>CALSCE010010661.1:13543903-13642982 GCA_943593645.1 Bovichtus variegatus
TGTGTGTGTGTGTGTGTGTGTGTGTGTGTGTGTGTGTGTGTGAACTTTGTAGGGAGAGAGTGGCACTGAGGACTGCCTGTGGGCGCTGGAAACCCTCTTCAGTGTTCTGTTCTCCATGTGCAGGCTGATGGTGAGTCATACTGTTTCTGTGTGTGAGTGTGTGCGAGACCCAGAGAGAAAAAGAGATTGTATGTTGGACATTTCTTGTGGTGAGGTTCTGCTTTTGTGTATGCAAAACACAAAGAAATAATGCTGGTATGGAAGAGGTGTGTGTGTGTGTGTGCTTGCGCTTGCATGGCTATGAATTATGCATGAGCAGTAGGAGTTTTTATTTATAACACATTGAAGATGTTTGCATGTGAGGCGAGATGCACGCTAAGAGCCAGTTAGCCTAACCCAGATCAATACAGATCAGCTGTGAGCTGCGCAAATTAATTAGCTGTGGATGAAATGGAAGAGAATTGCATGAGAAGTGAACTTACTCTGGCACAATTCTGTTTGAACTTTTGCACCATTGAGGGGAAAAAAATGTGTTTTGTATGCTGATTTCACAGCTGCTTCTGACTTTTAGACCTTTATGTCAGAAAATGTAAATTAACTACAGTACAGAGCATCTAATAATCTTCTTCTCTTCCTTTTTCTCTCATGTCTACTTACTTTCTTCCCTCCTTCCCCACAGGCTCCCTTCACACCATTCATTACAGAGATGATGTACCAAAACCTGCGTCACCTCATCGACCCCGCCTCTGTCGAAGAGAAGGACAGCAGCAGCATACACTATCTCATGCTGCCCCAAGTCAGGTTAGAAAAAGGCTTCAACAAAGCTCAAATTTTACGGACTGCGTCATGCCACTTATATTAAAGAGAAAAAAATGGCAAAAGTGCCCTGAGAATTGTCGCTATCCATATTTGCTAAAATTGGTTGATGCGATTGTGATGGTCCAGGGCAAGTATATCCACTGCTGATCCACAGTCTAATCAGTTTCAGCCAGAGTGTGTGGCCTTACTTTACCCCAATCGCATCACACTCTGAACTCCTCAGAGCTTTTGAAGCTCGAGAGTCCACACTAGTTTCTAGATAACCGTCGGGCTTCACAGCAGCGAGTCTCTTTGTGTCCTAACTATTTCTTCTCCTCATTCTTGCTGTTTGCCGCGTCCTCTTCCTCTGTGTTGTCAGTTTATACTCCACCGCTCTCATCAAATTTTCCATTTTAAAATGTATTAATATATATGTGGGAATATTTATGGGATTGATTGGTTTTAGGTCGCAGATTTTCTCTTCTTATGTCAAATGCAAGGCTCTTTTTGTTTCTGGGTGATAAAAGTTACTGATCACTGACAATGCATTTTCCAAAGCAATACAAAGTTAGTTCCGCGCAACAACTGGTTAGTCTGTCGTGGAGAAAGACATTGTAATTCTTGTGCACATCCTCTCTCTCCACTTAGAGCAGCGTAACCCTCATTTTATTTTTAGGGTAAAACTGTTGATGCCTTCTGTAGAGTGTGATAAGACATGTAGAGAAGAGTTTGTGCACTTTTAGCAGAGAAACGCCCACACAGAACTGCACAAGGCCTGTCTTTGATTGTCAGCCGTGCAAATGGATGTTGCTCACGAAATATGATTCACTTCAATTACTTCAGTAAAATGTGTGCCTTGGTGGCTGATCAGTTTTCTGTAATGCCTGGGAGGAATTTCTAATTGCCCCAACTTAATTGCATCATCTTTAACTACAACAAAAGTTCTGACATGATTAAATATCCATTTGATTTAGCGTAAGGAAAATAGTTTATGTAATGGTTCGCATAATCTCCCCTGTCACTTTGGCAACACTCAGTTCTGCTGCTTTATTAGCCGCTTGTCCTTCCTGCTGTCAAATGGGACTACTTCACCCCCCTCCCAAAGGTCAGCCACCAATCAGGCGGTGGGAAGAGCTGCTCCTCAATCAGCTCATTAAATGATTGGCTGTCCCTGGGGTCCTCTCCTCTCTCATTTTACTGCACTGTTGTGTGCACACATAGAGAAGCAGACTGCTGGAGTAAATGAAAAAGCATTGTGCACGTACACACACTCGCAGTCTATGTTCCTGCAGACAGTGAGTGCTAATATCGCTATTATGCATGATTATCAGTGGCTGTGCAGCTCTAATTTGGATTCAGAGGTGGAAGTCTCGGTGTACCTTATTAGTGGATGCTCCTGAGTTAAACTCTGGCGCTGGTGGTTCTGAACTCTGTCTTCATTTAGATGAACCTTGTCACCTTTTATTATACATTTTCCTCAATAGAATAGCAATTTGAATTTCTAAACCACTGATAAACCGAAATATGACGTCGGCTGACTGTGAGTTACGGTAGAAATGCACCCATGTCCCCTAACTGCTCTGAAATTGTACAGAATTTCACAGAGTACAGAATGAGATGTTGAGTTGTTTTGAAAGAGGTTCCTCTCATCCCCCTTCATCCACTTATTATAAGAAGGCAGCTCAGTTTGGTAGCACCCACCAGTTAAAGAGTTTCGGATAAAAACTTTCTCCTCTGTGTGACCCAAACTGCGGAGTTAAGAGGATATTCAAACGCTCGTACCATGGCATTGTAACGCTACTTATGATGTGGTGATACTTGCATTTTCTCTATTCTTGTTTCTTTTTTTCAGGGAGAGTGTGATTGACAAGCGCATTGAGAGTGCCGTCTGTCAGATGCAGTCTGTGATTGAACTGGGCCGAGTGATCCGAGACCGGAAGACCCTGCCCGTTAAGGTGAATCATCAACTTCACTCAATCCATTCATACTCATTCCATTCATTGGTACAGTGAATTAAAACTCGAGGAAACATACGCTATACCGGCTGATATTGGATACCGGCTGCAGACAATGTCACCGATTAAGTAACGAGAAATTGCAGCGCAGAAATTCCAAAGACATGTTTGTGCTTTTTGGTAGATAATCGGTTTAATAAACAAAAACAGACACGTTTATTTCATTTACTGTAAAATATCTAGTACATTACTTGCTCAGTTGTTTAATGGATCCCTATCAAAACATTTTTAAATTATATATGCATGCATGTAGAAAAAAATACATCTGTGAATATAATCTTATATTATATCCTATAGCTCTCAAATATTTCCTATAACTTTAAGTGTCTGGTTTTGTCGGGCTGATTTATGACAACCCTATTGCTGTGTCTTTGGTGCTGGAGCTATTGACCCACTGTAATGTTGGTGTGTATTTCAGTACCCATTAAAGGAGGTGGTGGTAATTCACCAGGACCCAGAGGCTCTGAAAGACATCCAGTCCCTGCAGAAATACATCCTGGAAGTAAGTAAACCAAGAACATTCATTGTTATGTATATTGTGTGATACTGTATCTGGCCTTGAAGTACTGGCCTGGTCTTGGCACTACAGTGTCATTTTACCAGTGCTGTGCTTCAAGGCAAGAGGTGCATCTTCTTCTCAACTTTCCTTTAAGTGTTTTTATTTTCGTCTGTTTACTGTGCTTTGATCAGTACTATTACATTTCAAAGTTTAAAAGAAACCTCCTAGAACCTCGTTGACACGCAAAAACCAGTGTACTTGACAGAGGGGATGTACTACAGAGGGAGCACATCTTCACACGCCGTTTGTATCTTCAGCTGTAATTGAAACGTCTGCGCTTGGTTTAATTTAAAAGGGGGGGAGGGGGGTGGAGCAGATGCCTTGGAAAATGATCTCACATTTGATCTACCCCCAACTGCCACACATATGCAACCCTTTTCTTCTTCTCCAGCATATGGAAACATTGTATTACTGTAAATGTGTCACAGTAATATGCATCATTATAGTTCACACAGCTTTTCTAGCTTTCTTTTTACAGCTTGCAACTTTATTCTGCTGACTTTGTCACTTTACCTTTCCAGGTAATGTTGATAATGTTTTTTTTGCCATTCAGACATCCTGTGTGTTTCACTATATGAAAACAAAATCAGATTTTTGAGGAATAGGTGTTTCCAATGTTAAGTGTCAATTCTGTCACGGTTAAATAACATCATCAGTGTATGGTTATGCACCGGAAAGTGCAGATTAATGACAAAAGTGTGTCTGGTCCATGCAGGTGCTGTCCAAGAGGCTGGAACGCCGGCTCAGTAGACAGACAAATTGTTATAGCCTTTCAGTGCAGGAAGCCATTAAACATTAGACATTATCTCTTTGTCTTTGTCTTTGGCTTTGATTTTCCACCAACAAAGCTAAAGAAGTCAATGCTGTTCCACATCTGACTCGGATAACCCCACTATTCTCTTAAATTAAAATGTTTCAACCTTTTCGATGCTTTAACTCTAAATGTTGCTACTTTTGTTTCCACTGTAGCCGCGTGAAGTCTTATTAAGTTCCAAACTGAGAAATGACAGATGCATCTTAGATGGGAAATTAATGGTGGCTCTTTTTCCCATATGTTCCTGACCTGGAAAATTGACAAAACATATAGAGATTAAGGATTAGGTGGGAAAAGTGCTTCTGGTGCGACCTTCTGTTAGATCCTGCGAGATTAATCTTAGTTGGAGCCACTTCTTATCTCTCACTCTGTTTCATTTCTGGGGAGGAAAACATTTAACCTTGCTGGCTTCTAGCTTCCCTCCAGTAAACAAGGTTTATTTGATCAGAATTGAGAGTAGTTTAAGGTCCTGCTGCCGAGGGAAGAACCTTCAAACTCGCTTACTATTGATGTAGTTTCAGTTTGAGCATTTGAAAGTTCTGGATTCACCTCTTCACTGTTGCTTTTACTTGGATTCCTTTATTATTATATATTATATTACTATTCGGTTGGTTAACATTCTTTGTAATTCATTTACATTTCTTTTACCACTACTTAAATGCGCTCTGATTGGGTATCTACTGTTGTTGTCCACTGGCTCACTGACTGGTTGATTTCATGGCTGACTTGCTCTCTGAGTGCATTACATTTTTTGATTGTTCATTTACAGCACATGTCTGGAGCAATTACCGTTTTTAATTTGACTCCTACAGGATGTAACAAAGCAATTAGGCTATCTTAACTTGTATATAGAAGCGGATACCATTGGTATTTATTTCATGTCTTTGACCACTTTAGTGGCCCGTGCTGAAGTCTTAATATGCAAAAAAAGATGCAGCAATTGGGCATTTCATACCAAGCAGCGGTAGATCCTGAATGATGTTTATCACATTTTTATTGTCTTTATCTTGAGGCAAAACATGAATTAAACACATTCTCTCAACATTCAGTGGGAAGAAAAGTACAGTAGGCAAAGAAATGGGATTCGCTGTTGATGGTCAATGGCCATTAAAATTTCAGCTTTGGTCAGCTTTTCTTAGCTGTGTTAAAGATGTTCAGTGGAAATATCCAATGAATGGCTGTTTTAATTGTCAGCAGCCTGGATATATTGTAACACACACACACACACACACACACACAGAGCCATATATGCCCTCAAGAGAAAATAGGTTCTTTTTGTGGACATTTGCATTGATTCAATCCTATTTTCTCTAACCAGGCTCAGCTCAAAACAAAAGTTCCTGCTACAGTTTTAAACCCCACACTGTCCTTAAGTTTCTTACTTAGCCCACTACAGCAGCTTATCTGTGATCTCTGTCAGCAAGTCAACTAAGCTAAAACTCAGTCTCACTTTTCAGTGTGATTGACTGAAAGCAGCTGTGCATGGCCGTCCAGGGTGAGTGTCAGTACAGACAAATTTAGTATCTCTGTAGCTTCACCAGATGTGAACGGATCACAGATTTCTATCTCCATTTAGATTGAAGAATGAAAGGTACTGTAGTGAAAGGCAGAAGTATTGACTGAATAGGAGGAATGACTTACTGATTGACTTACTGGTAGATTTCATGGAGTGAATGACTCTGTAATCACTTATTGATTTGCTCTTTACAGTACATGCCCGGGGTCTTTAAAGTTTTTAACTCTTATGTTAAATTGTATTTTTATTTAGTTTGAAATTTAGTTTTCTACTAGGTTTAGTTTTAGTTTGTTTTAAACATAGTTTAACAAGTGCAAACAGTGTCTTACATTTAATGGTTCATCAGCCTCTAATGAAAAACACAAGGTCTTGAAAGTCCTTTTTATGCATAATTTAATTTCACTTTATTAGTTTTGCCATGCACATTCCAGTTTCAGTTAAGTTTATTTGTTTCCATTTTTGTATTCATTTTCATGTTTGTTTTTATCAACAGTAATACCCCTGGTAACTGGTACTCATCAGTACACGTAGGATATCAACACAGGAAGCTACACGACTTTACCTTTTCTAACACATCGTTGTGTCTTTTTTTTATCGTCCTCCAGGAGCTTAATGTGCGACAATTGACACTGTCTACAGACAAGGACAAGTACGGCATCCGTCTGAGAGCCGAGCCAGACCACATGGTGCTGGGCAAGAGACTAAAGGGGGCCTTCAAAGCTATCACTGCTTCTATCAAGGAGCTCAACAACGAACAGCTGGAGATCTTCCAGAAGACAGGTATATGCTGCGTGTGGCTGTCAGGTTGTGTATGCATAAGTAGGCACAAAACTGTGAACTCATAATTTAAGAATCACACTCGGAAGGGGGGGGGGGGCAAAGGGAAATCCCTGAGATATCAGCAGCCCAATGCAAATTACTAGTTTGCATTTAGACATGACAAAAGCTCACATATTGTCTCCTCAAACGACATCCCAGAATTATTTATTCATTTTTCACCAAGTACTTACATTCTCTAAACAAGTGACCACACATACCAAAGAATGTATCAGTAGTCAGTGATTTTGTTTACCAAATAATGAATTAGTGAAGAGTAGTGTCATAGTTGTATCACCAAAAACTCTATGATGAATCCTTGCATTGAAGTCTGGTACAGACAGACGGCCAGTTTATCCTCAGAATGCAAACCCTAACCCTTCTGAAACTATAATCAGAGCTCGAGTACGGATCAAAGCAGTGCAAGGTATCTTGTCTCTCCAATTATAGAGAGACGGGGAGAGCCCCCAGAGTCTCTGGGGAAGGAAGCAGTGGAGGTCAGCTGGGCTGTGGGAACTTAACATTTCCAATCACTTGGATGTTTGAAGTCTAGCCAATTGGAAGGAAAGAAGGAGGATGAGCGAAGGAAGGAAAGGCATAGATGTGGTAGAGGAGAGAGGAAAACACAGATGAAAATGTGTACAGCGAAACCAAGGAGCATTTCTCTGACTTGTGGTCACAAACAAAATGTGTTGTTCGAATTTACAAAACCTGCTTCTAAGAGGCTAAACTGCATCACCTATCTTTGATTAAAGGAATAGTTCAACACAGTATGAAGCTGCAGCTAGCAGATTAGCTTTTAGCACAAAGCCTGGAAGCAGGGGGAAACTGCTCGCCTGGCTCTGTCCCAGGGAAACAAAGTCAGAAAGATGGAGTATCTGTTAACTGATCAGTTAGTGGAAGATACACCACTGAAAACAGTCTCCGAAATAATCTATCCATGGAAAAGCTAGCAGCTCACACTAAGTCCACTTTTAACCTTTTGAGCAATTTCTAGCTGTGAACTTGTGACTCAAAAAAAACCCTTTTAGACTAGAAGGGGTCAATTTGGCTAGAAACTGATTGTGTGCTCATGGGCATTGGTTGTATTGCCCATTATTCGTTACCTGAACCTTTTGATCCCATCAGTTTTGGCAGGAAAGAAAGAGGTTAAGCAAGAAGGTGGAAAAGAGCAGAGAAGCAGGGAGGGACACAGGAAATCAAAGCATGGAAATCTAGGATTAGAGATAAAGGGAGTGACTGTTTCACCCAGCCTCTGGGTGTGGAGAAGTGAAGAGGAGAGGAGAAAACGGTCACAGTTTTTAGTCAGAACACAGACGTGAGTAATTGCTGCCAGAGATATAAACCTGACTACAATGGGTTTGCAGTATTGTTTAAAAGCTCAGATCTCATGTGGATGTGGCCAGGAAGACTGCAATGTAAGGAATCTCTAAATGCAAGCAAATACTACTCCAGACTAATTTGAAAATGCTTGGCCTGCATGCAGTTAGCAGATTCAGGGTAATTGAAACCATTTCTAGTCCTTCTAAAGGGATGCACACCAAAATAAAGACTCATTTCAAACAATCAGTTGGCAATTTATTTAAATGTAATTAGGAGAATAGCGCAGCACTAAATAGTTTATCATCACATTTGCATTAAAGTCTGTTGTCAGCATTGATTTAATCATAATGGACATCAATATAAATCATTCTCAAATACATCAACGCATTTTCATCCTCTCAGATGAAAAGAACCCTTTTCTGTTATTAGACTAGTAGTGTTTTAGGCTTTCACAGGAAAACATCTGAAAATCAGTGTGTTATACTTGTCAAGTTGAATTATTATGTTATTATTATCTAGCTTAATTATTAGGTAGTGATGCGAGTAGGGCTGCAACTTAAGGTTATTTTCCTTATCGATTAATCTGCCAATCTCTCAATCGACAATGAACATTTTTCATGATTGTCTCTGTACGCTCTACCACTTCATTTTGATTGTTAAGGTTTATTAAGTATAATATGTCTCATTTTCTCGTGCCCCCTGGTGAGTTTTGTATTGGCTGCATAATTTATGGGCGTTCAGATGATGATGCTGAGACACAGTACAGATCCATGGTGTTTAATTTTGCATGAACAGCAAATATACGTACACTGTTTTTCCATGAATTGATGAATGTTATTGTATTTTGCCATATCACAGTGTTTATTTTTTAGGTTCAGTACCATACCTGTGGTTCTTAACATTTTCATATTGTTGTGGTTAATGTTAAGGATCCATCAAGGTGGACGGCCATGACCTTCATGAGGACGACCTGAGGCTCATGTACACCTTCGACCAGAGCTCTGACTCCGCAGCACAGTATGAAGCTCACTCTGATTCACAGGTAGGCTCAATTAAACCCAATCATTTAGCATTAGATACCGTTTGCATGCAAATTCAATCAGGGTTAGGGTTGAGATGTATCAAAAAAAAATGTAATTCTTGATTTTCTGTGGACAGACATGGCTTCCCTGTTTATGGAATAATTAAGTGTTTGCGAGACAATATGGGGCTCCTCCTGACAGAGCTGCCTTCAGGTAGCTTAAAAATATGGGCTGGATGGATATCAAAAATATGATTTCATTTATAATACATTATAGACATGGCCGAAAGTGTTACCAAAACAACTTGCTGCACGTATGATTATGGATCATATCTCACATATTTACTTACAGTTTACTTACTTTGATAGACCATTCATGTACTTGTATCACACATAGGCTTATGAATGTTATGCAAGTCACATGGTAACACACGTTAAATGGTATAGAAATACATACACATACAGTACATGTCCCTCTCTCCGTACTGCCACATTAATATTGTATAGATTGAGCTGCAAAGTGTAATGTAACCTGATCTGCTGCTCCTGCACCAAGCTGCCATATACTGTAAATGCATTTATATGTCTTTACTGTGAGTGTGATGTATGAAATAATTTCACGGCTAAGTGGAAACCAGCATGTATGCGTTTCCCACAGGCCCTCTCTAATCAGTGCTCCTCCAACCGTATACACACCACACGGCTGCACCTTAATACCAGTTTACTGAGCTGGCTTTTTATTTTTCTCTGTTACTCTCGCTCGCTCGCACCGACTCTCCGGCTCCCATCTGTCTGTCTCTCTGTTCTTTCTCTCATATTCTTTTTCTGTTTGCTTTTTGTGTACTTTTCTCTGTCATCTCTGTCCCTCCTTCCCATGGTAAAGTGTCAACACAACATGACACTCATTTTACTTTAGCGACTCCCACAGACTACAATATTGTCATTATTGCTGCCCGGTTGGTTGGTGTTTATTTTAAAACTCTTAATATTAAAAATGTTTGAACAACAGTGTAAGGCAGATTTATTTTATGAAAAGTTGCTCTCTGGACTCCCTGTCTTTTCAAATGTATAGCTTGTAGCATGGGACTGAAGGAGTCCGGTCACTCAGTGGCTTCAGTGAACTCTAAGGTCTTCATGTCCGGTGAAATTCTGTCACTCTCTGTTACTATTCTGACAAATGCTTCTTGCAGTAAATGTGAGGTGAACGTGATTAAAGTGCAACCTGTCAACATTAAAGCTGCAGGAGCACACTGTTTGTTGTTACAGCAACTGGAACATATTTAATTCATGCCTTAACTTTATTACAGGTAGGAAGTCAACAAGCTTTTTCATGTTTAGGTTGCCAATTTAAGATACTGTGCAACTTAGTTTCAAGAAAATATTTTTCTTTTAAAACAACTTCAAAATAAAGTATGGATTAGATTTTTTTAAACATTTTTTAAAATAAAATATACCTCAATGTTCTATATTTCTCTTTGCCCATATATGTAAACTTAATGTCCTAATAAATGTTGATATTTGTGCTCAAATATATATTAAATCATCCTGGTTATCATAATGTATAAAAATAAAAAGTATTTCTTTTTGTTTTGTTTAATGTTTGCTAGTGATTAATCATCAGGAATCAATACATTTGGTATTTAAACATTTTATATTAAGATAACATGCAGTATCTGATTTAGAATATGAGCTTATGAAAATGAAGTCAAGTAAATGTCAACCCCACCCCCCTTCTCCTCAAACACAACCTTAAACAGGACAAACAAGTAAAGTAAGACATTTTAAAAAGAAAAATAAGAGTTGTACATGGGGCCAGGCTATCATGTCAGTCTCTGGAATAACAAGTTCTGTGGTGACTCTTCTGTCATCAGTTAAATATGTAGCTGAAAAACTCTGCTGTTCTTTAGGTCCTGGTGCTGCTGGATGTCTCCCCGGATCAGTCCATGGTGGATGAAGGCGTTGCCCGAGAGGTCATCAACCGCATTCAGAAACTACGCAAGAAGGTGGGACAATTATTACAGGAGCACTACTAGCTCTGGAAACTAGAGTGAAACATAACACACTACTAATGAATTTTACAATCCAGTGTCTAATGAGTAAAATATGACGTATTAGAAACAGTCTGCCAACACATGTAATCAAGGGTGAGCAAAACGTGCCGCTGTTGAGGAGTTGTACTGGAACCATTCAAGGCGGTTGCATTGTGAGTAATGTATGGCAGCAAAGCAGAGGAAAGAAGTACAAGTACAAGTTGGCACTGAGAAATTTCACAACATTTTGTGTGGTATTTTAAAGTATGACAACACCCTCTCGACTCCTGAAAGAGTTGTGTGACACTGCATGCATCTCCGGTTGACACTACTTGGACTTTTTCAGGAGGTTTCCCTTGTTATGCATCAGTTGTTGTATGTGATCTTTAGCCTTAAGCATCCTAATCCTGACAAAAAAGTAATTTGATGACATTATGGACCTTTTTTCCAGTCTTTAGTGTCATTTTATAGACCAGACTAATGTACATCCCAGTTTCTCCAAAGTGATGTATTTTAAATGTCGTGTTTTGTCAGTTCAAAACCCATAGATATTCAGTTTAATAAGATATAAAAACGGAGAAAAGCAAGTAATCTCCATATTTGAGAGGATGAAATAATAATCGAATATCAAAATAGTTTGTGATTATTTTTCTGTCGATCGATTAGTCAACTAATCATTGCAGCTCTAGACTAAACTATTAATTGATTGAAATGAATGAAAATAATCGTTAGTTGCAGCCCTACAATGTACAGTAGACCAAGCATATAAACATTGCTGTATTATTTTGTTACATTTCCCTCCCTTTGATTTGCTCCCCCCTTCCTCTTTATGTCCCATGCTAATTTTGTCAGGGCAGTTTTGAAATCTTTCCACTGCAGCGTCACAGTTAGAAGTTTCTCCATCATAAGGCAGGCTTAATGGAAGCTTAATTACAGTCTGGCCCCTTTCAGATTCTAATGTTGGAGCTTTGATGTGGTCTTGGGAGTAAAGACGGATTAGCCGACAGCCCCTTGTTTTCACAAGCAACAAACAGTTTTTTCCGTCCCCCTATAGCAGTGGTGCGCACTGGCTCCCGGCCAGGCTAAATTCCTCCAGTTATTTCAAACTGAGATCTGTTAGGAATTTTCCACCCCGGGGATGGGAATTAACTTTTTTTTTAGCAATTCTCTGACATGTTTGGTAGTAGTTTGTGGGTGTGCATGTGTGTCTTTATCAGTGTTTGTGTGGGTATGTGTGTGTTAGCATAGGCCGGGTTGAGAAACGGAGATCAGCGTTTCCTTTTTGTTATTGAACCGCTCACAAACTCTATACGACACACACTCACACACTGTGGCCCCTTCAGGGTAGGGTCAGTACCTTGACTTGGCAGGAAAAGCCTATAAACCTTCCCCCATTGATTGACTGCTCCTCTGTATCTAGCTAACGTTATTCCTCTGCCCTTGAGCCACATACTGCAATTGGAGTATATGTGTGTGTATTATACAGTCAATATACGTGTGTACGGCTGTGCACACATGCACACATGTGTACGGCTGTGCCCACATGTGTACGGCTGTGCACACGTGTGTACGGCTGTGCACACATGTGCACGGCTGTGCACACATGTGCACACATGTGCACGGCTGAACACTGCAGATTAGGATGAGATCAATGTGTTTGAATGTGTCAAGGTTAGAGGAAGCTGTCAGCACTCATTGCCAAAATAGACTGGCATTCATCCAATAAAAAATCTCCCCTTGTTCCCTTCTGCCGTATTTCTTCTTACTCTGTCTGTTTTTTGCTTTTTATTCCCTCTCTTCTGTTGTCTGCCCCTCCATTTGTTTTTATCCCATCCCCCTTACTTCCATCATTCAGGTAATTGTTTCTTCCAGATTTCATTTTCTTATAGAAGAAAAAAAAACGTGTTCCAAAATGGTGATTCTTTGCGTTCTAGACAATCATTTGTTTTAATCAGATAACAGATTTTTATATTATTGTGCATTGTTGTTTGAAGAGCTATTCAGGCAGTACTTGTAGCATATTTACTCAATTATGGCTCCCGGAGTCTTTTAGCTCTAAAACAAACATCCTCTCTTTCAGTTTCTGAATAAGGCGCATTGTATTTATTTACACATTAAAACCATCTACCTGTGTCTCAATCTCTTGTCTCACAGGGTCATTTGGTGCCATCTGATGAAATAACTGTGTACTACCACTGCCAGCCAGAGGGGGAGTACTTGGGCTCTGTGATCCAGGCTCACACCGACTTTATCCTGGCCACCACCAAGGCTCCAATGTTGCCCTTCCCTGTCCCTAAAACTGCCAGTGTCATCATAGAAGAAAAGACTCAGGTATGAAAGGACACCTCAGGACAAGCAGGATTATTGTTTGCTGTACTATGATACAAGTACATTTTAACAGGCAGATTATTTCAGCATGTATGAAACATGGTGGTGACAGATAATGTGGGTAATCATAAGCGTGAGTGATACTTTGGTGTGGAGTTGGTTGAGCTAATGCCCAAAATGTTTTTTTGATCTTTAACGATGAAAATGATCCTCTTGGTGTTTCCTATGGTACCACTCTCTGAATGTATTTGTTGTACATTCACAAATATATATTTTTTGTCTAAAGAGCACAAAAAGTCAGTATGTCTTTGTCATGCTATTTTTTCTTTGTTGCAGCTTAAGGGCTCGGACTTGGACTTAACCATAGTGAAGGGATCTTCAGCCCCTCGGGCTCCTCTAAATGGACCAGCTTGCACCTATGTGAACATCAGGGTGAAAGTCAACAACAAAGAACAAGGTAGCGCATGGGAAGGCCAAAAAAGGAAGTCTGTTTTTCCAGGCAGAAAAGATCTAACAAGAATATGTATGACTGCATTTTGGAGAAAATTAAGCATGTGCTGTAAGTCCCTCTGTGAACTGTTAGGCAACGTTGGTAATCCTGTCGGACTTCTTTCCTGTTCAGAGGGGGTGGTGCTGTTGGAGAACCCCAAAGGGGATAACAGACAAGACTTGGACCTGCTGAAGAAAGTGTGCAGCAGCATCTTTGGAACCAACAACACCCAGCTCAGATTCTTCAATGGCGGGACTGGTGAGAACTGGTTTTGGCCTCCCGAAAGACATAAATGCAGCGAATCACTGTGATGGTAGAAACACCTGCCATCCTACAGCCACCTTGTGGCACCATGAGCCCTAAAACCGACATAATATAGTAAAAGGTTCTCAATGATAGCTTATCAAAAAAATATAACTGGATACATAGAATAAATAATACTAATGCTCACCACCATAGTTAGCTAGTTAACGCTACTTTTTTATTTTCCAGTGTTTAGTTTAGTTTGTTTGGCATTATGAGAAGGAAAAGGAAATAAAATAATATGTTTGTTTTGGGTTTTTTTCTTCTTTTTTTTTTACTAACCGATTGTGTGTTAATTACAGAGTTGACAAGTAAAATGGACCTTCAGGCTTTGAGCGGTAAAACTTTGTCAGTGACTTCAGGCTCTTCCTCCCCTGGTCCCGCCCCCACCACCGACGCCCTCCTCTGCCCTTACGTGAACCTGCTGCTCTGCAACGCACAACCAGCTGGTGAGAAATACACACACACACACACACACACACACACACACACACACATACTGTACGTACAGCCATGCACAACTAAGAGTAAACCAGAATCTGTACAGTAGCTAGAAACTGTGGATGTCAAGTAAATATGCTTGGTTAGTTTCCACCACTGGAATCAACTACACTAATTGTGTGTTGTACTGAAGGAAATGTACCCTAATCCAGCTTTATCCTTTAAGTCATTCACACCCAAACCCTTTCACCTTGCCCCTCTGACCCTACATCTACCAATTGATCAGCCCGGCTCTTTCTCTCACCATCTCTTTATGATCTATCATTCTTGCTCTCCGTCTCTTCCCTTTTCCCATGGCTGAGGCTTAGGCTTGATACCTTTCCAGGACTTGTGAACAAGCTTCACTAACAAGCCAATCATTTCTTAATTTGTAAAGGAAGTAAAGTCTGTCTGGTTCACTTCTTTTCAACACTCTTCCTATCTCCTCCAGAGTGCCAGACAGGAGAGGTGGGCACCCTCCTGCTGGTGAACCCAGTGGGCCAGAATGGGCTCAACTACTCGGGCCTGCTGTCTGAGGCTGCCAAGGTTTTCGGCCTCCGCAGCAGACGGCTCAAACTCTACCTGGACCAGGACCTCACCCAGGGTAAGATAAAAAGAAATATGGTGGACTTTAGCATCAACATAGAATACTTTTGAACTGATTTAAGGCAAATAATTCTGGGCGGATATACAGCGGGAGGGAAATCTGATTTATGGTTCTTGCCTTCATCCTCTAACATGTCACTGATGAGAAAAGTTGTTTTTAAGAGCAGGTTTGGTATTATGTTTTAATCCTTGCCTAAAATAAAAATGTGTACTTCTGTCAAGTAAAAAATATATATATAAACTCAGTTTGTTAAATTCAGCTTAAGCAAACAAAACCAGGAGAGGGAAGCTGCTAACACAGGTTTTACACGACGTAAACATTGAAAAAGAAGAAAAGTTTTCAGCTATAAGACTTACTTCACAAATTTGGTGCCCACATGCAAGTGACAGTCACTTTTCTAGCTTTAGATAGTATAAATATTAGTTAATATTATTAATATATATTTATTGCTTCAGTTCTGTGGCCTGCAGTATAGGCTACAAAGAAAGTGAATGAAATGCTCGAGGAAGGTCAGATGTCCTCTTACCCATAAATGAACATCGATGAGTAAGCTGCTACAGTATGATGGCACAATTTGGAGGCAATAAAGTTGTGCATTATTGATACAAAATGTACAGCACATTTCTTAATTACTTTCAGGAGGGTTTTTTCATCCTCATTTTTAATGATCTCATTTGAATAAACTTAACTATCGATCTTTGGAGTTTTTTTGAAAGCTGTTTTTCACTGCTTGAATGTTTTTCCACACCTAATTTTAGCCATAAATATAAACAAAACAAACTTTGTAACTGTTTAATGTCTTGATGTTTTTCAGAGCTGCCAGCTGATTCATCAGTAAAATCTCTCGACACCAAAACTCTGTTTGTGAGAGTTCTTCCTACAACTGCCGAAGCATAAATCCAGAGAAGACATCTTTAGGAACATTTGTCTCAGATGCCTCACAGGTTTTCTGAATTAAGTTTTTTACCAGTAAAATTCCACCAATAGCCCCTTTGATGCATGCACAGTGGATTTATGTCATTTGTTTAGATGCTTTTTTGGAAATCCTGATGCAAAGCAGGCTTGTCTTGTCTGTTAATCCATGGGGTCCCAATGACCCATGTCTTGAAATATCTTAAGATGACTTCAGGCACAAAGTAAGCCTGCCTGAAGAGGTCTTGAGATTTTGACGTGTTTGAATCCATTCCAAGATGTGATGATAGCCCTTATTAATCATCGTATTCATCGTTTCTTTCCCTCATACTGTCTTTAATTTGTCAACAATTATAAGTGACAGTTTTCTAAGAAAGCACAGCGTGTTGCTCGGCTATATTTATTCTGGACAGAGAAGAGATTTACATAGTTTCTACACTAGAAAGTGGATGCACAAGAACAGAATAATTGTTCATACATAACAGCTGAAAAGACCCGCTGGATAGATGTGTAACGGTGGTCTTGGAAACTGGGAATCGTGTGATTGAAAGAAAACCCGACGTCGAACGACCCACAAAGAAAGGACAAAGGTTATTTTACCTGAGATCTTTGTTTCAGCATCTCTTCTTGGAAAACAAGATTCCAGGGAACTGTCTAGCTGTCAATAATACCAATGGATGTTTTTGTCTTTATTATGCTAATGATAGAAATTATGCAAGCTACTCCTCTACAAAGCTTATTTGAGGTGAGCTTAGTCCAGGGTAATTATTGCTGTGAATCATAATCGGGGAACCAATTTGGCCTTTTGTGCTACCACACAATTTTGAATTTAGCAGATAAGACTGTTCTGTTCATTGCATTTGGAATACTTTTGACAATTGAAAAGGCATTTAAAGGTGAAATGGATTTTCGGGCTGCTGTACCTTAAGGACAAAGGGATTCACTAATAAAAAGAGCAACAAATGGATAATGTACTAATGTAAAGTGACAAATGGAATAAATGAAAGGTGACTAAGAATCTACATGTTTTTTTCTTTCTGCTCACTCAAACCTCTGTATGACAAGAAGAGACGCATCATGTCTGACGGACGTAGCTGCAGATTTGCCTCTGTTCATCTTGTTGCCTGAGACATTTTCACTGACTCATGGTGCTTTCTTTAACTGCAAGGTCAGGGAACGCATACAACAAAGGGGATAAGAAATGCCTTCAGCAGTACATTAATTCAAAAGAATAGTTTGATAATTTGGTAAGTAAGATTTTTCGCTGTCTTTCTTAGACTTAGGTGAGAAGATCGATACCACTCTCACGTTTGTCCACTTATTAGAATGCTGGAGCTAGGAGCCGCTTAGCTTAGCTTAGCATGAAGCCTGGAAACAGCTAACCTGGCCCTGTACGGAAATAATAATATCCGCAGAGTGGTATAGACCTTCTCCTCTAACTCTCGGCTAGAAAGTGAATTAGTGTATTTCCCAAAATGTCGAACTTTCCATTTAAGAATGTGTGCAGTACAACTGAACGGCAGAGGAAAGTGACAGCCTTGTTAAAGAGTTGAGACTTGCTTTGTCAAAAGGAATGTTGGAAAAGAAGATGAATTCTCATTTACTGGTAAAAACAAGGGTATTTGACAGTAGAAGGGTGCACTGCTTCTAGTTTTCCCTGGTTTCTGATATAATCTTAAATCAGCCTCAACAAAGCAGCCAATTTGTTACTCGCTGTCACAACTTGACAGGGAACCAACGTGAAATATTACTAGAAATACTGCCACGTGATGCTACCATTGTCCCTACCAAGGGGAATTTCCGAGAAACCTTTTCATGGCTGCTGCTGTAAACGCATTTATTCTTGTTGACCTGAGGATTGTCAATGTCAACTGGTGGTGTCATACACGTGCACGCCGCTCTGTCTAGTTTCAGGTTTGAGTGAGAAAAGCTACCATCTCATATGTTCTGGCTATAACTGACCCAGTACCTAGCTGGCCATAGGAAGAGGAATTATTCATCCACTGGGTCATTCTGCGAGCTCTATTTGTTATTGTAAGGATGCCTCAGCGCTAGTTTTTAGTTCTTGCAGCCCGTCTGAACGAGGGATTCACTGTAGACATGATTTGAATTGAGTCACTTCTATAAAAATGTCAGCAAAACTTTTGATTGCTGTCAAGAACACACAGGTGAGGCTTTAAAAAGAAAGTTAATAATATCATTATATTCCATGTTGACATGAATTTTCCATAATTCTCTTCTAATGTGAGTGACCTTGAGGTTTGACTGCTGAAGATTTTACATAGACCTGAGTGTGGTTTATCAGGGGCTGGCAAGGAGAACTGCTTGTTGGCAGTTCAGGTAACTCTCAATTGGGGGCGCTGCTGCAGAACCTCTTCTCCCTGGATCTTCACAGCACCATACTCTAAATGTAATACTAATTTGCATCCAAATTAAACGGATAGTTACACTATTAATCATGGTATACAAATAATGTTCATAAACATTTGCCCGCCGCAAGCTGCTCCACCATTAGCACCGGCACAGAATATTAAACGGCTTCTGTCCTTAAAAACAATTAAATATGAATACATCCGATAAGTACCATCTCATCTTGGGTCTATTTTTTTAAGTGCCTTTACAATGATTTATTTTACCCAAAATACCCAGAGTAGATTACACACAGATGTGAAAGAAGTACTCAAATACATAAACTACTTCAGTACAATCAAAAGTTAGTAGTTAAAAATTGGACTTAGATTAAGGTAATAAAAAAAAAAGTATGGCAGTAAAATGTGTTTAAAGGTGCGGTTAAAAAAGTGTGACATTTTCTATCATAGCATACTGTACTGATACTGTACCATGTTATAAAACGGTATGGCAAAATGTCCAACAACAAACATTTTTATCATCTTATACATTGCATATCGCGCCATACTGCCTCCGAGTTTTGCTATTTCATGATAGATGGAACTCCAGTATTTTCATTGAAAGAAATGTGGAGAAAAATGTAGTCTCTGCAAGACTTAAGAAAAAGTGCCACTTCAAAATGTGAGTTGTGGCCTATGGTACAGCACTTCACTTTCCACCTGTGAATTCCAGCTCAGTGTCACTTCAGTGTGATGGTTTTATCCTCCCCCCTCCTGGGCGGAGCAGCATGCTGCTTCACTGGTTAAATATTAAGCACACAGCTCTTGTCTCATCCTCCTCTCATCCGTCTCGCTCCCATCTGCTCCTGCTGCTCCAATTGTGCCTCTGCACACCCCGGCCCGGGTAAGAGAGCAGGTCAGCGACCCATCTGCTGATAGACATCACAGAAATACACTATGCAGCATGGGTGAAGTGAACATGACCCCTTTCATCTGACTCTAATAATGGACAGCAAAACTCATTACAGTGTGCTGCAGTGACAGACGGAAAAGAAGAAAAAAGTTTTGCCGCAGGGCAGGATAAAGACAGGTGTGTTTTCAAGAACATATCGGCCAATAAGGGCTGTTTCCAACCAACCCACCCTGGCAACACGTGTGTGCTGCGTAATGGAAAAATTTAAATCTCTGCTGGTAAATCAATTTTCAGCGCCCTGCATGTTGCCCACTGCAGAATGACAGCAGCAAACACAACCTCATACAAGCACGCACAATAGGTAAGAGGGTGAAAAAAACCGCCTGTTTGTTGTTTTTGCTGTAGAAGGTCTATGATCTGACAGAAATGAACCTGAGTTGAGTATAGCCATTAATGGCATCTTACATTTACAAAAAGAATTGACATTTCAACTCAAAGAAACAATGTAGTGGAAGTAAAAACCACACATGCTCAGTTTACCCAGCTTATGAAGGCTACATCTATTATGCATAGTTTTCAAAGTGAAGTTAGGAGGATCTGGTCGTTATTACCTCCTGTTTGGTCCCCTACTTCTCATTACATCAACTTTACTTTGAATTCATTTCTCAATTCTTGGTTTAATACCTTACAAACGTCTCTACACCCTATCCCGTTGTTTTTGAAGTTTAATATTGACATATACAGTGCATTTTCTCTTGCTTGTTTGACCAGTATGTACACATTGTCCATAATGTCTGTATAAGCAGGGACCCACATACCTCTGAGACACATATCTTACCATGATTTCATCAATTAAATCCTGCCATTATCGGATGCTAACTAACTTAATGCCAAATGAGACCTACCTTGTGCCATTTCTAAATGTTCTTGTTAATCAGTGTGGCATATCAACTAACATTAAGGTTAACATTAAGTTCAATTATGACACCATGTCAACATATTAAAACATTGACAAAAAGAAAAACAAAACAAATGTAAGGGATCCTTTTTAAAAATAAAAAAGTATGTAAAAGTAAAAGATAGGAAAAAAACAGACAATGAATCCAGCTATATAACTAGGATTTTTTTCTAACTATGAGGTGATAAATCCAGGTTCACTCAATGCACCGCATACAGTAAGTCCTTCAAATGTTTTTTAAAATTTTTTTCTTAACATTTTGATTATTCATAATATACTTTTTCAGTGTTTAATCATGTTTTCTGTATTCTTTTCCTCAACACGAAGGCCTAAACGCTGCTTCAAAACCCTCTCCACACCTCCTGGAATACAATGCCTCTGGGCAAATACCTATATATCCATAGCAAATACAGGATCTTTTTTTTTATTGGCTTTAAAGTTTTATTTAATTGTTTTATTTTCAGTAGACATGACCCCAGTGTTCTCCATAGTGGGCCTAGCTATAGCCCTGAATAAAAGATAATTAAATAAAAAAAATCGGGGAGGAAGTTTATTATTATGTCTGTTATTGAAAGGAGTGTGAACGGATGAAACACACATGTGGAAAACTTGCACCGCAATTAACGCTAATAATTCATGTAGCAAGCCAACTGTCTGTAGCATTTTAAGGAAAACATCAGGACAATCATAACGTTAGTTTAAAACTAGAACACAGTAGAGCCACCTATCTTAATTCAACCCCATGTTTAAGTAGTTTATACTGTTTATAAGGTTATCAACAGCGATGTTATGGATATTGACTTTAGTTATTGTTTGCCTCCATTATAACCGACTCCATAGGTTAACCTCCTTTTAATTACATCTCTGGTTAGATGCTTTTTGGAAGAAAAACAGCATTGAATTCAGATGATAATGTGCAACAACTGTGCTCCTCGCCCGCACACAGGAGCATCTGCGCCAAAAGTCACTGAGCAAGTGTCTGGACGTGCGTCGTGACTGAGCGAGGGAGCTCCACCACCACGTCCCTGCTACAGCTTGCTTTCCCTTATCTCCTGATCTTCTAAATGCGGCATCTATCTTCACCCTGATGCGCCTGCTCCCCCTCCTCTTCCTCCTCCTCCTCTTCTCCCTCCTGGAACAGCAGATACAGGTAGGACACGCTTCCGATTTGGGGAAAAAGATCACCCACATATCCCGTTAGTGGGGGTGGAGATGGGAGATATCTCTTCATATTTTAGTTTTTGCTTTTCCTTTTTTTTCCTTTTTTTGTTGTTGTTGTTGTGTTAGTTAGTCTGTGTGATGGTTGTTAGAGTCGGGGACAATGGGAGATGCCCTGGCATCCGTAGTGAGATGCGTCGCAGGGATGACACACTGTTGCTACCCTCTCTGCCTGCTGTCGTTGCCACAGAGACGTGCATTCTGCCGCAGGTACGCAGTGGAGCAGAGGGGGAGAAGGATGCAGCCAATTACTTTCTTATTTCCCACTTCTTTTGGTGTGGATGGACGCTGCGCATTGAACATGGCGCATCTTCTTTCTTCATATTATACAGTTTGAAGACGTGATGATTGCTTGATGATATAATAGGGTGACCTATTTTCAGTTCAAATACTTTCCACTGAGAGCAGTAGGACTCAAAGTAGCCCCAGTGTGCGCCTGTTGTGTGTTACCAGTTGCATCTGAATCACAGAGCTAAGCATCAGATTGTTTCAAAAACAGTTACTAATGTCTCAAAGGTATTTCCAGAGTCTTCAAATTGTCTGGGTGAAAAAATATTCCATCTGTAGCATGATTTTTATACCTGTTACTCAAGTGGTGCCTTTATTTCCTCATACTGTACATCGGAAATGACATGTTCGTGCTCAATTTGTACAAGGTGAACCAATCTTTTAATAGTTTAAGATATTCTGACAGGTGTGATAATGTCATGCGTAGTTGTGGGACTCGCTTCTAATAGTAATACATGAGAGGCACAACTGGGGTAAACTTAAAGCAGCCCAACTGAAGATGTAATCAGGGATACAATAGATGTGGTTACCCGTGTTTTTGCTGACATTTACTTTATTTACTGCAAATCCGAAGTGATACGTTATACATTCAGTTCTATGTCAACAATATGCTTATGATAAGTGTTGTAGATTCTCTGATGATAGCCAACTTCTCACCACTTTGATTAAAAGAGCCCCTGGCATTATCATTATTTGTATTATTCTGTAGGTGTCGTACTGTTGTCACCAGTTGTGGCTCAGTATTTGTGCTTTCTGAAGGTTAATTATTACAGTTGTCAGCAGTCATGGTGTCCAAGGTAAACCTATGCAAATCAAGATGACGCACATTAATGATAGCTACTGCAGAAGGATTCACACAAAAAATAAATATGTTCATCTCAAAATACAATTTAAATGGTTTCATATCAGAAACAGTCTCTACTTCTACTAGTTTAGTGTTTCCCACACATAGACTTTACTTGTGCTGGCCGCTCAGGTATGTTAATGAGCGCCCAAGTATATTTGGCGACCTTTAAATAAAACAAAATGTAACCATCCAAGAGAACGACGTCATCCGCGATCGATTGACTAGTGGACTAGTGGCAGCAGGACACCACAAAAGGGTGGATGGAGAGCTCCGCTCTGCTGGTGCTGCCTCAGCTGCCCAGGCTGCACTCACCGTGGGACAATGGTGGCGTGCGGGGGCCCTGCTGCTCTCCGATAATCCAGGACTAGATCTCGGCACGGCCCGATGGACTGGGGCACTGCCCTCACGCACATGGTTCATTACCATGCAGAGCCTGCAGGGATTGTTGTTAATTAATCTTGTAAGCCATTGTTTTGAACATAAGAAAGTAAAGATGAATAGCCAATTAGTGTAAAATAACGACGGCGTGGGTTGGTTTTCCTCCTTTCCTCCGCAAAGCCGCCACTATCTTATTGTACTGTAGAGCTGCGTGCAGCACACTGATTTGCGCAGCCCCCCTCGCTCTCTCTCTCATACACACATTGACAGCGCACTGACAGTGGTGGTACATCAGCCCTCTCTCCAGCTTCCTATTCAGATGAGAATTTCTTTTTTCTTTCTTTCTCTTATCATGTTTATTTTTCTTTTGTGCATTGTTAACAGTTTGCGTAGAACTCTTTCATGAGATTTGTAAACAGAGCAACTCTGCTAGTCACAGCTTTACAGTAGAGGGTGTTGGATGCAACCCCATGACAATGTGGCTGCTTTTAAACAAGCCACTTGTTTATCCACATTGCAGTATTCAAACCACTTATTTTTCAGTGATAAGAAAGGTTGACTAGTCTTTGTATAGTTACTTTTTACTGTAGTACAGTTGTTACTGCACTTCCAACTATGTATTTTAGATGCCTGTTCCTTTTGGCTCCATTGAGGAACTGTGGCTACCAGTGTTGCCATGTTCCCAGATTCCAGCAGTGAAGCTAGAGAGAAAATCCTATAATACCCAGCAGGAGTATTGGCCAAAACTATGAAAACAAGATCAAGTATGAAAGAAAAAAGAAAAGAAAAGCAATTTTCATCTAAGTAAAGGGGATATACTGTATTTCAAAATCTGAGTTTGAGAGGCCGACTTCCATCCTCATTCATCTTCTTCACAAAGCGTAGCTCCTTTACTACTGCTCCTCTGACACTGACAATTAATAATGCGTACATAATTACTTTGTTTGTGTTTGCAACGTAGTAGGAGGTGACACCCTTTAGTGTGTGGCTACAATTATGAATGACTTTGGCTTAGCTGTAGAGATTTGGCCAAAAGTAAACACTCAATTCAGCATTTGGGTAAATCTGAAAAAAAAAAGAAAAGTGCTATGTTTACACAAGTTACGCACATTAAATACTTGATTAGTTAGTCAAATCATGAATTCTAATATGCCATTTGGGACGGTTAATTACTGTTGCAGATTCAGTGCTCCTTCTGTTTGTCATTTGCATATCATGGCACAGTTAGAATTGATTTAAGCATTACCAATTTCCCTGCAACAATCATAAACACAATTGCAGACATTATGGTCCTCAGAGAATCTTTGGACAGATAGATGAAAAATCAGTTCCTAATTATGTTTCTTGTGGGTTTTCTCTCGGTTCCTTCTTTCCTCCTCCTCTCTCCACCTCGCTCAGTAGCTTGGTTGAATGCATGTTTTTCATGGTGTAATCTCACAGTGATAAACGGCATCATTGTTTTGGCTGTCTAGATATGCTAATTCAAAAAAACTTGTGATTACAGCTATTTCATATCTGGTTCTAAATCCTTTTTAGTCTTCCGTTTTATAATAATGCGGTATGCACGTGTCAGTTTCCTCCTTTATATTGTATAAAATCATCTTTAGATAAGCAATTTAAGTTGTTTACACTGAAGCAGCTTCTGTCTCTTATTCCGTGTTTGTAAAATTTGACATTAACTACTAGTTGAATTTGTGCCAATAGTGTGGCCAGGATATCCTCTCATGCAGTGAGGCACAGTGTTCACTTGATGAATGCAGCCATTCTCCTGTGAAGAACACCATTTTTAAATCAACAAAACACCTAAGCCGCACAACTGTTATGTGTTTGTTTCACCATTTTGATGTTAGCAGCAGTGCTGCCTCTATAATATTTGGCTGATCGACCTGTAAACCGACTGCTGTCATGCTGATAGTCATCTAGAAAGACTGATAGCGCTGCATCTTTTTTTGCCTTCAAATACTTAGGTGCAGTATTCTTAATTGTTACAATTGTAGCTTTCAGATTGCACTATACCCTGAAATAAGCAGCCACATTAAAAAAAAATAGTTTTTACTACCTGATTCAGCTTTGCGCTACTGTTTACCTTGTTATGTAAGAAATGTCTAATGAGGCTATTGTTGGCCATGCTGGGTCAATTTGCCTGATTTCTGAGTCTTGGCAAAAGTGGACTTTCAGCACTTGCAGTTAAATAATCTAGACTCCAGGGTAAACCGCACATTAGAGACCTTACAGTAGGCTGTTTGTATTGGAAGCATTCAGGTCAAACCTTTTGCTGAACAAAGCCTTCAGTGAGACTAAAGGAACTTGCAGGACTTCATTTTCGAGGATCGCAACAATGTAAGTGACAAACTTGTTGATTACTAACTTGTAATAGAATAGAAATCCATCTATACCGTCAAATGTTCTAAGTATCATATGTTTCTGTATATGTTTTATACGGGCATTGTTTTTAGGATTTTTCATACTCCTACATCCTAGGCTTAAAATTCCTGCCTCGTATGAGACACAGCAGGTACCTCCTGAGTGGTCACCTAAGTTCCTTCCTGCTGACTTGCTGTTCTGTGTTACACTCCCCCAGAATTCACTGTGCATGTCTGTGTGGCATTAGAAAAGAGTGGGAGGTTTTGAAGTTGCATGGTGGGAGTGCACGTCATGTTTGTGAAAGGGGTAGCTGATTGCTAAATGCTCAGTGGCAGGAATACATTGAATCACTCAAAAAGGAGCATGTTCAACCAACAATGTTGTTGTTAGTGGGTATGAGAGACGAATTAGGCCCAGAAAGATTATTAAACCAGTTTTTCTGAAAGCAGTTTTTCTTAGATGCTGTTGGAGAATGGATCCTTTGTATTTGCTGCTGGTTGTGTTCTGAACAGATTGAAAACAGATTTTAGTTTATTTTGTGTAAGTTACTAACGATCTCCAAACTATTGGGGTCAACATTCAACTGGTCCAGAATTTTAAATGAAAGTCAATGTTTTTAGGAACATTTGTCCGGGTGGCAGATGAGCAAAATGAAAAAGAACGAGATATGTTTGTAATGTAATTTAAGTAGTGTCTTGTAAGGTCAAATTGTCCTCCGCATCAGTAGTTTTAGCAAATACCCTGAAACAACATATGTGTGGATGTGTAAAGTATAACGTTATAATGTGTTAGGTTTCAATGTAATTTTGTAAAATTCAGTTTTTGCCGAGAAACGTATTTAAATTTACAGTTGTTTGAAGGAGATGTTTTCAAAGCATTGTAAAATAGATATTGGAGAGGGAATTATGACCTGTTTAACTTCCTAAAAAAAAAAAAAATGTATTCAAACATAATAAAGGAGTGTATGTATGTCATTTTTTTGTTTTTAACCGTGGAATCGAATCGGTAACAAGAATTGTGGAATTTCAAGTATTGGTGTCGATTACTCAGTTTCTGCTATCGTGACAACCTTACTCCAGATGGTTGCATATGCGGTCAATTTTTGTGAGTGTGCAGGTTAACATTTCATGTTGTCGCATTCAATGCTGATGATTTAATTGGTGCCCAGGCCGGAGCGGAGACATCAGCCACTGTCTATTCCAGCCGTGCCACCAAAGTTTCAAAGGTCAAATTAATAAGCAAGCGAGTTTTGAGCAGTTGCAAACGCATAGGGAGGGTCGAGCTCGCGCTCAGCCCCGTGCTCGCTCAATACCATGCTGTACCAAAAGAAAGGGCCCGACCAAATCATGTGCTACAGCGGACAAGTTAGTCTGGAGCCCTGCATAAGGGCGTCAGATCAGAAAACGCTTGTATAAGCCGTTGTTGTTTACTTTGGAGGCAGTCTTTGGTGTATGCTCTTCATACAGTATATACGTGTTTGTTCACCCATAAATAAATGGATTCTGATGAGGACAGTTAAAAGTTGAAGACATGTACTGCACATTCTAACAAATGAAATATCTTTAACTTTCTGGCAGGCATTATAATTAATTGCAGGGGTGCAAATATGTGGTATACACAATCTGAGTAAATAAGAAGATCAGGACGGAAACTTGATCCCATTTATGAACGTTCTGTATGTATTGCACACCGAAAAATGAAAGACCCCGGTGTGGTACATGGAGTGAGCTCTCGACAGTAAGAAATAGGAGTCAAGCCGTCATGCCAATTAGTGAAGAGTGAATCATCAAAATGTAAAGTAGAATAACATCTTTCCAGTGAACTGAGCTTGGTTGCTAATGAACTGGTTTGCCATGCAAACATCTGGAATGTATGGGCAGTCAATATTTCCACACCAGTGTTTTGTCATCATACGGTATTTTTAATCTTATAGATGTGTTGACAGCAAGTTTGCTGCCCAGTATGTTATAGATGGAGGTAATTCGTCTCCACTTCATGTTCATGTGCTAGGAACAGCTGTTATTGGTAGCCGAACACAGATGTCATTTATATCTGCACTATGAACTGGGATGGGTATATGGGATTTTATATGGCAATGGCAGTATCACGTTGGTAATAAAAACATATATGAAATGGTTTTAGGTCAGGGCTATGCTGCAGGTCATAGGGTTAACATATTGAAGGCGGTTTAGCAGGACTGGCGGTGTGAAGAACCTTGATCACTTGCAAAAATATCAGCAGTCCAGAATGAAACAACTTTGCACTCTGGGTGTGTGTGCATTGATGTTGGCAGTAATATCATACAGTAAGGTCATACAGGAGACACAACCATATGTCATTGTGTGGAATTGTTGTGGCATTGAAGTTGCCCTTGTGTTGTAGTCGTTGTCACACTTCTTCCAGAACAAGTTGTTACACGCGCATTGTAGTCAACATGGAAGTACTTTTAACATTTCATGCATCGCTACTGTGCTGTTGTTTCTTTAATAATGATGTGGTGTTAATGCACACTAAATACTGGTTGTACTTATATAGCACTTGTATGCTCAAGTTACTTATCATAGTTACTTATCTTAAATCACATTAAGTCCTGCTGATGGACCAATGCTTTCTGAGTGACACAGACTCTCTAAATACCACTAAAGCTGTTCAAGAGGATTCTTGCAGAGTGAAAGGGATTCAGAAATCCATCTGTGCTCACAGTGTTCCTTGGCGATCATGTTTCTTTGTCTCTTTTTCTCTCTGTCTGTCTGTGTTTCCATCACTCTTCATCAATTAGCCATCAATGCTAGTTCTTATTAATAATGTATCTACAAACCCATGTAAGAAGAAACAAGCTTAGCCAGGTTGCATAGCCCTAACCCATGTGTGTAAATTTGACCGGCTATAGATGATACTGATCGGCCGGTAACCGCTCATGGCCGATCAGCTGACAACCGCCCGGTTTTGACCAGTGGCTGATGGATCAGTGCATCTCTACTATGTATTTTGTATTTTGTAAGGTGTCCTTGGGTGTCTTGAAAGGCGCCTCCAAATAAAATGTATTATTATTATTATTATTAAAGGACTACAGCTCCTACACTGTTATTCTGATGTGGATTTCAACAATCTCAAATTGCAGCTCAAGGTAAAGAGACACAGCAAAACGTTTCACTGTCCCAATATTTGCACTGTGTAGTATGTATCCTTTCAGAGACTATTAGTTGATCACTTTGTCCAATTGATGCCGAGCTAATAGGTCAATATTCATATTTATTCAAAATGTGTGTCTAAAGAACATTGTTTGCTGTTTGTTTTTGTTAATTTTGAATCATGTGACGTGAAACAAAAGTCATTAATTTGCATGTTATGCATTTAATACATTAACACCTAAGACACATGATTTAAGCCAGGGGTCCCCAACCACCGGGCCGCGGACCAGTACCAGGCAGAGACATTAAAACGCTTTGTTTTTTGTATTGGTAATATTTATTATAAACATTTTATTCACATTAGCCCGCAGGGAATTTTATTTTGAAAAATGACCACTTCCATCCGCACCTCTTTCCGGCACTTGTCTCAGTGGAAGTTTTTTTCATGCACCTATAAGCCCACAAGCTAACAAAAATGAGTGAAAAACAAACGTTGCCGGAGAGCTTCATTGAAATGGCGGAAAGACTGTTATACCGGTCCGGTTTCATGCAAATGCTGCTTGTTTAATTTTTTATGTTTTTAAATCCAAACAGTATTCTCAAATACCAAACGACATAAGTGATTGTCAACCAGTTGTTGGATTGTTTGGCTTTGCAAGCTTCTTCCTCACTTCTACTAAAGTTCACTTGAAAAGTAAAGCTGCAGTGGCTGCCAGAGGACAACCAGTAAATAGATGCATGATGATGGATACCACTGTAAGCAGTTTACTGTAACATAACATCCATGCCCCAACTTCGAGCAAATAAATTATTTTCTTCACGTCCTCTCGATCTCCTGTAGGCAACATGTTACTGAGCTTCTGCCTCCCTTTCGCTGATGTTCTGTCCGGATAAACTAGTAAAGTAAACATTTTTGGAGTGCTTCTGGGTTGCAGGGATCTGATCATGCGTCAAGACATTTTAGTGTCTGTGCAAGTTAGTGCGCTTTGCTTGTGTACACCGTACTTAGTCTACACTCACAGGTAACAATTACACCCTCCTGAAGAGCAATATCTCAGACTACATTAATTTACTGTACCTGACTGTAGGTTGGCCATCGCAGTGTTAAGCGCAGTAAATTTACTGTGCAATCTTTGAAGTGGCTCGCTCCTGACAAATGGTTCAATAAAACCTTGTTTCTGTTCTGTGGTTTTGCTATTAGACCCCTCCAGACATATCATAAACAATTACTGTGATCTCTTGGACATTAACGGTTACAGATGTTCCGCGAGCTTGCCAGCGAGGCTATAAGCTGCCCTGCATGTGGTGAAATCCTCCGTGCTACTGTGCTTTATCAGACCTAAGCAGGTCAGCGTGTGCACAACTTTCTTAGGTTGTTTTATTTCATGTTCATTTAAAGTGTAATCTTTCTGTAGTGAGAGGGAATATGTAGCTTTGTCTCTGTTTAAAGAGCCAAGCTGATGCCTCATCTCACTGTGGGGAGAGGCAGTTTGAGTATATGGTGGCAGTAGTAGGCATCCAAGTAGAGTTTTGTGTGTGTGTGTGTGTGTGTGTGTGTGTGTGTGCGTGTGTGTGTGTGTTTTGGGGGTACTGTCTATTTACAGCTCAGCCTGTGGGAGATGTCCAAGTCCACCAGAAAGGGCAGGGGGGGCATGGGAAGACCTCCACTCTGCCTCATGTGTCATCGTTTTCTGCTCTATATAAGCACTGTGTGTGTGTGTGTGTGTGTGTGTGTGTGTGTGTGTGTGTGTGTGTGTAGTTGTGTGTTTGTGGTTGCGCGCACACTGTGTGTTGTGTCAAGGTTTCTGAAAATAGTTTCAGTGCATAAGTAAAGGAATATATGACACTCTTGCTCATGCACACACACAATTGTTCAGGGGGAATTGTCTAACAAGATTATCCTTGTGGCTCCCCCCACAGCTGGTTGTGTACAAGGCCAAATACTTTCTCTTCCACTCATAGTGTTCATTATTTTCAGAGAGGGAGAGGGAGAGAGCTGGAGGAAAAAGAAACAAGAAACAAACTTTTATTTGACTTTATTTAACTTTGAGTTGAAGAGTGCTTCAATACCCAGATTACTTCATGAACGTTTTATATATCATTTAATATTTCCAAATGAACAAAAAAGAAAATCCTTAAATGCCCACTCGGTAATCTTTGACCATGTAAATTACTGTTATTTTCAACACAATCTCCCCTCACTGGCTTTTTGCAGACCTTTCAACTGTATCTCACAGTCTTAATCAGATCAATTAGTTTGCTCAGTTGTCATGGAGATGGCTTAGTATGATGAGATGTGGTTGAAAGCTCTGGTAAGTGGACCTTTAGTTGAGATTATCCGTGTTAAACTTCTACTTCCAAGGTCAAGTTCCATTTTTACACTCAACTATAATTGAACAATTGAGTGGAAATTGGTAACAAATCTGCATTTTCTGTCATTCTTAGCTGATTATGAAAATAATCCCTCTCAAAATTGATATCCTGTCCACATATTCCTTTTCACTGGGCCTTTAAATGCCTGGGACATCCCGCCAGGCCGTAGAATTGATAACGTTTCACTTGAGGAGCGTCTAAACATCTTCAGCTGCCCAGCACAACAACACCCTTCTACTGCCGGACACTAGGCTTCCTCATGGGAGCAGTTGTGTTTTACCTGCTATGCTCAAGGGAGCTTAAACAGCTGTGGTGTGTGTAGTTGTGAGCGTATAGTAGCTCACATTCATTTCCCTTTCCCTTCTATTTCTCAGGGAGTCGATCAAGTTGAACCCAAAAATGCTCCATTCACAACCATCCTTCTGTAAACGCTGGGAAGCTTAACATGGGGCGTCTCTCAGGATGAAGTTTAAACAACCTGCAGTTACTACAGAGCGAGTAAGTCATTCACTTCTAATAGACTTGCTGTATGGTGAGAATACCACAGTGGATTATTTTTAAATCAATCAATTGTGTTTTAGTTATAGAAAATCATTAAAAAGCAAGCAAATCTTTGTATTTGTAAAGCTGTAACTAACCAATGTTTGGTGTTTTTGATGAGACAAATCTCTTAAATGATGAACAAATTGTTAAAAGAAGTAATTGCTGTCAATTATTTTTCTTATCATTATTTGGCTAAATGTTACAGCCTTACTTTGCGATTCAAACTAAATTGGGCTATGGCACGAAAATAGAAATAATGTGGAGTGACGGGCCTTTGGTTGGAAAGTCCTGGGGCCCCCCCGTGGCTCATCTGGTAGAACGAGCCTGGGTTTGAATTTGACCAGTGGCCCTTTGCGCTCCCTCTTTCCTGTCTATCTGCTGTACTATCCAATAAATGGCAAAAAGCCCATCAAATCAAATAAAAAAAAAAGTTGCCGGATCCTCTAAAACCCCTTTCATACAGGTGACGTCCATGTGACATGGTCCATCAGATTTGACCAGCATTACTGTGTCAGTCTGAAAAGGGTGTATGAGTGGGTGCTAATTAACAGATGGGACTGACTCCCATCACATTCCCAAACGCAAATTGCAAGAAACACATTTTGGCAGGGACTGTCAACACCCTGCTGTGAGAAAGTTGGTGCTCTCCTATCTCCAAGAGTGCACGCTCGTCTCTAACCACTACCGTCTTTATGAAAAATGCTTAGTATTTGCTAGTTTTTATTTAGAGACTAGCTGCATTGAAATCAGGACCAATGTAACTACCTGTTTAGTTTGGACTTGTTTTCTCTTGTCTACCCTCTCATATGTCTCTTGCTCTATTCTTTTGACACATTTTTTAATAAAGCTTCCCTAATGTTTAGTGACCTACAAAGCAGCATTTATCTGTATTACTGATCTATTTGAGGAATATGTAATAGTGTTTTTTTTCAGAGGAATATTGGGATTGCAAATAAATTGTGATTATTTTCTACAAATATACTTAATTGGTCTTATTACCTTGACTCATTAACCTTATCTAATTCATGATTCGTGGCAATTTTTAAACTTCTCGTTCCATTTAAAAGATATTAAAACTGAAAGAGGGGCGTGTCTGAGAGCATGACTTGACTGACAGCGTCTTCGTACTACTTCGTGGTGGTTACTGTATGCTTGCCAGCTCCACTGCTTCGTTCAAATTTGTATCTTGATAGAAAGGTAATATATTGCACTCAGTGATGAAGCCAACATCAAGCTTCAAAACACTTAAAAACCTGTGGGTGACACGACACACACTTCATCAATGTTTTCTCTACAGTCTATGATTCTTCATCTCAACCTCATGTTATCTTACCATGCTGTTAATAAAAAGGATTACATCAAAGGAAGGTTAAGAGCTTATAATACTGTCGCAGTTATCCTTTCTTTGCTTTGTGAACATTACATCTTCGGAACAGGAAGGAGGACAGGTAGCAACATGATTTTGAAGCAATGAGCTCAATGGTAACTAGTCTTAATTATGAGAAACAAAATCATGCACTTAGAGCCATTTAAGATGATTTACATGTTCATTTTACTTTTATTTTTGTCTCAGAAGTAAAACCAACGACCTTAAAACCACAGAAACCACAGAAAATGCAAACCAAACATATACTTACCTTCTGCAGAACAAGAGGAATCCCTATGAGTGCAAAGTTGATATCTTTCAAGACTGACTGAAGGCTCTGGCTATGTGTGTGTCAGTTTGTACTCTCATTACAAGAGGTCATGCTAGTAGGTCCTATATATACACGACACCAGCTCTGTCCCTCCCTGCCTCTCTCTCCCTCTCTCTTCCTTCATCTCTCCCTCCCTCCCTCCCTCTCTCCCTCCCTCCCTCCCTCTCTCTCTCCCTCCCTCCCTTCATTTGTTCTAGGGACAGAGCCCTAGTGTGAAGCTTCTTGTTCTTGTACTTTCCCGTGCTGTGCTGCTTTCCAGCCGTTCAGAATGAGTTGGCTTATGGCAAATACACTGTCCATGCGACGTGGAAAAGCCCAATTCGGCCTGCTGTCTGCTCCTGCTACAAGCTCTCTAGGTTATATTTAGTCTTGGACAGGCCACCCTGCCACTACAACTATCATCAGCACCAAAAGGGATATCTGGGGAAACTGTACCTATCACCGTCACCACATTTTCCTCCCTCTGCTGTTTCACTGTAAGTAAATCCTTTTAAAACAATGGCATTTCTGTTAAATTTGAGAGTCTGAGTTTGCCATTATGGGGCACAAAGGGATTAGTTGGAAGCAGTTACACTACACTTGACATGTCGTGAGGTACTTCAGTTTTAGTAAGGCTTTAATGTGATTCCACTCAATATTTGCTGTAACTACTGTGGCAACAGTAAACTTCACTGTGTGCCTCCATGTATCAGACTGCTTTTAAAATAATAAATAATCAGCACTGCTCTAGACCATGCTGTGCAAAGAAACAAGAGGTTCAATAGTACATTAGCTCTTTATTTGTTGTCCAAAAGCAATGACTGTTTTGTCAGTGACTTTATGGAATATAGAGCAATAATATTTGGACTATTATGACATTGTCAATGTATGAGAGTAAAAGTCTTGTGCCTGTACAAAGGTCAAGTTGCCCTTGCTAGCCTTTGTTTAAAACAAAACTGCGTATTACCAACAAGCCATATTGAGACTGATGTAAAAAAAAAAAAAAATCCAATATGGCATTTTTTTGTTTGTTTTAGTGCCGCTGTTTTTTAAATCCTTATTCTTGGCAGTTTCTTTCTTTTCTGCCAAAACACCATGCTTTCCATGTGTTTGAATAGGGGAAAAGCTACAGTAAGGTACATATGTGAAGGCAGCGAAAACGTTTCTCTTACTCATCAGTTACAAAGGGAACAGGAGGGGGGGGGTAGTTGTGTTTGCATTTGACAGAGGAAGCAGACAGCAAGACATGGAAAGTTTAAAAGTGAGTTTCTCATCCCTGAAAATGGAAAGTCAGAGAGAAGGCAGACTAAAAAAAAAAGAGAGCGAGAGAGACAGGATGGTGGGAACATCTGGAGAAACAAGACCAGTGCCAAACCTTGTGACAACATGAAGGGACTGGAAAGTCTCCTGAGAGAGGCTTGAACACACACTCTCACAGAGTCACACACATGTGCATACATGTCTAAGTGCATCTTAGATGATAGTATGGACATGTTCTATGGCCAATGGACTTTATTTTGTCCAATCTTAAATTACAAAAAGAAGCCTTTTCATTTATGCCTCGTCATTATTCAAGATGCTAAATGTGTGCACAAGCCTCTTTTTGCCCCTATATAGGCAGTTGCAATGTGATTGGCAATATGCTGCTTCATGTGTTGCCTGCACCTGCACAATGTTCTACACAGCTCACCTGCTGCGCTCTACTGTGGCCTTTAAGGAGACATCATGTGGCTATATGTTCTGTTTAAAGGCTTTGTAATCCAATGGCATACTGCAGGGGGGATCCTGAACGGTAACAGGAATTACCTTTAATCAAAATGTAATTAATTGCATCTGTTGCAGATTTGTTTGATTCTGAACAGGAACTATTAAGCATTAACATGCAGTTTTCAAGTTTTTATCTAGGAGGGCATTTTACATACTCTTAATTCTCGACAGGTAGGCAGGCAGGTTTTCTTTTTTTTGCGACTCTCATCCTTTCTTATTAAGGTTCACTGAAGATTCATTGGTTCAGGACAGATTTGTGCAATATAAGGATTGAGGATGCTCAAAAAAGTGTAGCACCGAATGCACCCGAGGGATGGGGGTGGAGGGCAGGAAGATGGTAGGGCGAGTTGTGGGGTCGAAGTGTAATACTACCTTCTGGTGGACTGGCAGGCAAGTTTTCATGACACCAATTACTTGCACTGGATAGTGTGTGTTTGTGTGTGATTGTGTGTAGAATTACCCTGAGCGAGTCATCCTTTACTGCAGAGGAGGCTGCTTGATGGAGCACTCCCACCTGGATTTTCCCTCTCAATTTTTTTCTTCCTGTTTCTCCATTCTCACTCAGCCTCACTCCCACTTCCTCCTCGGATTCAAGTATTTTTTCTTTACTCTTCTTCTTTCCACGTGTAGGGGATTCATCTCATTGTGTTAATGTTGATGTCTTCTAGATACATCTGTCTCATGGTCCAGTTCACAATAGGCTGTGCAGACTTTATTTATCTACATTTCACCCAGAAAATACATTTAGGGATTTATTTTTGACTGATTTGTAATAACATTGCCTTCATATGCTATAAATATGCAGGGGTCAAAGTACAGTAAGAATGATAAAGGTTAGGTTGAAGGCTCGTTATTAACCTTGGAAGTAGTTAGCCAATTTTTTTTTAGCACAAGGCCCATTAACTGGAAATTATCCAGAGCTTTCAACCTCATCTAATGGCCTTAATTATTATTATTTTTTCATAAATGCTGTGCTCCCTGTATCACCAGGCAGCGTATAGGAAATAATGGAAAAACACAGCTTGCCGTTTTCTTGCACAAGTTTGAAGGAGTGAACGGAAAAATCCTGTTCGGTCAGTGGAAATAGCCCCTGAGAGGAAATAACTTGACCATGCTAATGCTGGGTCCGTAGACGAGTGTACCACGGCCATTAAAGTGCCGGGAGAGAGATACAATCAATGAACCCACGCACTCAGTGCACCAAAGAACAGCGCAGGACGGAGCAGAGTGAGGAGCTACCTGCATGCCCGTGCTCACACAGAGTTCCTGCTTCACAGAAATACAGGGACACAGATATTCCTCTCCGCCAGCTGTCTTTGTATCTGACGGGGGCTGGGGGATTGTGTCCATTCTATGCATAGTATCTCTATGCTGACTGAACAGCAAACTTTTCCTAAAATAGCCAGCTGCCCCAGTCCGCTCATGGGGTTACTCAGTTCAGTCATTGGTCTTAGTTAATTAGCTCCTTGTAATGGTTGCAGCTAGAAGGAGAAAAAGGGAGATATGTAGAAAGAATGGAAGAATGGTATGATGTGAGAGGAAGAGGGGAGGTTAGGGAGGAGCAGAGGAGGAAAAGCTTTTGAAATGTTCATGTGCACAAACAGGGAATTTCACGTCAACATTTCCTGCCATAAAAATGTTGTGATTCTCCCTTCAACAACGTAAAAGACTGTTCTTCTCTTTTCTCTTATTTATCACTGCATTGTATTTGTGCGTTTTTTATGCAGTTGCTCCCAACATAGGCTCTGTGTGTGTGAGCCCGAATTTTAAAGTTTAAATGAATTACTCAAACTACACCATTAGTTATGTTCGGATTACGTAAAGGATTTATGGTATTAAATTACTCAGTTTTCAGAATGTATATGACTGTACTAGCAAAGTTAAATAAGCAATGAGTGCCAGTGCCTGTTTGGTCATTATATCCACAAGGACTGCACCAAATTTGTATTTCAGATAATATAATCAGAGTTTTTTATTCTAATCGAATTTGGCTGCTCAATGCAAAGATTTGACTATTTGTTCCTGTTCCGCGACCAGCCCAAGGACAGCTTGAAAAGGCCCGGGGTGAAGGTGGCTAGCTTTACAGCACCTCTTGCCCAGACCTTACCGCTTCCCGGGGCCATGGACTTAGTGCTCACCGCGCCCTTCCTCCTTGCGGCACGACTGTCAATTGGGCAGACGTGTGTCAGGGGTCTGCGGCGATATCGGCAGCCCACCGACCCCGTCTCATTTACCATGACCTGTAGGTGTGACTAACCACCCATAGGAACACCGTCTTTAACCTTCCTGACCTGGACGCGGGTGTCTGTTTACCCTTATGTCTACTGACATCAGATGCAGGTGAAAACCTACATTAAACTCTGCATAGCTTAGCCGTAATTGTGGCTCAAAAATGTAGCTCAATCTAGCCACTGCTATAGATTCAAAATGTTGTGTTTAAAGCCCTCAGTTTCCGTCCGTGCTTCTGAGAACGTTGTTCCATGCTTGTCTGTTTGTGTGTACCGCATCCAAATACATTTTGAATTGGTGATTCCAGACAAACTAGTCAAGTAAAATATACATTTACTACTTTTTACGCTTCATTAGAACACAATGTGGCTCTTCCCTTTAACAAATTGCCTGTTCAAACATTTGCATCTTCTACGCTGTTGGGACTCACTCTTCTCAAATAAGAGGCAATTATCATTATATCGCATATATCCTCTAACCTTTTTAACATTGTGAACTCTGATGTAAAAAACTGTTTTTCCAGTGTCATATGTGGCTGTGCCTTTTAAATCTCTCTCTAGCTTTAGCCCGACAAATCACATGCACTTTAGTACAAAGTATACATTTCCTCCATTTCCATTGATTTCCTACCTTCAAGGCAAGCAGGGTCAATCAACAATACATATTACAGCCTAAACGTCATAAATAACAGCTTGTTGAATCAGGAAACGGTACCTGAAAGAACTGATGAAAAAATGAATTTAAATGCAAAAGTTTCAGTGTGGCAGTAGAGAAGACATGCTGATAGATGAATGTCTATGGTGCCAGCCAAGTGGTACAGTTCATTTTTGGAGGTAGGAAAGGGCCCTTCAGAGATACTGCAGGTCTATATTCCCAAATGCACCCTGCAAATAATTGGGACCTAACATCATTTGAATATTGAGAGTAAATGAACTGGGTCATGCCCCTGAGGAAAATTCTGCTTCACAAAAATGAATTGCTGGCATTAAAATAAGTCAACAATGTGAAATTAATTACTTGCAAATGTCTAGATACATTTGCTTTATTAACTTTATTCACTTATTAATGCAATTATATCTAAATATAAGTAGGGTTTGTTGACATGACACCAACCCCTGGTCCTGCAAAGTAACACATTTACTTAATGTGCTATTGCCTCCAAAGTAAGTTCCACATCACTGGTCCTCAGCAGCTTATTTACAGTACTGTACACTCCGCTGTGGTGTCCCACACGAGTTTCCTCCTGTGAGAGGTTTTCTGGCGGACTGCTCTCTTCTAGTATCAAAATGCCAGGACACCACACTGGAGCGCTTTCTGCTTTTAAAGGAAAGAAAAAAGTACATAGTACATTTAATGGTTATGATTGAAACCAGGCCAATCACACATACTGCTCATGTATTCCTCCTAATCTGACACCTGTGCTGCACACCTGTGGTGCACACCTGTGGTCAAAAAAATCAGTCACCATATATTGTGAATTCAGAGCATGTGCATTTCACTGTGCTTCTCGGTGTGTGTCGTTTATACTTAGAAATAGTGTGTGTTTGATGTGTGTTGTGTGTTTGTGAGAAAGGACGAGAAGAGAAAGAGAGTTATGTATCACCCTATTCTGCTGCAGAGGTAATGCTGGATGCCTGCCCAGTTTCTTCATGCACCATTGTTGAAACTCTGTGGTGGAGGGGCTATAACTGCCACACACACACCTACTTGCTGGTAATCCCATTTCCATTAAATTCAAAATACTGTTTTTCTCTCTTACCCTCACAATTCATTATGTTAATCAATGAGGTATTTGAGATGAATTGTTTTTCATGGATGGTCCACTGTCGCTTAACAGTGTCTGTTAGGGATTGTGTTTATGCCCGTGAACATTGCTGTAATGTAACCCTGATTCGGTTGGAGAGTTGATCAGTCAGAGCTTTGTAGACAGGATTAAGAATGTAGACATCATCTTCCAGCATAGCTAGCGAGGTAATTAGCTACTAAGGGTTTCATCACGATAGGATATCATATGGATTCTTTGGAGAACAACACGACACTCGCCTACATCACAAAGTCCGCCAGGATAAAACTTCGATTTGATTCAATTCAGGAACCTGCGATCGATATGAGACGATATCATATGCCCTCATAACACAATCAGTTACATTTATATCAACTCAAATAAAGCAACTTAAATAGGATGTTATTACTGGGCTCTCCCAGACATGTAAATGAAAAACAATCTATTCTTTTGAATAAAAAAAAAAACGAATATAAATCAAAATAGACTTCCTGTTGTATGAGAATAGCTGGTCCGCCTTAAAGGTCAGCCCACCCTAAGTGAGCCTGGGCCGAAGTTGTTGCTAACATCGGGGCTGACCCCTTCATAATCAGCGGGTGGCTAGCAAGACACGGGAGCTTTGCTTGGGTCATGAGGAGTCGTAGCATTTATGCCCCGTGAAATAAACTGTACACACACTGCACTGCTCCACACGACAATAATGTCTTTCTGTATCTCATTAACAAGATTTTCCAGGCAACAGAGGCTTTACCACACACTTTAGTAACACACATCATTGTATCATTTTTAAAACACATGATACAACTCCTGCGACTTTTATGTAGACCCAGTTGTACTGTATTTACTGTATACAGCAGAACAGCTACAGACGCTTTGAGAAAGACTAGAAACAGAAACACCTCCCTCTGTAACCCCCTTCAACCATTCATATTATATCAATCACTTTTACATATTCCTTTATCTGTTACTCCCTTCATGTATTCCTCCACCTCTGTGATCTGTCATTCATCACACCATCCTCTCTTCCATGTATCTCTCTATCTTTTTTAGCATGCTGAATCATATCTTGTCTTATTTTATCGTTTTCTTTCCTCACTTACGTATATGTAGGGGTGTAATGTGGCACGCATAGCATAGAGACCCCCCCCCACGTCTATTTTTCTCCCTCCAACTCTGTTTTGCCAGCCCTTATTCGGTCGTCTTATCTAGGACTTCTTCTCACTCATTCACCCTACCCTCCTCCCTCACTGCCTCGCACCATCATCTCCATCCTCGTTCACTCCAATTTTTTTTCTTTGAACCTTTTCTCCCTTATGAATCACACAAATCATGTCATAAGTGTGTATGATAAGATGGTTAAGATCAAACACAAGACGAACACACACAGATAAAGTGCATGTTTTCAAAATCAGACAAAAGGTGCTGCCAGATCTAATGTGATATATGATGTTATATGATGCAGGGAGAAGAAGTGTTTACCGATCATATTCTTGTCTTTATGTGGCCGTGTGCGAATGGAAACAATGAATATCCTCTTATTAAAGGAAAAATTGAACTGTCTTGGAAATGAGGTAGTTTGTTGTCTAACTCATATGAGAACATTTCTTAGAGAGATTTTGTCTCCATTTGCACAGAGATGGTGGGTGCCAGAACTGAGCTAAGGTACATACCACCTTAGCTCAGTTCAAAGACTAGAACAAGGGGCAAACAGTTGGACTTTGACAAAAATGGAAAAGGACTTATTTACATTTTGGATCTTATTTGATGGCAGTCACCAGTACACTTAGGCTGACTATCACTTCTGCCAAGTCAAAGATAAAACGAGGACAAAACCGATGCCAATGGGAAGAAAAAGCAGTTGACTACTGAGTAAGTGCTTCTTTAACTTTGTGCTGCGGTTTCCTATTAGACTTGCCGCGGTTGTCGGTGTTATCTGTGTCACGCAGTGTTCGGGCATACGCCCGTTATGTTACGTGCCCCCTGCCCCCACCGTTTTGTTCTTAAAAAAAAAAAAGGGAAATAAACACATTTAGTACATCATATTAAAAAGAAACCTCAAAAACAGACATTTTAATTATAACCTGAAATAGTCTGCTCTGCACAACAGCAGCAGCACAGAGGAGCAGGAGTCAGACTTCAAGTATAACGTGACGAGAGCCGACGAGGCATTATCTTTCTGTATTTAAACCCAATGAAAGGGAACTTGATAAAGTTAATTAGGCAATCTGTAAACAGCAAAAATAATTTGCTTCTTTTCTTTATTCATGTATCATTTCATACTGAATACATTTAGGGTTTAGACTTAACAAAACAAGACATTTTGATGACGTCACTTTGGGCTCTGGAAAGTTGTGATGGCCATTTCTCTCACAGTCTTTTGGCATTTTAGAAACAAATTGCTTAATCTGCAAAATAGTCAATAACGAAAATAAATGCCAGTTGCACTGCATTGTAGATATATTATAATGGTGTATATGTTGGTTTGTAATTTTGTAATGACTCGTTTTGACGTGTTTATGTGTGTAAAAAAATATGTGCGAGTGCCGCTCGCAGCCGTACGGCGAATAGCAACATGTGCTGTGGTTAACGCAACAAGCCGTTCTGAATTTCCTTATTTTCATCAGGAAAATTGTTTACCAAAGATGCAAGCTGGTAAAATGCTGCCTCAGTGTGACACTTGCGCTACAGTCATATTAGTAATGATTGTTATTGTGCAGTGGGAATAAGAGACGGTGTGCAAAGTGACAATCATTTTAACTTTTTCTTTTGTTGACTGATGTAGATTCTGATTTCCTTTTCAACGTTGATAAAGTTAATAAGTACAGATATTTGTGTTCTTCTTATTCAAATTGCATCATATAAAAAAAAAAAAAAAAGCTCATAGCTAAAGGCATGTTCAGATGTTAGTCATTTATGTTTTATGTGAAAGGTCCATACTACAAAGACCTCGCTTCTTATGTCATACAAAGCTTTGAATAAAAAGCCGGGCTCGCTTTGGGCCAGACTTACATACATGCCTCATACTGTATGCTAAATGTGCCGCATATCTTCTGCGTTGTACTTACTTATACTGCTAAAAATAAATATAGCCATGATGTTAAAGGCATGTTGGTGTTCATTCTTTTTAAGTATTGGCATTACGAATGAGCTGCTCGTTGGGGTGTGAGATAATGTTCTAGTTCTATAAGGTCATGAAAGATGTGTCACGCAATGGGACACTCATGGCATTTAAATAATTCATATTTTTGATAGTGCTGTGTTCATTATGCTGGGCTTTAACACGTTTGGGCTTTGGCGAGTACCTTTTGAATCCAAGCAATAGAGCCTTTGCACTTACGAAAAAAAGCCTAAAGTAGACAGTTTACCGCTTTTATTTGTGGTGACTTTATTCTAGTTTCAACCGCTTTGTTGGATATTTCCTAAAAAAAAATAAATAAAAAAAAGTATACTCAGAGTATCACAGTAACACACTGAACAGACAGAGGGCTAGGCTGTAATAGGTTTGGCGCCTTAGTTGCTGTTACGCGGTATTTGGGCATACGCTTATATTACTTGCCCATCGCCCCCACCGTGGTTTTGCTATTTTTTTTAAATAGAAGTAAAACCCATTTAGTTCATTTTCAGTGCCCACGTTCATCAAATAAGAAAACACTTATTTGGCAATATTATGATTTAAACCCAATGCTAATAGGGAACCTAACAATGTTTAGAGGCCACCTGTAAACGTTGTCTGATGAAGGTGGCAGCATCTGGAGGCAACACCAGGGACTCCACCAGGCGGAGCTGTGCTGCGGCCGCCAGAGCTAGACAATAATGTGCCCCGCAACAAAAGCTTGACGGAGAGGCCAGACACACAGCCATGCAACATTAGAGATCAAAGTAAGGTCTCTACAGATATTGACCATCATATACGAATATATTTTCTTGTAAAATGTAATCGCTGACACATTTACAGTTGTCACTAGTTTATTAACAGGTGGGAAAAAGTCCTAACCGTGAAGGTTAGGACATCCATTCCATTCAAAGAAATGAACATTTATGAAACTTGGTTCCTTTCTTGGGATTGTGCATATTCCACATTGAGCAGCTGTGGTCGACATGTGTATGTTTGGATGTATATTTTGTGTTTTTTGTCTCTGTGTGTCAGAGTTTAGCTGGCACCTGGCAGTGTCTTTAGATGCGTTTTGCCTCATGGCATCTTTTTCATATTCCCCCTGATCTGCTTTTTTCCTAGTTCCTTATAGGTGTGTGAGAAAATATCGATAGGCTTGAGTATTGCGATGTAATGTTTTGTGACACTGTATCAATTCTCAAAATAATATATACACTGTAAATAACAGTGTATATATTCATCTTTTCATTTCCTCAATTTGTTTCCCTAAAGATTCCTGGAAGCCTTTTTCTTTTATTGACATAGGAACGTTTTTACTCAGATTTCAAACATATGTTTTCTTAAAGTTTGATTTAGCATATCCCAATATATGGCTTTGCTCACAGTATCGCAATATATTGAATTGTAACCCCTGTATCATGATACTTATCGTATCGCCAGATTCTTGACAATACACAGCCTTAGTTCCAGCTCAGATGAATTTGCTCTGTCATTTTTCTTTCTCTCTGTTTTTGTCAGTCTTTAGGGAGCAACCGCATGTGAGATGATTTGCTGCTCCTGCAGGTTCAGAAGTAGTTCAACTGTAACATCAAAGATGCCTTCACGTAGGAGGCTCTGTGTCAAGCTTTTTTTGGAAGACTGTTTGAGAACGTTTGTGTAATTGGACAGCGAGCAGTACTGATGGGAGGCAGGAGCATAGTTTACTAGCTGGGATCATGTTGACAATATTGCAAGTACATGGCATGTGGCTTGGAAGCATGCCATTTGAATTATACTTCATGCATTCATGATGAACATGAGCACAGTTTCCAGTGTGTCTGTCTGTTTGGGGCTCTAATAAATCATAGAAAAGATTAAACAGCTAGATATGTGAATGTGACCACATTAGGAGCCTTTGCAAACAGTGAAAGTACGGCCAGGAGATACATGTACAGTAACTGATGTAGTTTATTCATGCATCATCTTGCTGCATCATCTGCCTCATCAAAGTTTAGATCTCATCTTCTTCTTCCTCACTTTATGTTCCCCTCCTTTTCGCATGCTAATCTTCTCATCGCCCCCCCCCCTTCTCCTTTTCTTTCTCACGTCCCTCTTCCTCTAATCTGCCCGTCCTCTACCATCTCCTATTCCTTCTTCTTTCACTTCTCTTTCTTCCTTCAGTTTGCTGCACTGCATCACTAGCAGGCACATTAACATCTCATCTCCATCACCCAGCAGCGTCCTGCCCTCTCTCTCTTCCGTTATCGCTTCTTCTTTCTTCCTTTTACCTGCACCATTTCCACCACTCTTCCTTTAATTTTCATAATACTTCCAATTTTCATTGTTTGCATATTTCCTTTTACACAGGTGAGTAAACAATGATGAACACTTTCATATCATCCCTCTGTTCTTTCACAGTACTCATTATTTTCCTTATGCATGTGATCATGAAAATGAAAGGGACCACCTCCTCTCCTCTACACCTCCCCTCTCCTCTCTCCTCTCCTCCCCTCCCCTCTCCTTTTCTTTCCTCTCCCCTCCACACCTCTCTTCCCTCCCCTCCTTTCCACTCATCTCCTCTCCTTTCCTTTCCTCTCCTTTCCTTACGTTTCCTCTCCTTTCCTTTCCTCTCCTTACCCCTCTTCTCTTCTCCTCTTATTTCCTCTCCTTTCCTCCCATTTCCTTACTTTTCCTCTCCTCTCCTCTCCTCTCCTCTCCTCTCCTCTCTTCTCTTCTCTTCTCTTCTCTTCTCTTCTCTTCTCTTCTCTTCTCTTCTCTTCTCTTCTCCTCTCCTCTCCTCTCCTCTCCTCTCCTCTCCTCTCCTGTGACGAGCTGTGCTGTACTGTTTCAAGGGAGTGGGTGCCCTTGGTGTGACCGTGAGCGAGATGGGCTAAAGCTCTGCAGTGGCAAGCCAGTAAGTGAGCAAGTTGTTCTCACTTTGCGTGTCTGTGTGTATGTGTGTGTGTATGTGTGTGTGTCATTGGATAATAAGAGATGAAGAGTCAAAGTAGCACAGCCTGTGTGTGTCTCCTTGGCAGCACCAGTTGGTGTTATTTGCGTAATGCAACTAAACCAGGCAGGTCTGGTTAACATGCAGCCCAGGCTGTCTGTCCTCTAATACTCACCATTCCCAAAGCCGCCTAGTCTCTCCTCTTTCCTCCATCACTCTTTATCACACGCTTCCTGGTCACCTAATCTGACTCTCCTCTCTTCCCTTGAAGGGAGTTAGAAGCTAATCTTGCTTTTTTTCTTCCACTTTATTCTGTTGCTCACTCCATTTAAGGCCCGTTTTGACTCATAAAGTAATGCAGTATCAAAATGTCAGAATGCAAATGTCAAAGAATATTGCAGGGATAAAAAAATGGATAACTGCACCAAAAGGGTAACATAGATTGTATAGAGACAGTATATTAGGGGCAGTCGTCTTCAGCTGCAGCCTTTAGCCAGGAGTAACTATTCACCACTTATCCTGAGGACCTCCGTTTGAATAGAAACGGCTAATGACAGAGTGATACATTTTCATACTTAAAAGGATTGGGGCTCTTATCTGATTACTTCCTTGAAGGTGTCATTCAAGTCTCTCTCTTTCCCTCTCAAGTTTAGCTGGATGGATTAGCTTCGTCAAATTGTTAGCGTTTGATTCTCATGTTCTATAATACTCCTGTCATTTTGAACAAAAATGATCAAATTTAATACTACTTCATTATTACACATTGTGATTTAAAACGTAAGTCTTAATGCCAACAATCACTTTTTGTTTAACAGTTATGTATTATTATTTGTAGCGTCACGGTTGTTATAGTCCTCCCTGCTGTGGGACGAAGAAAGGTTTTCTGATTTATCAGGGATCAGAGTATAATTACAACAAAGTAGCTGCATTTTCTTGAAAGTTAATCATCTACATATCTTTTGGAAATGTTGTAAAATGAAAACATGCTAATACTCACAGGCATGTTAATATGCCTGTTTTTTATCCACCAGAACAGCACTCTTCTTAATTTCTCATATGATTAAATGTGTCAGTGTGAAAATGCTTTTACACTAAAACAAAGACCGCAAAAGCCCAGTCAGAGACATTTTGTAATGCATCAGTTTGTATTTACTATGTAATAGATTTGGTTCTAGCCTGTTTAAATGTTAAAGCATTTGGCAGGAGAGAATGAAAATCGTTGTAATGCAAAAGGCTTATTTAGTCAAAAACAATACAGCTTAAAGACGTTTTGTTCGTACTAGCTTAATAGCCCATTTTTTTGTATCAAGCACAGGATGTAGGGTAAGAGCTGCTGTGTGTGTGTGTGTGTGTGTGTGTGTGTGTGTGTGTGTGTGTGTGAGGTTGCTAGCATTATTCTCGGTGCCAGGCAGATCAGTTGCATAGCAACAAGAACTTTTTGAGGGCAGGAATTCTTTCACCAGTGGAATGTGTCAGAATCGTAAAAAAGGAAAGTGAGAGATACATAGGTCTACTGTACAAACCCCAAATCATCATGTCCAACCTTTGAAAATTACATAAAACAGATTGTAATTGAAGAAGTCATAGTGTAATATTGTATAACTATTAACCTCTGGGAATGCAGAAGATCTTGTTAGTATAGCTTTGAAAATTAGAACATCCCAAGACAGCTGGAAATTGTTACTAGTATCCATCGTTTAAATATCTTGCAAAATAAATAAAAATAATGCAATCAAATGTTTAGCTGTCAGTATATCTCTCAAACAGTTGTGACATCCTCAAGAACTCCCAAAGTTGAGGAGAACCATACAATCTGTATCTCAGTGTTTTTTGTGTAAATGTCACAGTTTCTGCCCTACAAGCAGTTGAGGTAACATTTAGCAGCTGAACACGGTTGAATAAAGCTGTTGCAGTGATGAGATGAAAATGTTAAAGAGGTTATGTTTAAATTAGTCTGTCAATGTTATTCCATCACTGCACTTTACACTTTCCCTCTTACATATCTGAAGTGCTCGTGGGAACATAAGGTTAATTTTAATGTTAACTAAAGTCAGTTAAAGAGAGAGACACACACACATTTTGAGAGAGCAGCTGAAGTGTTCTGCACCAGTAGTAATGGTAACATAAAGTCTTTCCATGGTAATTACTTGAGACCATCTTGCGATGGGATCACAACAGCAGAGACACCAAATCCAACTAGGGGAGTTAAAGTTAAAGGCTTAAAGTATTTCCAAGAATCATGCAAGGCTCCAGGAAGAGGTCCTTTAACAGCGAGTGGGACAAACCTCTGTTGTTATTTAGCTTTGATAAAGATTGTTGGAAATTATACTGGAATTAGATTTTTTGTTTGTTCTCTCGGCTGGATTGATTTGTTTTGATTTAACCACGAGATAGTACTATAATGTGTAAAGCAAACACAGGCAACAATACAGGTGACGGATGATGGCCGGATGACTGAAATATGTCATTATTCTATGGGTTGTCTGTTGATGTTTGAATATGTATAAAAAGTGGTATATTTAAACTATAGTAATTCAAATTATTTTATGTTATTCATGTTGTAATTCATATATTTTTTTCAAACGGATCTTTAGTTCGACATGTTTAATCTTTTCTAATTATTACTGTATACAGTATACCTCATGTTAAAAGTAGATGAATTGTGCTCTCCTAATCCAACTTCTGAAGAGATGAGGGCTTTACTCTGCTACAAGAATATGGCTCTTAGAAAATGTGTAGCCTATCCTGAACATAATTACTGATTTAAAATAGACATGTTAAAAATAACCACAGCTTCCCTGAGACTGTGATAAGTGTTAGTGGAATAACAAACTAAATAGAATGGTAACTGCAACTAATAGTAACTAAATGGCATATTACTGCTGTTCTAGGTTGTAATGTCAACTTTAGTTGTTGTGGCTTGTCAGCATGTCACTTTTAGTTTAATGCTGCATTAAACAATGTAAAAAACAATCTGGCCTCGAGTACAAAGATTACAATGGATGCTAACATGAGTTTTGGTATTCAATTATGATTCATGTGTGCATAGGTTGAAGCAATGTGATGCTTTGAACATCTGTATTTACACATTGGGATCACCTGCCATTCATTAAGGTCCGCTATGCCATGGCCACCCCACACTAGCTGTGTCCCATCTTGGCCCCCCCAGTCAAAATGTCCTCGATACAGCTCTACACTGATAAAAGATTGCGTAATGTTATTTTACACTTGATTTTGTCGTGTTCCTATATTTGGAAATAGAGACGCATAGAAATCCATCCATCCATCCATTTTCAACCGCTTATCCGGGGTCGGGTCGCGGGGGCAACAGCTCCAGCAGGGGGCCCCAAACTTCCCTTTCCCGGGCCACATTGGCCAACTCTGACTGGGGGACCCCGAGGCGTTCCCAGGCCAGTGTGGAGATATAATCTCTCCACCTCGTCCTGGGTCTTCCCCGTGGTCTCCTCCCAGCTGGCTGTGCCTGGAACACCTCCCTAGGGAGGCGCCCAGGGGGCATCCTTACCAGATGCCCGAACCACCTCAACTGGCTCCTTTCTACGCAAAGGAGCAGCGGTTCTACTCCGAGCTTCTCTCGGATGACTGAACTCCTCACCCTATCTCTAAGGGAGAAGCCAGCCACCCTTCTGAGAAAACCCATTTCGGCCGCTTGTACCCGCGATCTCGTCCTTTCGGTCATGACCCAACCTTCATGACCATAGGTGAGAGTAGGAACGAAGATAGACCGGTAGATCGAGAGCTTTGCCTTCTGGCTCAGCTCTCTTTTCGTCACAACGGTGCGGTAAAGCGAGTGCAATACCGCGCCCGCTGCTCCGATTCTCCGGCCCATCTCCCGCTCCATTTTCCCCTCACTCGTGAACAAGACCCCGAGGTACTTGAACTCCTTCACTTGGGGTAAGGACTCATTCCCTACCCGGAGTAGACAATCCACCGGTTTCCTGCTGAGAACCATGGCCTCAGATTTTGAGGTGCTGATCCTCATTCCAACCGCTTCACACTCGGCTGCGAACCGATCCAGTGAGTGCTGAAGGTCACAGGCTGATGATGCCAACAGGACCACATCGTCTGCAAAGAGCAGCGATGAGATCCCAAGCCCAACAAACTGCAACCCCTCCTCCCCCCGACTACGCCTCGATATCCTGTCCATGAATACCACAAACAGGATTGGTGACAAAGCGCAGCCCTGGCGGAGGCCAACACCCACTGGGAACGAGTCCGACTTACTGCCGAGAACCCGGACACAACTCTTGCTTTGGGCGTACAGGGATTGGATGGCCCTCAAAAGCGCCCCCCTCACCCCATACTCCCGCAGCACCTCCCACAGTATCTCCCGGGGGACCCGGTCATACGCCTTCTCCAGGTCCACAAAACACATGTAAACCGGATGGGCATACTCCCAGGCCCCCTCCAGGATCCTTGTGAGAGTGAAGAGCTGGTCCGTTGTTCCACGGCCAGAACGGAATCCGCATTGTTCCTCTTCAATCTGAGGTTCGACTATCGGCCGAACCCTCCTTTCCAGCACCTTGGAGTAGACTTTACCCGGGAGGCTGAGCAGTGTGATACCCCTGTAATTGGCACACACTCTCTGGTCCCCCTTTTTAAACAGGGGAACCACCACCCCGGTCTGCCACTCCTTAGGCACTGTTCCCGACTTCCACGCAATGTTGAAGAGACGTGTCAGCCACGACAGCCCCTCCACACCCAAAGCCTTCAACATTTCTGGACGGATCTCATCAATCCCCGGGGCCTTGCCACTGTGGAGTTGTTTGACTACCTCAGTGACTTCCACCAGGGAAATTGCTGATGATCCCCCATAATCTTCCAGCCCTGCCTCTATCAAAGAGGGCGTATTAGTGGGATTGAGGAGTTCCTCAAAATGCTCCTTCCACCGCCCGAGTACCTCCTCAGTTGAGGTCAACAGTGTTCCATCCCTGCTGTAAACAGCTTGGATGGTCCCCCGCTTACCCCTCCTGAGGTGCCGGACAGTACGCCAGAAGCACTTTGGTGCCGACCGAAAGTCCTTCTCCATGGCTTCTCCGAACTCCTCCCACACCCGCTGCTTTGCCTCTGTCACAGCCGAGGCCGCTGCCCTTCGGGCCTGTCGGTACCTTGCAACCGCCTCTGGAGTCCCCCGTGATAACATATCTCGGAAGGACTCCTTCTTCAGTCGGACGGCTTCCCTGACCACCGCGGTCCACCACGGTGTTCGAGGGTTACCGCCCCTTGAGGCACCTAAGACCTTGAGGCCGCAGGCTCCCGCTGCAGCTTCAGCAATGGAAACTTTGAACATTGACCACTCAGGCTCAATGCCCCCAACCTCCACAGGGATGCCAGAGAAACTCCGCCGGAGGTGTGAGTTAAAGGTCTCTTGGGTATGGGCCTCCTCCAGACGTTCCCAGTTCACCCGCACTACCCGTTTGGGCTTACCAGGTCTGTCCAGACTCTTCCCCCACCCCCTGACCCAACTCACCACCAGATGGTGATCAGTTGACAGCTCCGCCCCTCTCTTTACCCGAGTGTCCAAAACATGCGGCCTCAGATCAGATGATACGATTACAAAATCGATCATCGATCTTCGGCCTAAGGTGCTCTGGTACCATGTACACTTATGAGCATCCTTATGTTCGAACATGGTGTTTGTTATGGACAGCCCATGTCTAGCACAGAAGTCCAATAACAAACAACCACTCGGGTTGAGATCAGGGAGGCCGTTCCTCCCAATCACGCCTCTCCAGGTGTCTCCATCGCTGCCCACGTGCGCGTTGAAGTCTCCCAGTAGAACTATGGAGTCCCCTACTGGAGCCCCCAACAGGACTCCATTCAGGGTCTCCAAGAAGGCCGAATACTCTGAACTGCTGTTCGGTGCATATGCACAGACAACAGTCAGAGTTTTCCCCCCCATAACCCGTAGGCGTAGGGAGGCGACCCTCTCGTCTACCGGGGTGAACTCCAACGTAACGGCACTCAGCCGGGGATTTGTGAGTATCCCCACACCCGCCCGGCGCCTCACACCCTGAGCAACTCCAGAGAAGAATAAGGTCCAACCCCTATCCAGGAGTACGGTTCCAGAACCGAGACTGTGTGTAGAGGACAGCCCAACCAGATCTAACTGGTAGCGCTCCGCCTCCCGCACAAGCTCCGGCTCTTTCCCCCACAGAGAGGTGACGTTCCACGTCCCCAGAGCCAGCCTTTGCTGCCCAGGTCTGGTCCGTCGAGGTCCCCGACCTTCACTGCCACCCATCTGGCAATGTACCCGACCCCAACGGTTCTTCCTGCGGGTGGTAGGCCCACATGATGGAGAGGGGGGGGGTGCCACGTTGCTTCTTCGGGCTATGCCCGGCCGGGCTCCGTGGCAAACCCGGCCACCAGGCGCTCGTTGACGGGCCCCCCTTCCAGGCCTGGCTCCAGACGGGGGCCCCGGGCTTCCTCCGGGCAGGGTCACACCTCCTCTTTTTTGATGTTGCATTGGGGTGTTTGAACCATTCTTTGTCTGGCCCCTCGCCTGAGACCAATTTGCCATGGGAAACCCTACCAGGAGCACTAGGCTCCCGACAACACAGCCCTCAGGTTCATAGGAGCACCCAAACCCCTCCACCACGGTAAGGTGATGGTTCTCGGAGGGGCATAGAAATCAATTTCAGAAAACTTCTCTTCATATTAACTGTATTTATTCGATGATGATATGGTAGCATTACAAAAGTACTCAGCTGAGGACCCATTTCACTGTCCACAGACCACATTTAAGTAGTGACTCTGTCTCACAGATCCACAGAACGGCCACGATCTCTAGTTTACAACATTTTATACCCGCCGCCTTTCAGGTATAGTCTCCTCCCATTGGTTGGCTGGGGCCAGGTGCTATTGGCCCCTTGTTGGCACTTAGGCGTGGCCACGCCTCTCAGCGCTTCTCTGCTCCAATCAGATCTTCTGTCACCCTTTTAGGTGGTGTACTCTTCCGCTTCACAGTTTACACATATTGCATCTTATTTCATAGTAGGTTGGCCACTATACTATGCGTAGTCACTTAATTCAATAACATTTTTCATATCACATTTAATACTTCTAAATAAGGACACAATAAGGCTCATTGTAACAGCTTATATATTGATTATTCTCACATTGTCTAAGAAAGATTAAGCAGTAAAACAATGGTTTACATGATTTATAAAAAAAAAAACATTACTGCGGTCTGGATGGGAATGAACCAGGGGTGACACAGCACCCAGTACGTTACAGTTATTGCCAGTGCAGGGATGAGCGGAGAGCAGCAGCACGGTGGACCGTCGCACGTCACTCCTGTCCCGCTGTGAGTCCAGCCAGTCGAGGCGTAGAGACCCGAGGCTGCGCCGGCAGAGCAGAGCATTCCCACCGCTCCCCGGCGGCGTGCCACTAGTTAATTGATTGCAGATGGCGCCATTCTCTCGGACGGAAAAAAATGATAAATGCTTAAATTGTTCGCCAAATATACTTGGGTGGCCGTTAATAAACCTGGGCGTCCCGCCCCATTAAAGCCTATGTGTGGGAAACACTATAATTGTAGCTCCGTCGTACAACTAGTATTGATACAATGCTTGACAAATGAAATGTATTTAATTTTTTTGATGAACGTGGGTGCTGTTAGTCTACGTGAAATTAAACCAAATGGGTTTTATTCATATTCTAAAAAATTTAAGCAAAAAGGAAGGTGGGGGCGTTTGGCAAGTAATGTAATCGGTGTATGATCAACACCGTGTAACACCGTCTGTCTGTATGTCCATGGCTTATATCTCACTCCTGGACCTATAATATTTTTTTCTGCTCATTTACGACTGTATGCAGTGTATCCCACAGGATTTTGTGAGACTATGGAGGGGGGACTTCTGAAGAAAATGTTTAGAGTTTAAATGCATCATTCTGGTGCACTTTGAGAGCAAAATTAAGAGGTTAGATCTTGGAAGAACTTTGTGCTCTTGTAAAGAATTTCTGGTTAATAATTTTGCGCGCCATAAACAATTTAATCCTAAAAGCATTGGTTGTACCTAGCCCATACACACACACACACACACACACACACACACACACACACACACGCGCACAGATACACTTACACACTCCACATTCAAAGGCATGTACCCACAGTTTGCATTGAATTTTGTACAGATCTCTCTCTCTCTCTTCTGTATGTTGTATGTACACATAGCCTGGTGTTCTTTATTTATTTTCTTGTAATACATTTCTTTATACATTGTGTTTCCTTGCATGCGTCACAGAGTTACTGAGTGTAAGACACATTAAGAATTTCATGGGAAACTGTTTAACTGTGCATATGACAATAAACGCGACTTGATATGAATGGGAGGGAGAGAGAGTCCATGGCCCCATGAAGCGGGGAGGTCCGGGCGAGGGGCGCTGTAAAGCTCACAGTTGTGAGCCTTCACCCCAGCAACCGTGCCTCTAAAGCCAACCTAGTGCTGGTCGTGCTGAGAAGAGGAGGAATAGCTAACCCACCTATTGTGAAGTGTAAATATATTTCCGGTTCATTATGAAACTGTGGAGGGGCAAATTAGATTAATGAGAACCACTGTGTATGCAGGGTGTCAAAAGAAAAACCTTTGCATATCTAGTGTGGTTATATCAGAAATTACTTGTCACCGCAGGCTTATATCCATCACTGCCATTGGAGATTGTCAAAAAGTGTTCACAGCACAGAGCTTTCCATAAGCGCCGGTGTTGTCATGGCTCCTATTTTTCTTTTTTAAGCGCTGTGAGTTAGTGTTGCTGTTTCTTGTTAATAATTTCTTTCTGGGGATTTTGTATTTTTCTCTCGTTCTTCTGTTCACCAGCAAATTCTATCACATTTCTAAATTAACTTTAGACTAAATTATTCATTGGCTGATTATTTTCATTGAAGTTTCCAAACATTTTGCTTGTTAGGATTTAATCATTGGATCAGAATATCTAAGGATCAAGATTTAGAAAAACACTTTTTATTCAAATATTTTCTCCATGTTTTCTATGCCTCTGCTTTGTTTCAAAGTATTCTCGCTCTCTCTTAGTCCATATTATGTACGTCTACTTTACTGAGATGTTTAATATAAATTCAAATGTCCTGAACAATTCAGTGCTGGGTGAGGGATGTTGCCACATTGTCAGCAAATCTCTCTTGTCAGCGGCTGGATGCAGCACAGCAACCTAAATAGAGCTGTCTGGTCTTACTCTGTTACTTCTGCACCACAGCTGTTGTTTAAAGCTATGAGTCATACAATTTATATTTAAAATAAAACAATGTTTATTGATAAGATGACAAATGAGCAAATCTTAGGGGAAACGTATGCATGGGGGAAATTAAATTATACTTTGTTGGAGAAAAAAAACAGACAGGATGCATTACTAGGCTCCAAGAAACAAACCATGAAAAATGTTTTTTTCCTTATTTTTTTTATTCCTTCTTCGTTTACAAAATGTCCCCTTCTATTAAGTAGGGCTGGTCAAAATGAATTTCAACTGCACCATTCTCTCGACAAACTCGTCATTCTCATTGTAGCGTGCAGATGATGATGATGATGATGAAGATACTCAGTGCAGTAACTGTGTCCATTGCTGCCAGCTGAGTTCCATACTGTAATTGGGCATGTTAATAATCTGCACTGGTCATCAGTCACTTGAATATTGTATAAGAGTGGCACTATATTGCAGTGATGTATTTTTACACATGTAAAATTGCTGTTTGTCTTTGGCTTCTGTATATTTTAATGAGAGTCATACATTTCAAAAGCTTTTTACAACTTGTTTACAGTTTTACTTTGGGTTCATCAACATTTTTTCCACGGTAACGTATATTACTATGGCACACCGCATTACTGATACAGCAGTGGAACCAAGTTGACCCCACATAACAATTGGGGGAGGCACTATAGATCGACTTGTCTGCCTCTCAATCGTCACACACAAAGCTGACATGCCAGTAATCACATTTTAAGACACCTCTAGGGAATAATGCATGTCATTATTCATTTCTGACATTCTTTAAATTACACTGATTGGCCTAGGGGGGCACTGCAATGTTCTTTTAATTGCCTATGTCATGCTCAATATATTCGAAACTGCTGATCAGATCCAAATACGAGGTTGGGAAGGGGGTGGGGTCGAGTCTACCGTAGCATTTGCTCGCTTGTGTGTTGCACTCCCTGGATATTTGACCCCATATCATTTTGATTTTGACAAGATATAGTGAAATCATTTTTATATTTCAAAATGACACTGAAATGAACCACCACAGTAACTGTATTATTGTCAGTACATCACATCCCATGTTGGACACCTGCGAATGGGAACATCTTTTCCGTACTACACTAAAGGTGACATTTTTTTTGTCTCTCTAAACATCTACAGAATTTGTGGGTAAAAATAACCAATTTTTACATTTGTCATTTGCTTGTCAATTTGGAAGGCTGATGGATGGCAGAAAGATTTGACCAAATGTACAAGGTCTTTGACTGTAAGGTTATACTGGCTCAGGCGCAAAGATAGACAGCAGACAGTAGACAATGCTGCTGGACAGGCATGGGTGGAGGTGCTGCTCTTGTCTTCTTCATGCACTCCAGCTTTTCTACCACTCAAGGTCAGAGACGGTCTGTCTGTTGCCTCTCTGTCAGCACTCTTTTCTTCTCTTCTCTTATTTCCCTCCTCCTCTTCCTCCCTGTCTCTGCTGTCCTGTCCCGCTGTGGAGAGAGCTGGCAATCGTTCAGTGTAAATAATTGGCTCTGATTAATTGGCTGTTCAAAAAAATAAATAAAAAATCATGATCCTTGAAAAGTTCCCCTCACCTTAAAACGGCTAATTTTAGATGGCAGAGTTTGAAGTGCGAAAGTGCATTATTGTTTATTCGAGGGTACAAGGCAGCACAGTGAGTTATTCTGTTAATTGTATTGGACTGTGAGGTTGAGGCATTGCCGAAGTGTTGTACTCTGTCTGTACAGTTTACACTCTTTTAAACCTCCTCACTGTCAACTGTGAATAGCATTAGGACTCTCTAGAGATGAGTTAGAGCATGCTCTTCACTCTTTAAACAAACCCCAACAACCCTGGTGTCAGTTAAATAATGGCTTCTGACTAAAATGCATTTGTGATCATATTCAAAGACACATCACAACATAAATAAAGCGTGTGTTAACCCAAAGCAATGGTCTAACATTGTCCTGGTTCCCTTCACATTGGGGATACGGTTGTCCTTTTAGAAAGTTGACAGTTCAAAGTTAAGCCAAAGCAGTTGGTAGCTGAAACTGTCAAACAAGTGGAAACATTACTGTTTGCAATGTTTGTGTTCCAATGGCAGTAATCTCAACTCAAGAAGTTATTGTCCGTTGGAGAAAGCTTAAGGTTAAAGCTTCAAGTGAAGACCTGTAGATGCTCACGATGACAACGCTAACCTGCTGATGTTAAGCAGATATAATGTTTACCATGTTCACCATCTTAGTTTAGCATGCTTAACCTTTGAGAATTTGCACTAGACACCGAGGTTGATCAGAATGTCATTAGTTTTGCAGGTATTTCTTCTTAGACTGAAACATTGGACTAATGAAAATGTTTTACCTGATGATGGTGCTGGATGAAAACTCAGGGGATCGCCAAAGTTATTACAATTCATCTTGACGGGTCCATAAATGTCCGTACCAAATCACCCATCCATAAGTTGGCAAGTCTTTACACTCAAATCAAAACCCTTTATGTCAATCTCATAGTGGCGCAAGAGAAAACATTAAGGAGATTGCCAAAGGATTCATCCTTTGGGCACCATGCGCATCTGAACCAAATTTTATGGCAATCAATCCAATAGAGATATTTCAGTCTGGATCAGATGTTTGGCCAACATTGCCATCCCTAGAGAAATGCCGCTATTATCGTTAAAAAAAAAAGGCAATTAAAGGAAGCTCACTTGCTGTAAGTGAACAGCTCACTAAAATACTTAACTAAAATGCATAAAGAATATGGAGGTCTGCAGTAGATTTTACAGTAGTAATTCAGACTACACATGGAAGACCTGCAGTTTAATGGAAAAAATACAGAGTACAAATCGGAAAAGGAGATCACAGTCCACATTTGGTTGCGTGAATCTGACACAGGATATGTAAGATATTTAGGGCAGATGGTCTATACTGTAGGTCTAGGGGTTGAAGGACAGTGGCATTCACTAAGGCGTGAAAGACAAGCTGAATAATCTACTGTAAATCTGTCAGCAGTATATTGTGGGTAGTTTTGAATTTTTCACAGCAGTCATAGTTTTTAGACACTTGTTGTTTGCTTAAATTGACTTAGCATGGGGTTTATCTTGCCTTTGAATTTATTGGCTCATATTTGCTTTATGGATCTTTCTTACCTCCAGCTAAACTGACATCCCTTTATAGCAATATTGACTAATCATAATGTGTTTGGAGTCCACTTATTTCCCCTCCTGCCACTGGCTCAGAAAATCTGTCATTGCTGATGTCAACAGAACAGAAATGTGTTGTATAATCTGGAGGGACAGTACCTTTAACTTGATGCCTTTTAAAGGAATTTTGAGTGCTTTTAGTTTTCCTTCAAGAAAAGCAGCATCAAGGTTTTTTCAAGAGCCCTTAAGTCAAACTCATCCTTACTTAGCAAATAGTCTTGTGATATTGTCAAAATCCTTATCTGACAACATGTTTTAATAAGGAAATTATATAATCATTCCTTGTAAGGAAAAAAAATTACAAAAGCATTGCAACAAAAGAGTATTTAAAGCATAATACAAGCTGTCTTGCTGGGAAGACTATTGTATTCAACTGAGAATGAACTACAATTGGCTGTGTCTCTTCATATGCGTGTTCCAGTCTTTGTATAAACTATGTGGAATTGTCCAGTTTACAGACATGCAACACTGATTAATCCTCTGCCACAGCTTAATCCCCACACGTCACCTCAACCAGGCATTATTTTCCCCTGGAAATGGGGGAATAAGAACTAAATATATGGCTATTTAGGATGAAGTGTATGTGCAGAGAGGGAGAGAGGGAGAGGAGATAAATGAAAAAGAACGAAATGAGGAAGCTAGGGGAGATTAATGGCTTTGGACACCCAGTTTTTCTTGTGTGTAGCTCAGTGAATACCCTACCAGCTGGACAGATTTCATGAGAAGGCAGCTTTGATAGCTTATCAGTACAACAATGTGTTGTTTTTTTATTTTTTATTTTTAAAGAATTAGCTCTGCTCCCAGGGGTCAGTCAATCAGGAACAAAGACCCCCATCAGCGAGGTGATGGGTTGTCCCTGCAGGAATTGTTGGATTGTAATTAGACTTCCATCTAAACCTACTGTAAATGAATGGATGGTTGAGAAAAACAATAAATAAAAAAAATAAAAATCTAATGTGGATCTCCACATTACTAGAATAATAAAAGCTCTATTGTAATGACCGTAGTTACAATAAAATAAATTACATCATATTGAATTATATTCTTAGATATTTAACTATTTTTAATTAAAGGGTCAGTGTGTAGTAATTAGGGGGATCTATTAGCAGAAATTGAATATATTATTCATAACTATGTTTTCATTGGTGTATAATCACCTGAAACTAAGAATCACCCCATCCTACACACTGTCCCTTTTTAAGTGCAATTAAATGCATTATTATCATTTAAGTACCTTAGCATTAACATGTGACCAATCCAAACTCTTTTTTATCTATATTTGTATTAGATATGAAAAATAAAAGAGAAAGCAGAGTGATATGAATTTTAAATGAATGGCAGGTGTACTCAGAGAGCTAGCTAATACATCCACGCCTTCCATGTACACCCTTAACTGTTCTCTTTGTAGAAAGTCAATATCGACATGAGGAGTAAGAAAGTAAGAGCTCTGTTTGACCTGGAAGTCTCAACAGTGAGTCTTAGTCCTCCACCTCTCTCCAGACTCTTTACAACCATCTAAAAACCCATGTGTTTGCACTTGTTTTTAGGTGTTAAGAACGGACCATGTGGCCATTCATTAATATTTCAGCACCACCACAAGTACTGAGCCACCAGCCTCTCTGCACAGTTTCTGCACTGCCATTCAGCCTCTGAACTGAACATTTTGTTCATATTTAACAAGGGGGAAAGAAAAGAGGTACCCTCACTGAATTCAGTAAAGTCAGGATTAGGTCATTATTGCATTTAAACAGCTACATTGGCCTGGTGATGTTTGAGTTCTGCTTGTCAGTGACACAAATCTATCCATATGCTGCTATATCCTGTAAGCTAAAATGGCCCAAGCAAACATTTGAAACATTTTATTTAAAGTCAATTTACTGTACCTCATACTAATAGCGGACCAAAACTCTTTGCAGCACCTGGTTGCATTAATTGTCAAAAGACTACTGCGTGTCTGCGTTATTAATGCAATTATGTTGACATATTTGTCTTTACTAATTTATGCATTATTAGGCTTAATTAATGAACTAACTAATTAATTAGCGGTAAAGAGCAAACAGAGGGATGATGAGACAACAGTCCCATATAGTAATCGAACCAGGGAGGCTGAGCTAAGTGGCAGAAATAATAGACCGCCCTCCCACATGAACCGTCAAATTCTAACTTCATCTTTCTGTCAAAAGACAGAAATTTGACACCAAGGGGTACAGCCTCAGTGGAAAAATGTGAAGTGAGTGTTTGCTGCTGTTTTATGTACTGCCTGCACTATCTGTCATTGTGTAATTCTCCTCTGCCTACCCTTGCCTCTGGGTTTGAAATGCAGAAGGCTTAGATAAAAGAGAATTTGGCGGAGTTCACCCCAACTGTTGGGCAGTGTCTCCCTGTCTGCGGCTCTGTGTGGGAGTGTGTTCGTGGCTGTAGGTGTCTGAGTTCTAGTGCGACTACGGTTGCGTATCGTTTGGATTTGAACAATTCCCGTTCTGAATCCGGTTCTTATTGGTTCTTGATTTCGATTCTATGAGGGGGTCAAAATAAGTCACATAATATTTCACAGTAAAAAATAAAACGTATTTATGAAAACCTTTCCATAAATGTATATTCATATTCACCATTCACCATTCACTTCATACGGTTTGTAGAATCTGTAAATGATACAGTTTAATTTGGTTTCTGTTCACAAAAATCATTTGTTCATTACTTTTTTCATTCTCAAGTTAGTTCTGATTGGTGCAATTTTAGATGTTAAATTTCCCCTGGTCTCCCCTACTGCAACACTGAAACCTGCCAAAGCGACACAGACAGGGTCCAACATAAGGACATACAGTCAGCCTGCTGCCCGATCGTGTCACTGCTCGCAAAAGTAGAAAAAAACTTTGTTTGTCTGTGTGTGTGTGTGTGTGTGTGTGTGTGTGTGTGTTTCCATTAGTTGTCAGGCTTATAGCTGTCCTTGGGGTGTTAGATGAAGCTCTCCATCACTCATGCAACAAGGACTGAGAGAAGAGAAAAGGGACAGCAGGGTAAAGAGACGTATTTGAGAGGAAAATGGGACGGGATGATGAGGCCCTCATAGTAATGTATTACCTGCCATGCTGGTTGTGATTGTATGATGAGTCACAGTATGATTTCCCACATATTAAATACCCATATTTCGTTAGTCTTCTCTTCTCTTGTTCCAAAACAATGGAACGACAAAGGAGTCTCCCATGGAATTTTCAGTGGGATGGTGCTATCAATATTTATCAACAAATTAAACATATTTTTGGATAAAACAGCATCATTACCTGGAGTAGAGTTAAAATAATTAGTCAACAGAAATATTATTGGTAACTCTTCAGGTAATTGATTGATTGTTTACGTTATTCTTTCATATGTCCCATCTTCTCAAATATATGGATTTGTTTCTTGTATTTGTCTTATCTGCTGGTAAACTGAAGATCTTTGGGTTTTGAACTGTTAGTCAGGCAAAACAAGCAATCTGAAGACATCACCTCGGACTCTTTGATATTCAGATGGACATTTTTCATTATTTTTTGCCATTTTAGCGACTAATCTATTAATCGTGCAATTAAATGGTAGATGAAGTGATAATGGAAATGATCAGTAGCCCTAACCTGAAACTTGATTGGTGGTGTTAATGTAGGGTCTGATGGTGCAACGCCATAAGGAAAGCACTGTATTATATACAGTAAAAATATATGTATAATATAGTATAGTATAGTATAGTATAGTATAGTATATAACTCAATAAAAGGCACAGTGGCTGGTTGTGGACCACAAATCAGACTAATGTCATCATGCAGGTTGGAGAAAGGCAGCAAAAAAACGTGATTGGATTTGTGATTTACATAGTGGAGAGGCTGTAAATCACATGCAGAGTATAGTTTGCATCCTGATTTTTAGGTAGTGGGATTTCTTGGTGATGAAGATAATATGTATCGGCTATGTTTTGAGGGATTGTACTGTACAACTAAGATCAGCAGCTTTTCTATTAGACACTACATATATTATTATATTATACACTATATATATATATATATATATATGTTTTTTGTTTTGGAGAAAATGTAAATTATTTATAGTCGATTTATTTAAATAAAAATGTTCCATAAAGAAAAATAAAAGACATGTTTGTGTATGCTGTCAATTAAAGTTCTTAGAAAGAAAGAAAATCAGAATTGGCAGGTCAGACTTTATATATGCACTGGTATCCCACTGGTATCCCACTGGTATCCCACTGGTATCCCACTGGTATCCAAGTTCTTTATCCGAGTCTTGGTTTTGATCGTATTCATGATATCCCTCTATACACGATTGTAACAGTATCCAGGTTTTTGATATGTGTGCAGTAGCGTCTTGTTTTCTCATCATCTCTCAGCCACTATGTTCTGTACCAATAAAAAAAGAAATTCAGAAACCAGGATAAGCTGCATGCTCAGCCAGTCAGTATCCAGGTTTCTGTTGGAGTAACGTGGTGATGCTACCCCAGCATCACCACTGTTGGATTTCTGTTGGAGTAACTCACCACGTTCCTAGGTTTCTGAAACCAGGGTACGATGTTTACATGTCTAACTCATAACCAGGAAACTCCAAAAAATGGATTAGAACTAGGATATTATTGTGCATGTAAATGCACTCATTTCTAACTGAATAATTCTTAAACATTCATAAAGAAAATGATGTGATGTTGCAAATGGCAGCTTGCATGTTGTACTTTTGGTGAAACAGGCTCCAGACACAATTGTAGAATTGGCAATAGGAGTTCACTCTTCATAACTGTCAGTGATTATTGTGTCAAGAAAGTACAGACATGGTTGAGGTTGTAATTAATATATTAGATAAGAGGGAGTGTGTGATGCTGACCTCTCATAGAGAAAGGTTAGCAACCTTTGGGAGTCATCTCATTAACCGCATGCTTGTGTGTGTGCCCGCACACAGACACGCTGCATGGTTTTATTTTACTACAGCACTCAGGAGATGGTCTCAGGCTTCTGCAATTAATAAGGCTAATGGTTATTGGCTGGTGGATAGTAACCAGGATATGAGATGTCTGATTGACCCGAGGTAAACATGGCACTTTGTGGGTTAACAGATCCCTTCTGGAAGGAAATGGAGCTTTTATGGGAAGGAGGGATGAAGCCATGTATGGAGAAAAGGACAAAGAGGATGAGGAACCTTATACTAATGTGTCTAATAGGCTTCTTAAATGACTGTCATTTAATTAGGATGGATGGCACACATTTCTAAGTTAAATGCATTCTTTTGTGCAAATGTGGGCCTGCAGCATCCATTTCAAATTGGCCTACCTGCGGGATTTTGGGTGGGGAGAAGCATACTATCTCTTTTTTAAAAATCAAACCCAAGAATTACAATGACAAGAAGAATTGTACATGTGATGTCAAATAGGAAATCCAAATTAGGGGAATGTCATGATGCGTTATGATTCATGTGCGTGGAACAGGATGATTTTGTATGGGTGGTGTTGTCAGTTTAGGACAGGTACCCCCCAGCTCAGGCTGCCTGTCATGGTATTGTCCTCTCCTGCTCTTTCTCCCAGGTTTTGGTGCACTGCAGACCTGAATTCTCTCAGACGAGCTGCATTGATATTCAGGGCCTGTTTCTGATCCCCATCACTGCTCTCTCTCTCTCTCTCTCTCTCCCTCTCTCTCTCTCTCTCTCTCTCTCTCTCTCTCTCTCTCTCTCTCTCTCTCTCTCTCTCTCTCTCTCTCTCTCTCTCTCTCTCTCCTTCAGAAAATCTCTCTCTCTCTTTCCCTGCCCCATCAAACATAAATGGTCCACAGTTGTTCTTAAAAACTTCTATAATCCACACCCCACCATATGGACTAATATACTCAAAGTTAGTGCAAAGTTATCCAGTCATCTTAATAAGCTAAAGGTTTTTTTTACTGTACTTCTATACTTTTGTATTCTATTCCACCTTCACCTGCATTGCTGCAGCTACTGGGGCAACTCCTTCCTGGTGATGCTGGAGTCAAGTAGTTGCTTTGATGAACAATCTCCTTTTTGTCCATCTTCTCTAAATTGACTTGTCCTTAATTAGACCATTTCACCTACACATTGCAGAATATATACAGTATTTAACTGCAAACATCCAAAATGCAACATCAACAGCGGGCAATCTACTTTCAAGTAACAACTCTAGTAAGCTGGATGACGTTTAAGATTCTTTAAAGTCCTGTACAAGTCATGGTGTCTTAGACTGATTCTAGCTGCAATGGGATGTTTGCAGTCGTTGAGGCTTGTTAAGCAAGAAATACTGATAGCTTGACATTAACCACGACAGAATCCAGAAAGCCCCTTTTTTGTATTTGATGCAAACGTTGTGCTGAACGCTTCATTTTGTAATGACCGAGGATGTACTCCTTCTCAATGGAACAATTGTGCAGCAGCAGGGCTCCAGCACAGCATGGAAAAAAAATGAGACCTTTACAATACTGTAGGTCTGTCAGCACATGCTGTGTGTATTGTATCAGCTGTCCCAGACCAGCCTGAATGTGCAAAACTAAGCTCCCTTTAACCTGTATTCATTCCCGGTGGGAATAACCTAGAGAGGGGGGAACTCTGCTAGTGATGCCGGTGCTGTCCAGCATCTGATATTTACATAATACACCTGTGTCACACCAGGGGAGAGAGAGGGTGTTACACAGTGAGAGAAAGACAGGAAAATTGACACCGACAAAACAGAGAGAGAGAAAAAAAAAAAACAGGAAACAACTAAGAGAGAAAGAGAGAGGGGGGAAGCAGTTTGACACAGTAAGGTTCTCGCTCCCCTCCTCCTCTCCTTGCAAGCTGTGACAGGATGAGATGTGGGATAGTGACGTGACGGCAACATGACACAAAGCTGTTATCCTCTCCTGTCGAGGCTGGCTTGCTGGATAGCCAGATGACTGGCTGGGGCAGCAGGTGTGTTTTTCTGTATGTGTGTGTGGCTGAGCCAGACACACAGAAGCATTATGTACTGCAGTCATCATGTCCACTGGGGTGAGCTGTATGCAAGTTTGGGTATCCCAATCTGCAGAAGACAAGCATGAGCCTGACAACAATCCATGTCCTTGAAAGTTACCCTCCCCTCCTCCTCTTCCCTCTTTTCTTTCTCTGTTTTTCCGCTCATACACTCGCACCTTCTTTACCTCAAAATCTTTCACTCTTGTTTCGGCCCTTACTGCCTCCCCAGTTTTCCCCTTTTTTACATTTCTGTCCTCCTTTCTATCCCTCCTTCTTTTGCTCCTTTCACATGTGTTGCTCTACTGTGTGCTATTCTACATCATGTATCTATTCTTTCTATTTCCCCTCAGTCCCTCTTTCTTCTCCGGCCATTTCTGAGATGAGGTTGCGTGCGTGTCTTCAGAGGACCTCCTGCTCTGCTCTGAGGGCAAAATGTCACAGAGGGGGAGTAAGAGAGAGCCACAGAGAAAGAGAGATGTGGAGAATATCTGTCGTATCTGTTCCCTTCTTTCTTTTCTTTTTCCATGCTTCTAACCTTTCGTCTTTCTCCATCCTCATCAACCCATCCATCAATTTATCTTCCAATCTATCATCTTGATCCCTCTATCCAGTCAATGAATAGCTCTGTCAAGTGAAAAGCAGCCTCTCTGCTATGCAGCACTGTTCGCACACAAGCAGACACACACACACACACACACACACACACAGACACACACACACACACACACACACACACACACACGCCCACCCCTGCCGCCTGCCGACATGGTACAGGCTGTGCATTGAGACAGCCCCAGCTGAGGCAGTAGCAGTGAGTGTGCAGCTTAGCGAGTCTCCACACACACACGCTCACCTACACTCACTCACACACACATACACACACACACATACTGCACACCGCTGTGGTGGTTAGTCCGCTGTGGTAATTGCATGTGCCGTTGCAACATCATTTTTAGGTGGAAGGATTTTCACGTCACGGTGATGGTGGTGATAAGCTTGCTGCCATGTAAGTATACATTGTCCATTGTAGTTGCTTTTGATTCTGTTGCCGTAAAATCACCTGCATGTCGGGCAGCGGTGGTGTGGGAATATTCGTCTGTACACGTTGTTCCATGCGTGTTTGTAGGTGTGCAGAACATGGATGATATTGTAGCCCTGTATCAGTAGGCAAGGTAGTTAACCAGCAGGTGATCTGTTAGAGAGGGAGAGGAGAGATGAGGATGATCTGTCGAAAAAAAAAAACATTTCTCCTGCAGAAATGATTCATGTTTGGAGATCTGTTTGATCTGTGTGTCTTTTGTATTCATATTAAGTATGCAGATATATATATATATATCCACACATCTGTATATACATATATCGACGTGCGCATACCGTATTCTGTATATCGTGCATGCTGTGTCGGTCCATTCTCTGTCATCCCCTTGTCTTGTAATTTCTCTAGATGAAGATGTTTTATTACACACCTCCTCGCTCAGTCGGCCCATCTGTTGGCTGCATGCAGTCTGCAGTCTCTCTTCTCTGTCACACTTACTGACTAGTTCTGTCATAGCAGCAGGCATCGCTGCCGTAACTGATCATGTGTGTTCGCTGGCTAGCTGTCTTCACTGCATTAGCTAACTGACTATTTGGCATGGGGGCTGAATTAATGGGGAACATTATCACCTCTCCTCCTTGATCTGTTGGCGGTCTGTGTTTCTGGATGGCTGGCTCTGGGGCTGATTACAGTCAGTGGCCAATGAATTGGTCATCCACTGGCTGGTTAGTTGAATGTTTTCTTGCTTGTCTGATCAACTGACTGATCATCACCCCGACTGACAGACAGGGTCACTGGCGTGTAGTCTGGTTGGCTGACTTGTCAGTCAGTTGAGTAGACAGCCAGTTAGTCAGAGGGTGCACCAAAAAAAAAAAGGAAACCATTCAGGAAACCATTCAGAGAAACGTCAGTAGAGCTAGGCAGTCAGTCAAACAACCAGTCAGCCATTTGCATAGCCAGTCGTTCATTCATGCATTTATTCAGTCAGCAAGTCAGTCGACCACACTGTTAGACAGGCTGTCATAGGAAATTGATTGTGCCTCTGTAGGGGCTGAGATGACTGTGACCTCAACCATCAACTCCACTGCACCAAGACAGCCAGGCAGCTCAGAAGCAGAGTGTCAGTCTTCTTTCTGTCCACTTCCCCCTAACTCTTTCTCTCACTCTGTCTCTTTATGTCCCGTTGGACACACAAAACATACAATGAGGAGACATTAATGTAGAAAATCTTGCACACTGACTGAAAATGGAGAAAAGAAAAAAATATGCACCGGCTGTCTCGTTGTCCTCTAAAACTTCATGCCCTTTAACACGGTTTTATATATTTAAACTACATTTTCTGACATTATGGGAGAGTAGTAGCTAGAGCTGGGCGACGTGGCCAAAAATCTTCTATCCTGATATAGGTCATTTCATATCACGATAACTACATATATCACGATACAGCATGTTATCTGGTAATTCAACAAATAAATAGTCTATTTAAATTAACCTCCTTTTTTGTATAGTCCTGTGAATTAAATACTTGACAAATTAAAAGTCCTGAGTTGTTTCTCATTTAATTAAGAATCTTAATGCAAAACAATTAATGCAACAGTTTCAAATGATATTTTTGAGAAACATTTGTAGTAGTAGAGTAGTCAGATTAAGAACATTGTTTGTGAGATCAAATGATATTCTCTCAAAATATTTCAATTTATCAATTTAGATGACTTAATTGTGTACCACGATATCTCGATATATGATTTTATCACAATATAATTCCATTGAAAGACGATAAATGATCATATTGTATCATCGCCCTGCCCTTGTAGTAGCACAGCAAGCATGCAGTGAGATATTACACCACTCGCTTTAACTTAAGGGTAGATAATGCAGTTTGGAAATACCAAGGTTACTTTTTCCTCTGTGAATACATAGACACAAAAATGTCCGTATATAGTATTTATAGTATTTTTTTATTCACCTGACATTCGTCATGATACTTAAAATGTGATTTAACAATCATTAAAAACAACAAAAGATAAGTACAATAAAAACAAACAGCCTACATATAAACTCTATACCTTGCTCTGCTCTGTCATATCTCATATAGACAAGAGCGTCGCAGTGCCTTTTGGATTTTGCTGTGTCATCATCACCTCTGTGTAGCATAGCGACAAACACAAGCAGACTTGACAGTAATTTGTCCACTAAAAAAGTTATTGACTTGAGGAAAGGACATGTACATATATAACACGTAACGTTATAAATAGCTCATTTTAATATTTCAAGCTTGTCTAACAGTGGAAGGATTCTTAAAAACAGAGGGAAGGAAAGAAGGGGAGAGAGGGAGAGTGGGGAGTATAGGTAGCAACTGGCAGGGAGAAGGCAGTAATGCTATCTTAGGACAGTATAAATTCAATTATTTCTCCTAATTTAAATGCAATGAGGTGGACCTCAACTATATATTAAAGAACCAATGGTCAAAGGCTATAGGGTGCTCATGCTGTACAGATTATAAAGCTCTTTGAGGGACATTTGGGATTTTTGGCTTTATAAATAAAATTGACTACACTACACATTTTGTCCTTTTAGATTTATTTTCTTTCTTGCTTTACATAGTTTTGTCTAAATTGGTTTATTTTGCATTGGGGACTAACTCATGAAATGTAGCTGGAATTAGAGGGTTTAAGCTACTTTACACTGACACCCACTTGCTTTGAGTGCACGTCACTTTGCTGCAAGCATCTCTGTTTTTCTAATTAATCTTATCCAGATGAAAATACTTTGAGTTCCCATTATGTGAGAATCTGACAGCAAGAAGTGTTTTTGTGCACAAATGTAAATGTGTGTGTGTGTGTGTGTGTGTGTGTGAGACTCACTGAGAGACAGTGATTAATAACTTGTATCTATCTCTATTCCTGACCTGTCAGTCATTATGTTCTTGGTGTGTTGCTGGGTTGAGGAGGTTTTTTTTGTAAGTATGTCTTGGTGAGTGAGGATTTGTTTCACACACTGTTAGGTTCAATATGTTTGGGTTGCCACATTTAAACTATACAACGTGTGAGGGTAAATGCATTAACTTTTGTAGAAGCTGAATCCAGTAAATCCAATTAACGTTGTGATATCAGCTTGTAGCATGTCATCACCAGCTCACACTCTGATGTATGACATGACATTTTATAGCCACACTCGTACTGCCATAATAACACAGGTGTAGTACACCGTGCCCTTCTCAGGACTAGAAATAAAAGGCCATGCTGTAAAAAAACCGCAGTTCAGAAACATACATTTCTAGCAGGTGTTTCTAGGTATTTTAGTGTAATGTAATTGTAAATGTGAACTTATGTTTCAAAATTGCAGATAAGAAGGCAGAACATTCTCACATTTTAACTATCTGTGCTACAACATGGGCTGGTAAGATGACAGTGTGATGATGTGTAGAATAAAAACAAAATGATACTATTAAGCTTCAGCCTATTTTCATGTTTCCTATCTTCATGTTATGCGCACCAAGATTCAAAAGACTACAGTTACCCATTCACTCTTTTTTTTCTCCTCTCCTCTCCTCTCCTCTCCTCTCCTCTCCTCTCCTCCTCCTTTCTTCCGTCTCCTTCTAGCACACTTAGCCTGCATGTGTTGAATTTAATTAGACCAATAACTCCCTTGTGAGTTCTATAGGCTCATCTGGAGCAAGGAGAGGGCCACCGCAGTCTTTTTTCTTGCTTTCTGTCTTCCATTGACCTTGCAGCGTGTGTGTGTGTGTGTGTGTGTGTGTGTGTGTGTGTGTGTGTGTGTGTGTGCGCGTGTGTGTGTGTGTGTGTGAGAATTGGAAATCATGAGGTGTGTGATTACGCTTTGTGAATACATGAATTTAAATGCATAAATGTACGTAGGGCTAAAATGCTGGATATCATTTATAGCCTTCATCTGCAGACACCTAACCTCCCAGTCTTCAGACTGCTCAACTTGTGATCTTGATGATACTTAATTAACACATACAAACTGTGTGTCACTCTCACATCGTAATATGCTTATTCAGTTCTGTGTTGAAACATCCAAAGAAATGTGCAGCTGGTGCTAAATCAGGATAAAATGGGATCAATGTGTTCTGGTGGACTAAAACAGCTACCCGTGAATCTTTTCTAAGCCCTCTCTTGTCTTCTATTAACAGTTAGATAGACGTGCTCTACTGCGCGCATACTGCAGCCAATATTACACCATTTCAGTTCCTTCTTATCTCCCTGTAGACAGCTGAATTCAAAGCTAGAATGACATTATTAACAAAACTCTTTCTATTTCTAGTCTATCTTTCTGGGCCTTATGCCTGTTGGCCTATTTTATAGTGAAACCTGGTACTCCAGTGTCAGTCCTTTTTTCTTTTTTTCTGTGCTTGAACCAGTCTTTGTTCTTCCAAAACAATGGCACAAATGAATCATCAGTGCCAGATGTTTAGTTAACCATTGTTGTAGAGGTTAGTCCTACGTGCTCAGTGGCACCATGAGATAGATTGTTTACAGATACCTATTATTCACATCCACATGTCAACCCCCACCCAGTATAGGATCCTAACATACTCCAAATGTCCCCCTGTAGGAAGCATTGTAAAATGAACCACCGTGGGCTAATAAGCAGGAAGGCGTACAGGAGAGAAGCAGGCAAAGCAGAACTTTAAAGTGAGAACAGGCAGACAAGCAGGGTGGTTTATTTAAATGCAAGTAGGAAAAGTGACAGAAATAAAAACATACATAGTAGTAGAGTAGTTGGAAGGTTAAGAGAGTGACAGAAACATCAATGGGCAAAGATACTACTAAAGCATGAAGCACGAATTATGAAAAATGTCTTGCTGATTTAGTGCCAGTCCCTCTGGAATAACTGATGTTACGACACAAAGGAGATAATGTAAATGTTATCTGATTTTTTCATGCCAATTCTAGACACATTCTGGTTATTATGATGACTGATGTTCAGGATCAGAGTGAGTATGCATTAGTTTGGAACAATGACAGACAGTTGGCACAGATCAACTTGTAATTTTGAGGATTTAGGGCTTTATTCACTTGCTTTCCAGTCCCTCTGTGGCCATCTATCATTTGACGTTTACAATTTGATGGCAAGTCCTAAAGTCTTGATGTAATGACACGAAAGATATCAAATCCAAATGGAGACCAGCTGGCAGCAGTCAAGGAGTGCCGAGTGTGAGAAAGGGCAAGAAAAATAAGGCAGAGATGCTTCACCTCCATGTTTGTTGGAGTTGATATGTTGTAGCTGCAGCACAAGAGTTTCTTTTTGTGAGATTTAGGAGATGATCAAGGGGATAATTCAAGTAATGTGTAATCCCCATCTTCACCTTGTCATCACATGTGTTCTCTGTATTTCAAATTTATCCTCAAGGTGTGTGCTGTGTCTGTTCACGTTTGACAGCTGATACAACATGTCAGTGTCGGACAAAAAGTGTGACATTTTTAGTGCGTCATCCAGTCTTTTCAGTCACTTTTATGATCTTGTAGTTTCGACTTTTTTAACCGCATGGTAACCCAGTTTCACGTAAAAAATAAATACGCTATTCTATTCTATTCCTTGAAATGACAAAGCAATTGAGTGCCTTTCTATTTACCTCAGATGTCGGTTGACCATGCGTGCCCATTTACTTGCACAGGAAGGACCTCTGTAAGGAGCTGTATCGTGCTTTCTGATCTCCGGGTGTTTTCCAGACTCAGATTAAGCAGCTTGTCATGCTGAAAAGCAAGAGAGTGCTTTCATGAAAAAAGCCTTACAAATCTAGGAACAGCTGAGTAATCTGAGGTCAGGATCCTGACCCACAAATGGAGCACACAAGGGTCAAACTCATTTAGTTTTTAACAACTGTTTTTTGATTTTGTTGACACATGTAATTGCTCTTACTGTACTAATTACTATACATGTATGTGGAACCGTCATGGGCAATCTTACCTATTAGTCTAATAAATGGTCACTAAAATGTGCCGGCTCGTGTATGACTGTGCACATTTCTTTTTCTGTGACATTTACAAAGGTGAGAGCATTGCTGTAGTTCTCCCCTCTTCTTTTATCAATACATACTGTAGATAACCTTGTCTGAAATACCATTTTACCCAGCTGCACAACACACCATGAAGCAAAATAAACTGCTTGACAAAAATCAATTTTTATATAACCCTGTATGCCCATGCTATACGACTAGCCCAAGCTTTAGTGTTACAAGTAATAAAGATCTGCAGCATTTCAGACTGTATCTGTAGGTATACCATTACCAGAATTTACAAGGTTAAATTCACAGTCCCTGCCTCATTACACGCAAGCTTTAGGTCTGCAACCTCGAAAGTGATGATGATTCAGTATGTTTTGCTGAACCTTTTGTAGTCAGACAGACAGAGTGACACAAGTGTCACTCTGAGTGCCATTACTGTTCAGTGAGCCATATTACATGTGGACTGCACCATGTGTCATACTGGGTTTGGATTAGTAAAATCCCCATGAGCACTTGTGCCATCCACTTGTTTGATGCATTATTCTGTGAGATAGTGAATCTGGTGGTGAAACAGATTAAAACAGACTCATTCTGGGTCCGACTACATTCAAGTGTGTAGGGTTGTGATGCAGAAGCTGGGTGGGAGCATGGAGCATGAAAGGCATGGACGTTGTAATCATTACAAAGGGCAAAAGTGAAAATGTAGACACTTCTACCTTTTTCCTGTGTTCTTTGTTCACAGTGTTTGAACTGAGTCTCCCAGGCATCGTGTTCATGACATTGTTCTGGGATTGTTCACAAAGGCTGTTTAATATTGTAATAATGTACCGAAGGCAAGTGTGAGGCAGTTTAATTCAACCTGTGACTAAGAAACAAGATTTTGAGTGTACAATTCGTACTCTCGGCACCATACATATCTGAACAAAATGTCATGGCAATCCATCAAGTAGTTGTAGAGATATTTCAGTCTGGACTTAAGTAATGGGCTGAATAAAGCCGACATTGCCATCCCTAAAGCCAAGCTGCAGCTTTTCCACATTAATATAGTTTCGTATTTGTTGTATCACATTGTTTTTCTGTTCGAGGAAATGGCATGGAGTATTGCTTATTTCCCTGTATAGGTACACGTGCTTGGCTCTGATTCATTAAGTGCACTGTATGGTGTGTGATTGTTTCACTGTTTGTACCGTTGACTCTAGTTACAGGAGTACCAGGAAAGACTTCACCCCACTGTCTCTGCAGACTCGGAACTCAGCTTGTAACCTGGATGTACTTTCTGATAAAACTACAGAATAGCAAAGCTCTAGACAAACACATTACAAACGGAACAAATTGTCTCACGACGTTCCACTCCCCCATAGTTTATAATTTACCAGAGTTAACCTCCCCTGAGTTCCTGTACAAGGTGATTGACAACTAGAGGCCACGCTCCGGGGAAATTGGGCCAGGAGTCGTTTGATTGGAGAATTCATCAGCAGATAGCAAAACTCCTCATTTATAGGATGATCTCTACAGAGGCTAAACCGCAGCCTGTGGAAGCACCAGAGCATCCATTATTAAGCGAACTCTAAATCACTATTTATGATTAGATCATTATGTTCAAACAACATTTGGGTTAACTAGTTTTTCAATAATAATGACTTTCATGCTACATTTATTTGTTGCATTTCAATATGCTTGGCAATAAAATGCCAGTATTTATTTGGTTACAGTTGTTAATATGCATCCACACAGCTGCTCCAGGCAGGATTACACTCTACATCTCCATATCTCCCTCCGCAGCCTGACAGCGTTGCTTACAATGTATAATGCCATTTTCTCACTAGGAACACCCAGGGCAAGATATTCAGGTGGCCATGGATACAGCAGGATTCCTTACAACAGTAACAAGGACAGGACTAAAAAGGCAGTTGTTGAAAGACTGAAGCAATGTTAATGAAAAAGTGTCCATTAGAGAGACAGTGAGAGCGAGCGGGCAGATGAATATAAAGGACCAAGGCGAGAGGAAAGGTGACGTCTGTACACCACACAAAACCAAAAAGAGACAGGTGGAACTGAACAGGGGAGTGAGGGAGGGATGGAGTCACCCACAACAGCACACCTTGACATATTTTTGAGGCACTGTTTGTCCTCCTCAGAAGAAGATTTTCCATAGACGTGAAAGGCAGGGTTCATTACGGCTTCTCTATTTGGACCAAAGGCTTGTATCGCTCTGTGCCTCCTCCTCTAACCCAGACATCTCACAGCTAAAGCATATCATCACCTGTTCTCACTTTCTGGCTTCTCAATCTCACTGCAGTGAGAGTAACCCCTGCGGCTGTCGGGGTTGCTTGGCCAACTGCTTCTCTTCAAAGCCCCCTCACCATCTCTAAGCCGACAGGCTAAGCACACACATACACATTGGACGTATGTATTCGTACGTATCTCATTCTCTTTCCCCTTCTCTCTGACTCATCCCCTTCTCTCCTTTTTTTGGTCTCCACTTTATCTTCTCTCTCGCCCGATATGTGTCGGTGCTGCAGTCCTTTTTTCGAGCTCCTGCATTGGTTTCCAAAATAACCTTTTTCTTCGTCAGACTCTGTCTGCTGCGCTTAGTTAGCATGACAGCTGCTTTCAACCCAATTAGAGGGCACTGATGGGGGCTGAAAGGAGGCTCTGCGTGTGGCTGTTATGTAACAATCCACCTCAGAGACAACGTGAGTTAACGTGGCGTTCGCTCTTTGTGGGTGTGCGTGTGTTCACTTGGGTATTGCAGTGCAGTATTGCAATGCAGCTGCTGTCCAATGTGTGTATGTGTTTGGGGATTCCCAAAAACATTGTGTAACTGCTCCGCTGCTTAGCTGATATTTATTATTGCATTTCCCACATTTTTTGTAGCTTAAGACATAAATGGTTAATTACAAAACTGTCAGTGTAGTACAAGTTATATGCCAGGTATATTTAAACAGTAAAGCGGCTTTCTTTTTCCTTTCTTTCCTTTTTCATCGAGTTTATTTGACTTCCCAAGCATCACTGAAATGTATATATCTACTCAAACACAAGTAGGCCTTCATTTTTCTGACCTCTGCCTTCTGCCTTGTAGTTTATGGTAGTGTTGTATCGATTGCATCACATCATAAGGTGTTCATGTTCTTTGTTCCCTCCAAATTGAACACCTTCTTAAAAAAAAAAAAATAAAAAAAAATTCAGATCAGATCAGTGCTTTTGAACATGTTTTGAAAAGAAACCATTCATATCGTGCTGCAAACCCATCACTTGTAAACCTGTCATCTGAAATTATAATGCAATATTCACAGAGGCGCAGGTGTGCAGAGCAGCTCGATGATCAGTGAAGTCTCCTGCACAATTTTTGGTCACAGGCAGGGGGAGCTGTATGCCAGCGCTGCTGCTGCTGGTGGTGCAGTGGGCACAGCTCCTACCTCAGCTCTGCCTCACTGTGCTCAAGGACATTTTGAGACAGACACACGGAGAATGCGCAAGACTTCACTGTGGAGGACAGCAAAACTACCCACTGCTTGTCAGACAAGTAACTTTGGATCAAAGAGAAAGCAGCAATTATTGTAGTGCATGTTTCACCATTACGACTTGTTCTTTATAATCAAAACGGAACAGAACAGAGAGACGCAGCAGACGACTCACTAGCGCAATACATAGAGAAATTCAAATTAAAGGTCGATGCTAAGATAGAATACACAATATTATGTTGCACATAATGTGTGAAGTTGAACAACCCCTCCGGAAGATAGAGAAAGAGAGACTGTGATGATGATGTTATAATTAAGCTTTTTTGCATAACAACACTAATAACTACACTATAGCTTCAAAACTTCAAAGTTGAATGCTCTTAAATCAAATCTTCAAGCTTTTAAAACTTTAAATACAATTGAAAAATGAAATTTCTTTTTAAATAAAAACGGTGATATATTAGTTGAGTGTATATACTTTTGTTTTCAGAAATTATTGACTGAGGCTGCCAGTATAGGATGCACTTAAGAAAATACAGCGCCCACGCAACAACAGTGTAATAGAATAATAACAGCAGGGTTGCTCAGTAGAATTGAGGCACATTTTCTTTTGTTTAAAGTGCAACTAATAATGCTCCATTTTAATGAAAAAAGCAATAATTTTAACGTCTGACAAAAATTTTCATTTAAGGTTGAATAACTTAAATCATACAAAAAAAAAGACGAAAGTTACTTGTTACCACGAAAACACTACAGCTAGTTAGAAATGATTCTACAACATGTTGTGCCCCACGTTCTTGGGTGTACAGACTGCGTTGGATTTAAGTTAATAGACCGTTCTGTATCCCAGCTGTACTAGATCCCTCTTTGTTGTCTTCAATAGTTTCGTCATACGGCAAACACCGTACGGGATGGTGGTCAGATGGTCTTAGCATCTGGCTGTGGAGCTTCATGTTTTAATGTGGTTCCCATATGGTGTTCAAGTACATAAAGCCCAATTAAGTGTTCTCGCACTTAAGGTAAAAAAAAAAAAAGAAAGCTGTTCATTATTGCAAAATCTACACTTTATCTTTGAGTCTTTGATCATATGTTACTCATTACTCACTGTCAAGCCATGGGGAGCATGCCAGCAATTATGCAGACTGGCACGTAGGCAGGGAGGTAGACTGAAGAATATCACAGCAGGGAAGTGTTTTAGTCGGCTACAGATAGACGGGTAAGCAGGATGACGGCATAGATTGATGGGACAGTACACAGAGAGACGGGTACAAAGACGGTTGGGAGTGGTGTTGCTGCTGATGGAAATATTGGAGACAGAAGGTTTTTGAAAGATGCTAACCAAATCAAGAAGCGCTCCGTTTCCCCAACGCTTGAGGAAGAGAAAGTTGCGCACCCTTTGATGTGCACATCATTTAACAGTGAGGAAGAACCATTTTGACAAACTGCCTTCGTCATGGTTTTATCTGTGGATGCATATGAAACACCATCAATAGCTTTACTTTTTCCAATAAAAGAGGGAATCAATTCTGTGTGGACATACTGTATATGCATGTTAGTGTGTCTGTGTGTTTATATTATATAAAAAGGAGAACATTGTTTGCTTTGAAGTTACTCAGCTCAGGCTTCAGCGGTGTACCTCACCTCTATCTTACCTTTCCCTTCCTCTTTCTATGCCTCTTTATTCCATAATTCTGTATTACTCTTTTAAACCCTTCTTTTGGTCTCCGCCTGCCTCCATCTTTCAACTATCGTCTTTTGCTGTCTTCATTCTCCCTCTCCCCCCTTCCTTTGTCTTTTCTCCTCATTCCTCTCTGTCCCACAACTCCATCTTTCCAGTCCTGCACATGTCACCGTAATTTAAAGATAGGCCGCTGCAAGCCAGCAGAATATAACACCACCACCGCCACCAGTCACTTACAACACCAACATGATAATGTGAAGCTGGAAACACGCCGCCTTACATGGTCAGGAATGAACAGATGTTGTGGAGGGAGCAGCTCCGACATTCTGCGTTAAATTAGTCGCGTAATACTGCATTTCTATACACAATTTTTACTTTCAAGCAAGAAAAATATCAGAAAGGATGGAAGAATGACATGCAGAAAAGGTGGTCAGCTTGAGTTATACAAAAGCATGAGTTACACAGCGTAGCTTGTTGATGTTCCCCTGATTGATTTGTTTTTGATTGATTCGTGTCTTTAAGCCTGTTTTACGTTGGACAGTACAGTGCAACAGGATTAACCTTTTCTTCGGTGTGTGTTTGGAATAATGATAATCAATACTCAGGTAAAGCATTTTGGGATTGAATTATTTATGCATTTATTGAATTTTGTCTATTGTGATCATCATAATTATTGGTTGGCCTCTCTGTGCTTATGTGCCAGCTCAAATATTCATCAGCCACAACTGTCATGGCCGTGGGTTTTCAGTCTACAGGATCCAGAGCCCTGCTGGTTTCCATTTTGCCCAGTTACAGTATCTGACTGAATAACTGATAAGCTGCAGGAGACAATTTAGTAGGATACAAAAAAATCACCTTACTGTTTCTGCCGAGGTACAGTACAGCTATTTTACAAGTATAACTGGTGATGGTGGAGACCACAATTACCGGCGTGAGTTTGTCGCCTCAGCCAGCCATTAACCGACCAGGCACACCAATACACATATACATAGAATTTCATGGGATAGCATTTGTTGGCTTTTATTTGAAGGTTTTACAGGGTCTGACCAGCACAGATGTCTGCGTGGTGCTGGTTTAATGTACAGAGAAACTAATAATGTTCTTTATTTAATGTATTATTGTTGTAATTATTATTGTATAAATCAGTAGGTGTCAAAAAACAGAACATTTGCCTCATTTGGAAATGCTCTAGCAGGTTTTTGAGGTCACACTTGTCCAGGTGACATTGCCAATGCTGTCTAACTTGGTCACTTCAGCGAGGGCTGGAGCTCATTAACAGACAGGACTGGTTCCTGTGGAGTTACAGATGTGTACTCACATGTTGGCAGGATGTCATACTACCCTGCTGTGACAAGGTTGGTGCCCCGCAGTTCCCGAGCGCACTATTGTGTCTGGTACTGGTCCCTTCTGTATCATCCTACTTGAAATTTTTGCGACTGGACACCTTTCGGATTGTGTCAGTCTGGCCGAATTAAGCAGTGCGTGCCAACAGTACCAATAATGTCAGAGTGCTCACTACCTCAGTGTTGCTGCGTTTACTTTCTGTTGGTTCCCATTGCTACTTCAAAACAGGCAAGAAAAGGGCTAGACAAACCGCATCTCGTCATGTCCTACCTTGTGTTGTGACTTATATTTCGTTGTGCCTACTGATGCAGCATCAATGTGTATTCTAGGTTCTGGGAATGTTTTTACAACGAAACATCTCCTAGCAGTGAGAGACATTAATAATGTATTCATGTACATGTTACCTGGACATTCTATGACATGTTTTACTGCACACCAAAAAAACAACTTAAAAAACCTGAAGCCTGACTGGGTAGCTTATTATTTATTTATTATCTTTGCTGTGTTTTAAACATGTAGCGCATTGCACAGATTGCACTGCCAGTGATAAAAAAACATGTTTTAGCTTAACAATAGAAATTCACAACAATGAAGCTGCTTTTGAACTTTTGATTGACCCCATACTATACAGATACATAGCATTATGTAGATTAATTTAGGTTCGGTATATAAAGCAGGCCTTTTCACATATATTGGAGTGTGATGTAATGCGTAGGTGGGGCAGACTGTACATAAAAAAAAAAGAAGAGTGAATGACCAAATCACTCATTGTGTGATTTAGTACTTTGTTTAATGAATGGAATGACCGGCCATGTCATCAGTGTTGTAGATTTGGCTGATTTTACCTGAATATACCAAGCGTATTCATAACCCTTTGGCGACCTCAAAGAGTGTTATATAGCAGTATTAATACTGTGCATTACAGATGACAGAGAGCCGATATAGCCAGCCAGGTTTTGTGCTTTAGTGTTGATTTACTCGAGCGTTCAGCATGATGCAATACAGTAGCGATCTGATTCCAGGTCTTCCTCTGAGTGAGTGGGAAGTGATGTAAGCCAGAGGTTCACTGGTCACTGATGTCTTTGACTGGACATTATAAAAATACATTCTGGTGATAGATCATTAGTGTTTGTGTATTGTATTGTAATATGTTGTGTGGAACTGTGTCTGGAAGATTGTGAGAAACTGGTGACTTGACGGAAAAGGGTGGCAGCGTTCTACATTTCTCCTATTGTCAATAAATCTCATGGAAAGACTAACAATGACTAGAGTTTGGCTCAGGCAGCATCGTTTTTATTTATTTTACATTATATTTCCACAGAGAAGAACTTGAAGCACGATGTCAATTAGGCCGAACCCAACCTGCAGCCGACAAACATTTGTAAAGATTTATTCCAACCCATTAACACAGTCTTGCATGTGTTGCTTATTCCTCTGTGCCATAGACCTCTATTGTTGTCACAAAAAAATAAAAAAATAAAAAAAAAACACAACAATGAGCCACACCTGGACACTGTAGTTTATTGTGAGTCCTGTTGCTAAAAATAAAAGAGCACCCAATGTCTATTAAACCAGAGCTGCTTGGGTAACTTGCTAATAACTATAGTGTTGTCCATACTGTATATGTTATCTGTTTTTAAATATTTACACCATCAATAGGATGTGCTTAGGGTAAGAAAGAGGGAAAGTATTATATGATGAACCAACTAAATGTTCGTATTGGTCTTTTCATGGTATTAGTCAAGAATAAAAAAATTAAAATAGACTTCCGCTAGCCTGTTCTTTGACACCAAGAAATGTATTCCATGATCGTAATTTAGTTACAATTTATGTTAACTGGTCACTGACTTATCTTAATCCATTAAATTGCAGTGTAACGCCTTAACAGCATAAAAGTCTCATTACCAGACATCAGGCAGAGGGAAAGGGATCACTGAGAATGAGTAACTGCATAGGAGAGGTCACTTGCTGTAGAATTAGAGAAAACTAGAGGTAAGATAGCAGCAGCAGCAGCAGCAGCAGCAGCAGCAGCAGCGGCTCCACAGCTCAGCCCATCCTCCCTGTGACAGCGCAGCGTTACGTGCTGCCTCTCCGCTTTGTCGTCAGAGCAGCCCCAGCCTCCCGCCCGCGCACAACTCCTCTCCGCTCTGCACCAGAATGGACCATCCTCTCCTCTCCTCTCCGCCCTCCCTCTCTTCTGTATCCTCTCTCTCTCTCTCTCTTTCTCTCTCTCTCTCTCCCTCTCCCTCTCTCTCTCTCTGGCAGTTGGTTTGTCCTCAGAATGAGGTTAGCAGCATCAGTAGCAGCAGCAGCAGCAGCAGCAGTAGATAGAGACATCAGAGCCTCAGTTACTGCAGCAGCCTGGAGAGGCTGTCCTTCAGCCGTGTGCCATCTACCGCTGCACTCACCCCTGCCCTGAGATCGCAACGCTCATCCTTGTGCTCTCTCTCTGTGTCTCTCTCCCTCCTCCTCCCTCACCTTCTGTCCTCTTTGAATTCATCTCTCCAATTCACCCCTCTCTCTCTCTCTCTCGCTCTCTCTCTCTCTCTCTCTCTCTCTCCTCCCCCCTCACTCTCTCTCTCTCTCTGTAGCAGTGATGGGGAAGACCACCATGTAGAGACGGAGAGGTAGTGGAGGCAACAGCAGAATAGCAGCAATGGGAAGCCACACATGGAGCGGGTCTGGACTGCAGCCGTGGTGAGCCTGAGACCTACAGGACTTGCAACCACCATCATTGCCCTTCTCAGGACCTGACCACTGGGGCTGTCCGACACTCACCTGGATGCTCCTCACTTGTGTTTCGTCATCCCCTCCTCTCCTTGTTCTCTGCTGCTCTTTCTCCTCTTCTTCTGTCTCTTCTCTTTGATGGTTTTTGGTCTGCCAATATCTGACAGTCTCTCCTGAAACAGAGAAGCTGCTTGTCGATTGATCCCCTCGGATTTTCCTCCCCCTTTTTAATCTCTCTATCTGCCTACTTTACCTACAAGTGACATTCTTTTTTTCCCCTTTTTAAGTTGTTGTTGCCTGCTTGATACCTTTTTTTGGATTTTTCTTTGGATGAGACTGAGCTCATCTCTCTCCGCAAGCTTTTTGATTGATCTATAAGCACTAAGCAATAACAAACACTTATCTAACTGACTTGACTAGCCGACATCATGGGGGACATGTCCAACAGCGATTTTTATGCCAAGAACCAAAGAAATGAGGGCAACCATGCGGCAGGCTTTGGTTGCTCGGTCATGGAGCTGCGCTCCTTGATGGAGCTGCGTGGCACAGAGGCGGTGGTCAAGCTCCAGGAGGACTACACGGGCACAGAGGGACTGTGCAAACGACTGAAAACCTCACCCACAGAAGGTAAGTCCTATTGCTTGTCTCTGTGTGTGCTTGGATGTGTATGTGAGTATGTGTGCACTGGTGTGTATGATATGAAGGATCTTGAGCCGATTACAAGATTGATTTTATTGTATTTACTGTTGGTTTGGATATGGATCATTATTTATTTGGTGCACCTGCTTCATCTGATATACAAATCATTGGTAAAAGCACAGAAACCTTGTAAAGCATCTTGAGAATTGCACAGCCTCAGAACAGCAGACAGGGGAGGGAGTCCTGTTTGAGGGACTAATGAAAATTCTTCTCAGCCAGCTAGTGTTAGACCTGTTTAGTATGCATCGAAATCTCTCTGGACAGTTTAGCCCCCCTCACTCTCCCTCCGCCGTACAAGCATCCCCCTCCCCACCCTCCCTTGTCATTCTCCCACCCTGTCAGCCAATCAACCGTAGCCTTATTAAGGAGCAGGTCTCTGGGGCTACACGGTAGAGGTTTTGGACATGTGGGGTGTGCTGTGGCATCTGCAAATATGGACTGAGTGGAATGTGAAAGCAAAAAACACAATAATAATAAACAGGTACAGCACCTGTTTCCTATTTATTATTTGATGTGAATACAATTGGAAAATACAGTGAATATTTCACATTTGCAGTGCAAATGCCAGGTATTTCCCTTTTCAGTATTTTTTTAATCCTAACAGGTTAGTTTCATTATGTTATAACACTATTTATTAATCCCTTTACATACATTATATGACTTACCCACATAAGCTATGTCATAATATCCTCTTCAGGTTATTAAAATATTTCTACACACATACATATATATATATATATATATATATATATATATATATATACACACACACACATATATATATATATATATATATATATATATATATATATACATACTGTAAAAACGCACTACCTTTACTTGATCTACATATTGCATAAATGTAGGATCTTCTGTTGCTTCGTCCCCAGCTGCAGTACAAAAATGTCATGGCTTCATCTGCGGATTGAATATTTATAACGGTGTTGAAATCATCCACCTACCCTGATGTAGGGATCATTGATCAGTATTCAAGTAGCGTCACCTGTGTGACATCAGAGGTAACCTGTAACCTTATAGGCTGATAGTCACAGAAGATTGTGTTCCCTGGTCTTCTCATCCTATTGCACCACTTCTAGGTCAGCCGCTGGTAATGCCTGCGGCAAGACAAATTCTCAGAATCTTCTGAGTCACAAGAGTTTGAATAAAGTGCAAATCAAAAGGATGTTGAATAGAATAAAAGCACTGATGAACACCGACTCAGATGCGGTGCCTATTGCTCGTCACCATATTTGCAACAACAGTGTGAAAGAATGCCTGCAGTCTGAATTTGAACTAGCAATGAAAATTATCATAACAGACAAACAATTATAATTTCATTATCCCTTTCACATTGTGCATCCTGATTCAATACACAAACATTCAATTGTATCAGTGTGCGAAACACTAACTCAGGATCACAGCCTGAAGATTTGCAATAAAACTAAAATGAAAATAATTAAAGAAACATGGATTATTCAAAACACTACAATCTCAAACGTGTGTGTGCCATTAATTATATTTTGGCAATTATTAGATACAGAAGAATGCATTGTGTATCTTGTAAGTTTTCCATATTTGGGTTGAGATTTTTCTGCTACTACAAACAAGCACAATACTCCTCTTCCCTCCTCCCTGGTTATAATTGTTAATTGTTATGATGTATTGTATTATCTCTCACTGGAACATTCACTGAGTGGAATCTGAGTCATGGTATCTGGTGTTGCTATTTGCATTAGTGATCCCAGGTGTTTCTATGTGTATGTTGTATGGGTCCCCTTGTGTGGTGCGCGGTTGCTCCACAGAACATATGTTACCTCCGAAATATGATCGTGGTAATTGTCCTTGAAGGTGTTCTGTATTGCTTGCTGTCATCATGTGTGGTGCGTGTAATGTGTATGTGTCCCAGGGACTGCGTTTGATGGTAAGAGGTCCTGAGCATGGTTGACCAAACAGCCCCCTATACTGTAGCCGATACCAGCCCTTTCCCATGATACTAACATGAATGGCTATAACTCATTATGCAGCATAAATGCATAATGACTCTGGAAGTATAGTAAAAGTAGAAGTAGAAGAAGTTGTATTCTTGGCCTCATGCATTTAGATGCAGCAGCCACCAGGCTCCTGCTACATTTTTGCTACAGTACATGAAACTGTACAATTTAGGAAAAAAAGGCCGCAGACATTCAAGAGGCTGTTTTTGAGTGAAATATAAGTTATATCTGACTGAACCTGAGAGTATCTTGCGCTCACTGCATTTCCAAGCAGAGTATTTGGAGAATACATGAACTATTGAGAACTGCTACAATAGCTCCCACACACGATACACATTATGCACATAATAGCTATAATAAAACAGAATAGCCATAGTTTGGGGAAACATATCGCGGTTGTTAACAATCTAAACGTTTCAGGAAGTAAAAGAAGCTTCCTTTAACACTTTTCTTCAAGCATTATTATGTTAATCAAAAATGTTCATGAGGTTTCATGAGCCCGGTGGAACAACAATTTTCTGAATCCATAGTGGAATGTAAAACATGAATTGAGGTTAAAACATAAACATCTCTGGGTTGTAAAACATTTTTTTTTTTAATTCAAAATTTCATGAGATACCGTAATACACATTGATGTGGACGATGAAATGATTGCCCATTAAGTGGCACATGTAATTCTATAACATACTTGGATTCTCTGTTTCCTACCTTTCTCAGCAGTGTGCTTCCTTGTACTGTACGTATAACTTCACCCAGGATGTAGTTACCTATGTGTTGCCTTGTAGGTGACTGTGGGGTGAAGAAGCTAGTGTTTCCCTCAGGCAGCCAGCGGGTGAACGCCAAGAGTCATTCAGGGGCCAAATGGGATGTCGGGCTACTGCTTAGTTCACGAGAAGGGGCCTGCTTCTCTTGAGATAGAAGAAAAGGTGCTCACTATTTTCTGTACTGTAGACTGTCGAGAGCTGCAGCACATTGGCGGGTCCTCCTTGGTCGGGAGCAAGGAACTGTGAGAGCGCGCTCAGGGCAGAGCCCTTCCTCGAGGGTCGGGAGGATGAAGAGGTGCTTAGAGCAACGATAGTCTTTCATGTTGTGAGAAAGGGAGGGCAGTGGGGTTCTAAGCAAGACCTAAGTGCGGGGAAAGAGAAGTAAATACGTGGAAACCACATTATATACAAGGACTCTGTCCACTTCACAAAACTACATTGGTAAGCTTATCGAGCAGACATGACTGCAAATATGGGTAAAATAACCAATAATTGGAAAAACATGCATCACTACAAGTTTTCCCTAAGTTTGACATAATACCAATCAACTCTGGGATTTTTTAGGTGTATACAGTACGCCTTATAGTACTGTATATAGTATTATCGTCTTAAGCAGAACACCCACCAGCACCTCTAAAAGGTCGACCTCATAACTTGCCATAGTTGCTTTTTTTATAAGAGCCATCAGTATGACCTTACACACCGAGGAATGAAGTGCTATCTTATGCATGCTGAAGAGAGATAGCATTAAATACTAATTAACACAGCAGGTACTTTGAATAGGCAATAAAAACGATGTTTTCCGTTTTTATTGACTTATATTAGTGCAAGCTTGGGAACGAGCTGTTTTATTTCCAACCAACCAAGATACTTCAAATTCATATCCTACCCCATTTCCTATTATATAATATATTTTCTTTGCCCTCTACAATATCACCTCTTCTCATTTCTGTCTTCTTACTACCTCCATCTTCTCTCCATCTCCCCTTGGCTGCCAGTTCCACTGATTTGACTCCCACTTCACATACACACACTTCACCTCAACCACCTACAAATCTTCAACATCACCTTCCCCCAACCTCCAGAGAAAGTTTGACATCAGCAGTCCATACCAGATGCTTACCAATATCTCAAGTACACCAAAACTATATCTAAAATGTAATTATCTCCAACCTAATGTATAAATGTATAGCTTAAATGTATACATATAATCTGTATCATGACTAAAAAGACATTGGTTGTCCATGCCAGGTTAATAGTTTTGACACCAAAACCTCATGTCTCCCATCCTCCTTTTTGTATCCTCTTCTTCACACCATAGATTGTTAAGAGGAAAGAGTTAGTTCAGGCTTGTATAGTCTCATTAATGTTTCTGTGTAGACAATAGCAGGTTGTTCAGGCTTGGATAGGCATGCGACTGCCACAGTTAAATTATGAGTTCAAAAGATGAGATGAAAACTGTGTTTAAACATTTCTAGATATTTGAAAAACAGGTCTAAGGAACAAGCCTGTGCACATAACAAATGTATGGATATCTCCTATGGTGCGTTTTTGGTAGGAAACATGCTACCACGACTCACATACTGTTGGCAAAAGGGATGTTACACTCTGTAGAAACCATAAAACACTGCTCATTCCACAGCATAAAACATTTTACTTTCTGATTCTGGGTCAGTATTTTTCTGGCATATAATATGTCCAATGATGTTTGTGTTTCCCCATTTCCAGTCATTATGCTAAACTAAGCTAACTAACAGCTGCTGGCTCCAGCTTCTGTACATATTTGCCGTAGAGACATGAAAGTGGCATTGATCTTCTCATCAAACCCGACAATAAAGCCAATGTACTGTATTTTATTTTTAAATGTCAAACTATTAATTTAAAAGAAAAAAAATGTAAATGGGAAAAATATTCCCTCCCGCTTCACAACTCTTCTCACCTAAATCATTTTACTTCCACTTTTTATTGTCCCCTCCAGACCTCCTCCTCACGCCCTTCCTCTCTCTCTCTACCTCTCATTCCTCTGTCTCACCACATCATACCTCTCTCCCCTGCTCCCATTTCTATTTCGGTGTGCTGGTCGGTCACTGGTATCCCAGTGGGCCGCTGGTGTACACCGTAGCCTAAATTGTCCTGCTCTACATCTATAACCTTCATCATCTCTCTCTTCTACTCTCACTTCTTTTATTGAGTTAGTAGCAATAGTGCTGGCAAAGTAGCACTCTATTTCTAAACTTCCTTTTGTCCCTAAACAATTCAAAAAATAGATTACCAGAATGGAGGCTTGACGTTTGATTAATATTACTGAATACTTCTTTTTGGAAATTGAGAACTTGCAAGTTAGGTGACCAGTGGTTGATTGAGGACAGTGGTGTTCATAGCAGATCCCTGAGAAGAAGAAAGCACCTGCCCTGCTGTTTGTGGCAGTATTGACAGTGGAGAATGGTGTCCAGATGACACACACTGTCGGTATTTCCCATGGGAGGAGATTGTTGGTGGTTCTTGTGTTAACAGTCCCCTCACTGAGGGTGAACACTTGACTTATTTATCCGCATGAGATTCGATACCAGACACACACACACACGCACACGCACAAGCCAACACCAGTCCCTAAATGTCTCTACGCAAAAACAAGCACACGAGTGTCTCACAAACTGTATAAATCTATTGATCTGTAACCAGCGATTTTGTATCCATTTGTCTTTCGTGACATTGCCTTGATGTCAAGGACAGAGATGTACTGTGGGGATGTGTATGTGTGTGGTTGGCAGAAAAATGTAGACGGAAAACAAAAAGGAAAAAAATGGAGGTGGAGCAGGAGAAAGACAGAATATGGGATGAATTAAGGATGATAAAAAAAAACGTAAAAAGTAATAAATGAACACTTAATTTTCCCACTTATCTTTCTTTTTTTCTATTTTGCTGTCACCTCCTCTTGCAGATACAGTTGTCCATCTATATAATACACAGCATTGTAATTTCCCTCTGTAATATGAAGACTATCACTCTTCTTATTCCTCCCACATATCTCACTCGCTATGTTCCATACTGCTCCCATGACGAGGCCTTTATCAATTCTATACATAACTCGGGAAACTGTTTGCCCCACTCATCTGTCCTCCACCTCTTCTCACCTTCTCTCTATCTTTTCCTCTCTGTCACCCTCTCCCTCTATCCTCTCTGTGACTGCAGAGTTTGGTTGAAACACCTCTCCTGTTCTCCCGTTTCATCTCCTTTCTTTCTCATTTTCCTTCATTCACACCCACCTCCTCCCTGTTTTCCTTCTAATCTTTTTATATCCCTCCCTTGAAATAAAGTCCACATTTTAGTCTGTGTGCTGCTACTTTTCTGCACATTCTCCTCCTCTTATCTTCGGTTGTTCCAGCCCGGCCTCATTGCCAGGGCGTCAAATACCGAGCCGTCAGACACCAACTCTGTGACGCACTGGGCTTTCAAGTATCTCCAATGTAAATCCATCCGTGGCAATACTGGCGCTCAGTGCAAGCGCACCGGAAGTCATGAAATATAGTACAAAGAGTGAAAAGGCCGCGTAGCGAGGAGGTCGTGGCGGATGGATGGGCCAAACAAACACAAGACTTTGACCCAGGATACCGCTGCAAACTCTCAACTCAACGTTGGGATATTTTAAGTAACCTTAAGTAACATCCCTATTTTAACCCAAACCACAACCTATTACTAAACTTTACCAAGAAATTTGGCAGTTGCCTAAACATAACGTTCGTTTGAATTCACAACGTTAACCACGTGTTTACTGCAACCGTAGTGGAGCGTCACAGTCTGCCCAGTGCGTTTAAAAGTGACGCCATGGGGTCCTGACCAAGCGTCCGTATGTGATGAGTTTGGAATGAGAACGGGTTGGTTGTGTCTTCTCCTCCTCCTCATTTTTCTTGTCTCTTAGTCTATCATCCCACCTCTCCTCCTTGCTCCCTTTCTTTTCCTCCCTCCCTCCGTCCAACCCTCCCTCCCTGATGATCATCCTTATCACGTCCTCCAGTCGCAGCACCACAAGCGTGTTCCCCTCTGACGCAGTCTATTTAATCTCCGTCCCACAAGGGATCTCTCACATGGAGCCTCTTTAATAAGGACAATTTCTCCTGTTCTGCAACTCCTTCTCCTCCTACTCCTCTTCCTCTGCTTCTCTCCTCTCTGCCCTCCCCTCTCCTCCCTTCCCCTAATGACTCTGTAAAAGGGATAGAAGAGGTAGAAAAAAGAGAGAGAATGAAATTGGAGGCAGTGAAGACGAGAGCGAGCTGGCTCTCAGAGGACATATTATAAATGATATACAGCCATTTTGCTCTGCGAGGGAGCAAAACCACATCGTGGGCTGAGGCATGCACAGACACACACACACACACACACACACACACACACGCACAGCACACGCACAGCACTACTCACACAGGTGTTCTGCTGCAGTGTAGTAGCAGTGACCTTGAGGCAGTGCTAAAGGAGTATTGTGGATTGTGGTACAGTGGTTAATCACTCTGCAATAGCACTCTAAATGCAATATTAAGAAGATTTACAGGGGAAAAAAATGTGCGAAGAATGTGCGATAGTCTTAAGGAGCGGTTCAGCTAATAGATGTCTTTGGTATGTCTTTAAAAAAGCCTAATTTTAATAGTGGTTAATAAACGTTTTATTGATGCTTCTAGATCAGTAATAAGAATTAATCAAATGAAAAGGACTTTCATTTTTCGTTGTCAGGATCTACACACAAATGTGAAATAAGGTTCTCTGGTTGGTTTATATCCTCTGCCGTCTCTGGGAATATGTAACAAGATGACACAGCATCTAGGTTTGGGTATGTGTGTCCATTAAATGACCGTTATCACTACCATCCTAATGTTTCAGATTAGGGCTGCCAATATTCCTCTACAGTACGTAATGTTAAAGGCAGGCTACATTGAACACGTAACGTATGTGGACCGCTTGTGGAGCGGCTGCTGCAACACTACCATTATACAAAACACATTTATGAAAATGTTTCAAAATACATATTCGTATAGTCATTTAAGCATTCGATTAGTATCAATTTGTGTACTATTCGATATATATTCAACTCCCGAAATTAATTCCAACAGCCCTAGTTCAGATGCTGCAAAATTGGCAAACTGCCCTTACCAACACGTGTCGTAGTTTTAAACATGTCGTGAATGTTCTAGTGGTGAAAACTTTTTTTAGGTTTAGGCAACAAAAAAGATCTTATTTAGGTTTAGGAAAAGATCTTTTGTTTTGGTTTGAATAAGTACGTTTGTTACATCACTAAGTTTGTTACGTAACTTAAACCCAAAAAGATATTTTGTTCATACAAATTCATGTTCATCTATTAAGCATTAAATAAAAATGTATTAACCATTAATAAAGTTGTTAGTGACAACTGATAAAGCCTCTGTATGCCTTACTACAAAATATCCCCGTTGCAAAGCTGTGCCAAGTTTTAAATTCAGCATAATATAAAAAGATGAGCAGGTGTAGGTAAACAATAATAATGGCATGTGAACATTTCCGCTGGGACGTGTCGTGAAGTGCATTCACTTCTCAAATGCTTTTATATCAGGGTTTGATTACTGTCTCTGGAGAAATACACTCTGGGCTGGTTTCCCAGACAGGGATTTAACAAGGTCTTGGACTAAAACAAAATGTATATCCATTAGATGTCCCCTGAAATACATCCCTAGTCTAAAACAAGCCTAATCTTTGTTTGAAAAATTTGCCTTGATTGTACAAATTAATCTGAAAACAGCACCTGTTTTCGTCAATAGTGGTGCAAATCAGCTGATAAGCCAGTATAGCATATTGATGTTGCTTATGACAAATATACCAGTTACAATAGAAGGATAATCAGATGAGCTAGAGAAGGATTTTTTTTTTGTGTTAAAACTGTTTGCAGTGCAGGAAATAAGCTGCGGTTGTATCAGGAAAATGTTGCTAATATTTTGAGCAGCACATTAAGTGTAATAATTTATGTTTCCATCTTGATTTCGAAAACATTGGTCTAAAGAAAGCAAGCAGCAATAATATGTTGGACATGGCCGGCAGTGAAGTCAGCTGTCCCAAAAGATGCCTGACTGAATTAAGAGGACAGATGCCAAAAACCAGACTCTATTGGTCTGCTCCCAAGGAGCCTGGTGCTGACTCACAACAGTATACAGTATGTCTGCCTGTGAGAGTGTATACTACTAGTGTACAGATTGGAACTCAGTAGGCATGACTGTAAAAATGTAAAAAATAAATGTCGTTGTCGTGGTAGATTCCAGATTTGAAACATGACGGTAAGAGAATCCAGTGCTGAAAAACATATGTGATCAGTCAACTTTGCTTCGGAAACTAATGTAAAAGAAGCATCTACCTCCAGCAAGATACGATTTGAACTGTGAATTGTACAAATCTTTAAGCTATACCTTCAGTTCATATGTGAAGAATAATCCAGTTATCACTTTACATTACCTACTGAATGCGTGTACAGGTGGGAGAGTAGTGTCTCGCTCCAGGGCTCAGGGTTTATTTTTTAACCTGTGACCTCATTCTACCATCAAGCCACCAGACCAACTCATTACTTTAGGTCCTGCCTGCCTGGAAAGTCTATCCTTTGATAAGTGAATTGCTCAATAATACAGTGCAAGAAACTGACATCTCCAAAAGCTTCTCTTGTCCCTGTCATATATCTACATTCAGCTATTGTCCTCTGAAATGTCCTGAACCTGAACTGGCTGCCGGGAAGCCAAGAATATGGATAGTTAGTTGACAGGCGTGGTGATGTTTTTAGCTGAATATGCAGAGTCCCGGGCTATAACCGGCTCGTTTCTCTCCCGTCAGCTCTTTTCCTGAGTTGACCTCTTTGCTCTCTGCTCTCTTCTCCGTCTGTGGGGCAGAACAAGGGTGGTACCCCGGCTGCCAACACAGACGGACAGCATTTCCCTCTCAAGGGCACATAAACTAATAAAGTGATACAGTCTTGGACCAGATCCAGCCCTGCCTTGCTCAAGGCCACGGAGCAGCTATCTCTCAACCTGTATAGTGAGTGTATATATCCTGTAGAGAATAATCCACAATATCCAAGCAACAGCAGAAAAGAGGAACAGGAACATGGATGTTAAATTGCTTTCAGAATTGTACCTTTTTCTGAATCTTTAAAAAAGACCATGCTTTGCTCATGGGCATAAATGAAGGATAAACTAAGCCTGTTTAGTTTTGACCAGGACAATGTGGATACTGCCGCAGAGATAGTCACACTTACCCAGGGAACAGGATCAAAGCACCAAAGTCAGACACTGCCTAATGTGCAAACACATCATTTCAGCTTCTGCAGTTCACTAATCTACTCCTTCTCTTGTGACAGTGTTAGTCAGCTATTGCAATTTTATCCAGTGAGTACATACATTACAGCAGCTTTGGATTTAAAATAATCTTCATTTGGGGAATTGTTTACATGACCTTTGCTCAAACCTTCATGGGTGGAAGAAGTGTTCAGATCCTTTACTTGAGCAAAAGTATTGATATAATAATGTAAAAATACTTCCTTATAAGTAAAATGGATTCAAAAGCTTACTGTTTACTACTAGTAGTAATATTTTAGTATGTCTTTACGGTACAGAAATATTACCCTGCCTTACATTAGTGGCATGTGGAAAAATCAATTGTGTTGAATACCGTGTAAGTACATGTGTTTCATGTCAGGAATATTAAAGGAGCTGCATCCATTTGTGCAGCAGATGGAACTTTTTGGATGGGTTTCATGGGCTCAGTCACGTTAGAGTTCAATCAGTGCTACTGCAAAGCGCCAGCAGAGATCAATACTCCAACTCTCCTCTGTAATTTCCCTTCAGTGTTAGTGTTTGTAAACTCCTACTGCAAGAGTGTGTCGAATTATTAAAAGATATTTTTTTTAGATGCTTTAATCCATTAAAAATATCTTCGGTGTTTACAAAATGATGTTGACTGATGCCAAATTAATATTGGAATTATTAGTATAGTAGTACATATTTAATTCGGTTAGGATGATCACTACACAATCATCAGCACCGCTCTCTTGCTGGACCCCAAACATTGTATTTTCCCTGCAGTTCCAAGCAGACAAACAACAAGGGGCACATATGAGTGTGTAGATTTCCCTTACCTGTCATGACTATTTCATGACTCTCTCTGGTAGTTTGAATTTTAATAGCTTCCCCTATTGTGTCCGGAGCTTATCTGAGCCCCAGGGCGAAACCAGAGACTGACACCCAGATGGGAGACAGCAGATAGACCACAGTCACTCTCCCTTTCAGCCTCTTGGCCCTGAATGCTCTCCCTTTTCACTCCCAGGGGGGAAAGGGTTGCTGATTTCTGCGTGTGTGGTTTGTGTAAGTGTGTGGGTCTGAGGGGACAATACAACAGCTCCCCATTGGTATGGTTGGCTTGAGCGAAGAGTTATTTAAAATAGCATTATTCAAATCTTGATTTTTCCAATAAAACTTTGATAGAAAACCATTCCCGTCCACTTAGTTAATTATTACTGCTGATTCAGATTTAGTAAAGGGATCTTTAGTAGTATTGAAGCTCTCAAAATGTTCCAAAACAGCCCTCTATGAAAAAATACTTACAGTCACACAAGGTCGGATTGATCGATTGATTGAACTAATGGTTGAAAAGTGGAATTACAGGATGAAATTACTGACCTTGTTACACTTTGCCCTTCTTATCACTAAGCAGTTGTGTCTAAACACACTCTCATCTTTCAATCTGTATCTTGGCCACCCACACCCACACCCACACGCACACACACAGGCTGTAAACAGATGTCTCATTACTGGTGTGTCCACATCTAGGGCAGTCGGGCCAGCTAACATTATAGTGTTTGAGGCTCAGATGGTGGAACAGATACAATAAATGAGTAATACATTCAGTAAGAGACTCATATTTGTTCCATTGTTTTTTCACTTTGATCACTTGCAGTAGATTGAATCAGCACATTTGTACTGTAGGTGCTTTTGACTCTTATCAATGTCTATGACTTCGGTCCCACACAGCAGACTGCACTACTTGATTTTACAGTACAAGCACAGGGTTAACTCAATCCTGACACAGTTTTGGTTTCTTTAGAAAGCTTTTGGTTTCACCACATTTTACTCCACTAACACATTAGATGTATTTACATCAATATCCTGGCCCCCACAGATTGTCATGTGGAGTAACATGACAATCTGGCATTATCCTAATATGCTTAATCGTGCAGCCCTAATGCACATACACATGATTATTTTTTTTTTTCGGTCACTTGCACCCAGAACCATTCATCGTTAATATGAACTGGATCTCACCCATGAATCAAAGAGATGTATTTCATCAATCAAAATCCATCAACTTCAGGAATTTTGATAAAGACTGTATGCACTGAAGCCTTCATCCTCCATTAGTCACTGTCAGCTTGTTTCTGTTTTCCCCCTCCGTGCTGCTCTTGATGTGCTACTTGCCAGGCTTCAAAAAAAGATTTCTAAGAGGTGTAAATTAAACCTTTGGGTATTAAAATTCTGTGATATGAGCAGCACGTCTCTGGGTTTTTTGTTTGTTTTTCTTGCATAACATTACATAATAAAATAAAAATAAGTGCAAGAATTTTCATCCTAGAAACAAAAGAGCATGTGCACTTTATAATAGCTTATACAATTACTGTGGGATGCATTATTCAGTCTTTTAGAGATTTATACAACCATATTCATCCAGCTGTCTCCGTGCAAGACTCCCCCGCAACATGTATGCACATACAAGCAATACTAAGTAATAATCATTTAGCGTGTGTGTGTGTGTGTGTGTGTGTGTGTCTGTGAGAGCTGTGAGCTGTGTTCTCTCACTCCACTCTGCCATCTCTCGCATGAGTCAGACTCATAGAGCACAGTGCGTGACAGCAAAACTCACCCACTTGTACAGCTGCCCCCACAGACTCACACAAATACACACAGACTCACACAAATACACATAGACTCTCACAAATACACACAAACTCACACACAATTGCATATTTTATTTTCGGCGTTGCAACATACATTAAATTTGTGTTGTTGGGATACCGTTGAAAACTATGTTGGCATTTGAGCCTTTAAAAAAAATTGAAAACCCTAATTATGTGGCATCATAGAATATGTTCTGACGCAGTAGCTTTTTTGTCTTAATAATGAAAGACCTATAATAATGTTTTGTATTTATGTTTTAAGTGGTCAGCTTGTAGCTTTGATAAAATGAAGCATGATAATCTTCAAAGATGTGTGCCACATTCAAAGGTTTGACTGTCAGCACCTGCAAAGTTCACAAATTAAAGGCACATTGATAGGACTTTCCTAAAAAAAACTTTTTTATAGACTCATACAAAAATAATCCATCTCAATCATCACTAAAAGTGTGTGGTGGTGTCTGTATCTGCAGAGCCTCTGCCCTCTGCCTGAATTTAAATCTTGCTGTGTTGGAGAAATTTATGTGGCGAGCACCGTAACCATCATTAAGCCGGGGAGGAGGGGGCAACTTCGAATGTTGTGTTTACAAACTGCAACCCACAGATCCTAACCGGTTAGATCCCGGTTATCTTGGCCAGGACCAGTAGCTTCCTTGAGTCTCCGCTGGTTGACAACCGTGTTTAAGTGGAAAAAAAAGACTTGCTTTCTCTAATTACGTCTTCATGTAACAGTGGTTGGACCTTCTGTGCTGCTGGGTGTGGCCCCCTTCACAGGAATCATCTGTTCAATTTAGTTATATTCCCCGCTATTGTCTCAGGCAGAAGAGGCTGATTAGAGGAAATGTGTCTTCAGCCTAATCTCTGGAGCAGTGGCTTGGAATGTCTTCGGACATTAGAAGTACTGTGTATATACATATATACATATAAACAGTGTATATATACATATATATATATATATATATGTATATATACAGTATATGTATATATATAACATTAACTAACATTTAACCTTGTCAGTAACCATGATTCATTTTACAACACTGTTTTTAAGCTTATGAGGAATTTAACGCTGGTTTCCGGTATTTTTTTACTGTACTTACATGGAGTGCCAAGAATAGCTGGTCCTGGTGAGCCTTGGCTTAAGTTAACCCCCTTCACTTTAATCAGAAGGTGGCAAGTCACTGGATCTTGGCTTGGGTCTTGTGGAGTTATAGCATGTATTCACTACCTAAACTATACACACACTGAACTGCTACGTTCACAGCTATAATGTTAGCGTTCACCGTCATACACACGCCCTGTCTCTCATCCACACACTCGTGGCACGAGTCTGTGTCATAGAGCTGTCAAATGTATCATAAATGTATTTATAGAGATATTAGTTGTTGTGTCTTTCTAGCCAAACAGCTACTGTGTTGCTAATGTAGCATCTAGGTGGCTCGCGCTAACACGCTGTGGTCATGCTGGGCTCGTGACTGTCTCAGGCGGATGTATGGTCGGGACCGTGATACCCTGACTCCAGCCCCCCTGATAACTACTCACAGACACTTGCTCCAAATGACGACAGAGTCTCAAGATGGCATCTCCCCTATCCAGGATATTTTGCCTTCAATTTATACATGTCGGAGGAAGTGTTGACGCAGCGTCCATACAGCCTAAGGTTGTTCCTTAAAGACGTTTGCTACTTGTACCCTATAACACATTTTTGTTAAAAAAAAACATCTTAAAAATAGGGAGTCAACTTACACTTACGCAATACTCTGGCGGAAACCCTGATACAACATCTCTGTATCAGTTTCTGTATTTTTGACGGTATTGAAAATTGTACCTTTGGGATTCTAAAATACCCAAGCCTATTAGTCATACATTTAAAACAAGGACAACAAGTAAAAAGCCTATGTGAACGCATCCAGTTCTTTCCTCCCCTGAACTAGCACCACAATGATAATGTAAATAGAGCTGTAATATCTTCCACCTTGTTCTACATGACAAACACAAGCCCACCACCTTCGTAGCATGATCCAAAAAGCATACAAAGGTCTTTGTTTTTGCGTTTCGTCTCTTTTTTTTCTTGTCTTTGTGTGCACCTTCCTTTCACTGTCTGAATCGTTTCACACTGCTCTTCATCCCACTCTCTTTTCCTTTCTATGTCATTTACTTACGCATAACATTGCATTGTTCTTTTAATGTCATCCTAAAGAAGCTATTTCTACTATATTCTGCTTTTGTTCGCACGGTAACAAATCTCTCTCTTTATGGCATAAAATGGTGTCTTTATTATGGAGGTCATTCTCAAGGACACTGTGACACATTTCTCCATCACTCCATCTTCTAATAAGAGCATGATAATTATCTACCTTTTAGCCGCTGATGGGTTATTATTCATAGTTACTCTACATCAAGCCTACTCTTTTTCTCTCTGTCTCTCTCTTTCTCTCTCTCTGTCTCTCTCTCTCTCTCTCTGTCTCTCTCTTTCTCTCTCTCTGTCTCTCTCTCTCTCTCTCTGTCTCTCCCTCTCTCTCTCTGTCTCTCTCTCTCTCTGTCTCTCTCTCTGTCTCTCTGTCTGTCTCTCTCTCTCTCTCTCTCTCTCTCTCTCTCGTGCTCTCTGAGTCACAATTCAACCACTCTCTGTCTTCCCTTTTCATCCCCCCTCTCACATGTTGAAGCTATTGATTCGCTGCAGAAAAAAGCATCAATATTTTGCGTCGTTATGATGATGATGATCATCATCATCATCGTAGAATCCTGTTGCTATGGTGACTTGTTTTGGACATTATGGCACACAGTATTGTGGGTGGGGGAGTTCAGACAGACAGGCAGGCAGGAAGACATAAAATCTAACGGGGTGGGGGGCAGATACTGCTGGGTCCCAGTCAGACTCGTTCAAACGTTGTTCACCCCATTATGTGAAGATTTAGATTTTTGTGAAATATAAATGTTATTTGCTTGTTGCTCCGCTGTGACGTGCCTATTTTACAAGGACATTTGGAGGTCATCACGCCATTTAATTCTTTACTGTCTTTTCTTTGTTGTAACATACAGTACATACCTGTGCACGCACATGCACATGCATGCTCTTGAACACACACACACGCACGCACACACGCACACACACACACACACACACACAGACGCACACACACACACTTACATATTCACACATTCTCCAAGGTTCAGAGTTGCGGGTATTTCCACTCAATGAGTGGGATGCATAGTGTTTCCATGGAGATCTATTTTTAGACACGGACAAAAAAAAGGCCAACTGTTAAAATATGCCATCATGTTCCCTCTGACTGAAAAAAAAAAATCCCATTTCCTCTACTGCAGTAAGAATGGCATAAAGTTTTTTTATTTCTTTTTTTTAATTTTTTTTTATGTCCCAGTCTTGTCTATTTGGAAACAGGATGTTAGGTAGGTATCATTTGTCAAAGCAGAATCTTGCTGTGTGATAGATCAGTGCATTAGCCGCCATAAATTATAGAGTAAGAACAGTGAAGAAGAGGAGGAGAGAAATTCAAGATTCATCGTCAGCGAGTTAGTATAATAATAATTATTCTGTAATCTTTTTTTTTTGCCACTTATAGGTTTTATTAAGTGTTTTAAAAATCATTTTGTTTTCACACCAAAGCCCTTTCACATCATTACTCTCATACATTTTTGCATTTTTTACAGAAAAGTAATAGAGAGATTAATCAATGGAGAAAAGAGTCCTAAGTTGAAGCCCAAGTCTAATCATTGTGTTTTTAATGACATCTTATCATCATTTCATTAGTGTTGTGCCTTTGCCAAACTTCATGGTCAGGTTTCTGAATTGATCTCAGAGTAGAGAGGCTCATTACAGAGTCACGGTAGCATGGGCAGCTTTTCTTTGCCCTGTACCCAGATGGCAAAAGAAGCCCATACTGATTATTTATGCTGCAGTCATGTCCTTTTCATGATGAATACCATAATCATATATTTTCTAATGCGCTGTTCTAACTGAGCGATCAAATGCTCACACTCAAGTAGGGCCAAATGTGTGTTATTATTAAGCATGCCTGCTTAATTAGTTAGTTTTCTGTGCAAAGTGACTGAAACTGAGTGATTTGATGGCTTGCAACCAAATTCATAAACAAGATTAAAACGCAGAATGCATTTCTGGTACAGTAAGTGGCTTTTACTTAATCTGCTGAGTCACCAGCATGCCCACTGTTTGTTTTAAGTCCATAAGCTGAAAAATCTAAAAAGGACGTCAATCTAACGCTAATAGTGCATCATCTCTCATCTCATTTTTCATGCTGTAGGTGGACTCAAACTTCTTTTCCAAAGTGCTTTTACAGTTTGAACCTTGATTAGAAAAATACAATGAGCTTTCATATGAAAAGTGACCTTTTACACCGTACCAGGAGTCCATTATCCCTTATTCCCATCTATTGTCCATGTACATTTGGTATATAGTTTCTTCAGGCTTCATTACTTAGTGACGGACTCTAGCACAAAGACTCCTTTGCGATCACCCTTAATCCTCTGTGAGATTGTTGTGACTCACCGTTTTATCGCCACAGTTTCTCTGCCCTCTCACTGCCTCCTCAAAATCCACTGCCAGAGCAGTTAGGTGGGCTGACAGTATTTAGCCTACAATATTTCCTAATCTGGCAAATAAATCTTAAGCAGCGTTGCAATCAGCTATCCAGGAAGGAATGATAATGTAGCAGAGGATTTTCCAGGAAGCAATGAGTATTTAATAATGAGGGAGATTGATTACAGCATAGCTCACATCTCAAGGGCGTTTAAGGAGTTGAAACATTTAACAAGGTTAGATGTCCTGCTGAACTGATGCACCGTCTCACACACAAAGGTGCCTATCACATTGCAGAAAAAGCTAGGAGTAGTATGTTGTATTTTAATGTGAAATTATTGCTGACCTTATGCAGAATGGTGCATTTGCATGCTACAACTAGCTCCCTGCCACTGGAGGGATGCTAGACATGTGGAATACGATGATAAGCATATGTATTTGTTGTTATTTTCAAATTCTGTGGATGCAGTATTGGGAAGAAATATGAGTGAATGTCGAATTTGATGTGCACCTGAGACCTAGCTAAAAAGATAGTGGGGGTTCTACACAATATGGATAAGTATAAATATGTGCATGCATTTTTGTGTGTCTGTGTGTGTGTGTGTGTGTGTGTGTGTGTGTGTGTGTGTGTGTGTGTGT
>CALSCE010010661.1:13645858-13664206 GCA_943593645.1 Bovichtus variegatus
TGTGTGTGTGTGTGTGTGTGTGTGTGTGTGTGTGTGTGTGTGTGTGTGTGCGTGTGCGTGCACGTGCACATTGTGTACGTGTTAAATGTGCGTTTGAAAGGTACCGGGAAGGTTAATGAAGTGTTGAGTAGAGAAATAACCTTGAGCTCCAAGTGCCCATACATCAGCCCTGTGAGCCGTGAAACAGGAAATGAAGACAGAGACCATAACGAGGTGCCGAGTCAGCAACATCAGTCATTGCTCCCAGCATTATCACAGTAATGGAATTCAGTTACCCTGCCAAAGGGACCAGTCATCATTTTAAGGGGTTTAAAAAGTCTTATGAAGGTAGAAATACCAGAGAAAGACGAAAAGGTAACCACCGTCTTACTTGCATGGGCAGTTAATCAAATCATCTCTGAGTTAATAAATCTTTTAGTTGGTTGGTTAAGATTAAGAGGGGGTTAATGAGTGAGTAAATTAAGGAATTACTCAGTCAGCCAAATACTCAGTTTGTAAAATGATTGGTTAATTAGAATTTGATCTTACTTTTCCCTTCATACTTTGCTTCTTTTCTTTGTATCCTTTGAGCTGCATTGCTTTAAGAGTGAGCTCTGAGAATAAAGCAGAGAGTGGCCAGAGGAATCATTATGCTAATAGCTGCGTCCATCTGCAGATACATAATCAAGCTTCTCTTTAACTTGAGGCAAAAAAAGGTGCCAATATGTAAGTCTCTTTTCATTTTTGAATGATATGAATATATATGACTCTAATTAGCACATTAAGTCCTGCGGATGTGAATAGCCGAGCAACTCAGAAAGATATGATTCAGAAAAACACCATATCCTCTGGATATATGTCGCAGAGGAGAGATGGACATAAGGCCATAGGAATGTAGGGATGTTTTGACATGCAGAGTTTTTAGAGTGGCACTTTAACAAGAGCACAACTAGCTGCTTTTTCACACAAATATTTATTATAGTCAAACATTTCTGGCTATTATCCCTCAAATCTGGCTACTAGAGAGTTGCAACATAGATGTTTAGTATGGCAGTATATTTTTACGACTGACCGTACTGTCTTAGGGAGGATAGATCTCAAAGTGTTTATTTTTTTGTCTGTCCGTGGACAGATTTTGTGACTGAGATAGCGTCGCAACTGTGCAAGATACAGTCTCGAAACTACTTTACAGGTGTGTAGTGAGATCAAAATGAAGGCGGAGTTTGAAGAACGGCACGGTCCGAGCAAGGATGCTGGAAGTGTGTGGGGGGAGTGACCCTCGCCCCTAAACATTAAGCTACTGGCCTGATTTGCCGTCGCGGCTGGTGGGATCAATCAAATACCCATATAATTGGAGCCCATAAAACAGTAATGTACTGAAATTTCTATGCTGATATATGTGAAAATATAACATCTCTCACTACTGATTTACAGATTTGTTTATTCATAGGTCAAAAAAATCTCAGCGGTCCAGAAATAGAAGGTGGTGGGATGACTTAATTCTCATTTACATATGAAACAGCCTGGCTGCAGTTGAATGAGCAGGCTCTTAATTGCGTCTGTATCAAACACACAAGATGCAAATAAACCAATCCCTGAAAAAGAAAATACCATGAGTAGACTTAGAAACCAACATGGTTGTGCCTTTGAAGCTTATAGACATTTATTTATTCATTTACATCTCACCCAGTCGTAAAAGTTTCTGAATCAGCTGCATTAGTTATTCAATGTTGTGCTTTTGGCCTGGTTGTTGTAGGATTTTGTCACTTCAGCACCATGGACAGCTACAATTGGGCTGCATGAGTTTGTGTGTATTTCCATGAGAGAGACAAGAACACAGTTTGTGCACACATCTACATGTCTAAATACTAAGAGCTGTACAATCAGAACCATGGACAGCTACCACACTCACTGTTTTTCTGTCAATAAGCTGCAGTGATCAAGCAGGACAGGCTGAACCCATGCAATTAGATTGTTTATAAATATATACTGCACTAATTTACCTGTATTTGGTCCTTTAAGTAAAATAGATGGATGGTAATGATTTTTTTCTACATGAAATATTTGTTTCTTCGCATAAGGCTTCACTTATCACACCGATGGCAGTCTGAATATAATGTTGCATAGTCTTGCAAGGAGATATTCAACTTGTCAAAATCAGGAACTCATTTTCCCTGACAAATCGTGAAAAACTAAAGAAAAAACTAAATAGTAACAATTTAATAAATACAATAAACAATATTTAGTACATTATATTAGATATTAAGAATTATTAGATAATAATAGAATTATTAAATGTCTATAACGTGTCTCTCTTTGTGCTGAAACCTACATATATGCATGAGTACATATGTGTGCATTGGTACTGGTGGTCTTACAGATCAAAGAGCGGGTATGTTCCGTGAGTAGCCACAGTAAATCCACTAAATGAACATATTGATTGGAATCCCTCTGTAGTGCAACAGTAAGTCCAAAAAGCTCCTTTGTGTCTAGTTCTTGGTTGATTGAGACCCTGCATTTGTAATGTCTGTAATATGGGGTCTGCACTAGTTCCCTTGTGAGCTGCAAGTGCTTTATAGTCCAAAGCAAATCACCCCACCAGGGGCCTTTGAAGTCAGCAAGCCAGGAGTGTAGGCCACAATGGCTCCCAGAGTATTACATGAGGCAGCACGAGGTGGACTGGGAATAGGCCTTGTTTCATTCCCAAAAATACCCGTCTGTCAGTGCACAGTAGACTGCAGGGCATTCATTTCAAGTGGAGAAAATAAATGAAGTGGCGAGGAGAAGTGAATTCTCTGAAGGTTATTTCAGCCAGAATTAATTTTATTTTGTTTTTAGAGTTGTCTTTTATATTGCATATATTGTACATAGGAAGAGAAATTGCACACACTCACCTCAGGGTGAGTTTTGATTGCATCCATGTGTGTGTTCATACTGCCCATATATGAGCATACAGTATATTCCTGTGTATGAAAATTGTGAGCTGATATCTAGTGTGTAAGTGAGTGTTGACCAAATACTTACAGTCTATAAGAAAACACAGAATGCTAGCACAAGTATGACCTCTTTCTAACTTTTCCTTTTCACCTTCTTGTCACCGTTACCAAACTGTAGTCTGCGGTGCGGGTGGAGGTGGGGTAGAGGACGAGGGCGAGGCGGATGCCGGCTGGATCGAGGGCGCAGCCATACTGTTGTCTGTGGTGTGTGTGGTGCTGGTGACCGCCTTCAACGACTGGTCGAAGGAGAAGCAGTTCCGCGGGTTGCAGAGCCGCATCGAGCAGGAGCAGAAATTCCAGGTGGTCCGTGGCAGCCAGGTCATACAGCTGCCCGTGTCGGACATAGTGGTGGGGGATATTGCACAGATCAAATACGGTAGGTGTGAAGAGATTGTCAAACTGTGTGTTTGTTAGAGTTTACTCCGTTTATGACATACAGTAAGTTGAGAAAACACAAATAGATAACATTTCTTCTTGGTGCAAATTCATAGTTTACAGAACTTTGAAACAGAATTCATGAAAAGTTGGAAAAAAAGTTGGAGGTATTTTTTTACCATGAGCTGCAAGAGGCTTCTGTCGTCACAACCTTTCTCCTTCTGTGCTGTTTACACATACCGACGCCCCAAAGCAAACACAGGCACATATTAAGAAAAGGCTGCAGCCTTTTTGATTCTGCTGCACAGTGCGGCTCAACAAAACTTCGGGATCGAGTCCTGTGACTGCTGTGACAAGTTGACCTATGTTACAAAGGATTTCTTCCCACCTGAAATGGATGAACATGCCTCCCGGACTCAGAAAAATGTCATTATTGCGACGAGCTGCACTTTGCCACTGCCTGAATTTGAACCCCCTACCGTTTCCAAGTGGTAATATTGTTGGCTACTTTCGACAAACAAATTGGTGGCTTATTCAAAACCTCAGGGAAAAAGCAAGAAATTTATTTAAAATATATTATATTGTAATTTATTCCCAGTGCTGCTCAGAGTAATAGCTGGCTCTTCTGCCAACAGCACTGGGTCTTTCCCTCTCCTTTTTGCCTGTGGGCAGATAGTCTCGCCCTCCCTGGAACCGACACAAAAACTAAGCTTTATGCCAAAGAATACACAATGACATTATATTATACTTTTAGGGACTTTTGGAGTTAGTGCGAGCTACTTTAATTTGAAAAGAACTGGCAACAGCAACACTGAACAGGACAAACTGCACTTTGTTTCTCATGGCTTTTTGCCTTAAATCAATTATTCATTTTCACAGTAGATGTCAGACAGAATTGCAAAGTGAAACCAATATATATGTATATATAACCAATCTACAACCTGCTGGGGTCATTATTCTGTAGCCATTCAATTGTGCAATTAACATTTACTTCACAATGATAAGTTCGAGCAAGAAACTTATATATTGCCACATTAAAGATTACACATTATTATGTATTTATTTATACTATCCATTAATATTTGAGATATTGATATCTATCCAGTTTTGCCCTTTGTTACGACTACAAAACTTTTGTATCAACTCATTTTTGATTTCAGCTGTGGCTTTAATTGAAACATTAGAGAGTTAACTTAAATTGACCAAACTTTCCAGAACATTTTGATAACTTTGGTGTGCTTGTCCATTGTTCTGTGCAAAGTATTTTTCATGGTTGAGTGGCTGAAAATAGACTTCTGTCTCATTTCCAGAGGGGGATTAAAGTTATGAAGTCCAACTTAAGCAATTAAATATATTTAAGCAACAGTATGTTAATGTTAAGAACTTAATTAGCTGCAGACAGAACCATTCACAAAGAAGCAGCGATCCTCTTGTTATGGCATCTTGTACCAAGCATATGCTACAGTGGTCTCAATTGTATCCTGCCTTAAATCAGCTCAAACCTAATTATAATGAATCTTTGGAGTTATCTGAACTAGCTTGTTGTGTAAGGCTTTATCAATAATTTGCGGAAAATGTAAATAAATCCACTGCCGATAGCAACTCTGTTGTTTCTATTGTTGCAGGTGATCTGCTTCCCACTGATGGAGTGTTGATCCAGGGCAACGACCTGAAGATTGATGAGTCATCACTGACCGGAGAGTCCGACCACGTCAAGAAGTGTGCTGACAAGGACCCCATGCTGTTATCTGGTATGTTGCCAGACTATGCTCTCATTCAAGATGGATGGGTTTGTACTGCATGTCACAGTCCTGTCTGCCGCATGTAATGTGGTTGTGTAAAGGACAAAGGGACAAAAACAGAGGTGGGGACTCGACTTTCAGACTCTTCTCCTCTTACATGTTCACCTCTTCTGTCTGGCTTACTGCTAGTTAACTTTTTTTTAATCCCCTCAACTACAAAATAAGTTTGTGTATGTACAGTATTAATCTGCATTACTTACATCGTTTGTGTTATTGCATTTTGGAATTAATGAATCTCTCAAACTAGCCCACAATTACATTTTTTGCATTTTTCAATCGGTGGGCTGGTGCAAATTTCTTATCGTGCACCAGAACTTAACATAAGAAGATAAAGTGGGTTGGTTTGTTACACCTACTAGTCTTATATCACAATCTTTTATTTCCATCCAGGGCCTCCAAATAAATTACAGAAGTAGAAATGCTTGATGTTTACATAATAATCATTTCTTTGCACTATTACTTCAATAATGAAGGCCAACAAAAAGTCTTCAGACAAATGTTTACATTTTTTTTTCACTGGTTAAGTTTACTTATTGGAATTAGATTTTGTCTTCCTAGCTCCTTTTGCATTATCTATTGTGAAAACCAAGTGAAATATGGGTCACAGTCAAGGCATTACCTCAGACAGAAGACAAAAGGTTCTTAATTATAATATAAATATAAATACAGAAGACACTGGTGACAGCCTGGAAGACACTTTATTTTAATCTCTGCAGCAGAGACACTAGAATCCACAGCTGTACAACTCTTAAAGAATATCACTGATAACAGAAACGTGGGTTAATCTGATCTCACATTTTAAGGATTTTTTCCTGTGGATAATTAGCTGTGTGCCTTTTTGCTGCCTTCTTTAATTAGCCTCATATTCACCCACATTGACTTACTCTCCCAAAGGTTAATAATGTTCTGAGTGTGTGTACTGTATGTATACACATGCACAAAAGTGAAGTGCACTCTGCACGTATTTGCACAGGGACACTTTTTATTTTTTTTACTGCTTTTGGCTCTCTACTCCAGCACATTGGATTCAAAATGAAACGGTGTCTAAGAATAAAGCGCTGTCTTTTGGCTTTAACAATGATTTGATATAGTGATATAGAACCAATATAGAACTAAAGCAACTAATAACATATAGAGCAAACAATCAAATGTTCTTAATTGACCATTTATATAGGATAGGTAAGAACTTTAGATAGGTATGTTTCAATTGGAGAGAAAAATTGCCCAAATAGGGAAATTAACAATCGCCATTTAGTGTAATTTCACTATTATACGTCAGATGAGGATTCTTTTTTTTAGGATTGGGTAACCAAACCAGTCAATTCTCTCAATATTAAATCTGGAATATTTGAACTGTAGTGTGAACAAATGCACACGTTCATAGCAGGAACACAAAACTGTCCCTTTAAAAACATAAATAAAAATCTAATCTAACTGTACCATCTTATTATACCACCTTGCTGCGCTTTTTTTCAGGAACCCATGTGATGGAGGGATCAGGGCGCATGGTGGTGACTGCTGTCGGTGTCAACTCTCAGACTGGAATCATCTTCACCCTGCTGGGGGCCGGCACAGAGGAAGAGGAGAAGAAAGAAAAGAAAGGTAAGATCATTATATCATTAAATAATCATTTTCTTTATAAACAGGCAAATTGTTCTTGCAGTTGCTTCAGGAGTACTGAGGTCATTTGTTTTGTTTTTTTTGTCAGTGTTGCTAAGCAACGTACCCTTGAAAAAGCTGTGATTTCATTACCTTATGTCCTGAAAGTCTAACTGTGTATGATCATTGCATAATATCATTTTTTGTAACTGTCCTTGCTATCAGAAGGGTTATAAACAACAAACTCACAAATGTACAGCTCATGTGAACTGTATGAACCTGTTGTAGGTACTCGTACAGTACCTGACAGTAAGCCTCTTTGCTGAATGTGTATAAACACTGTATGAAATTAGCAGTATCCAGGTTCTGTGGGTTCAGGTGCATTATTGTACTTACTCTCTTATCCTTCCAAATTCACCTCGAAGGAGGGGCAGTGGAAGACGGACACCAGAATACAGGTAGAGTATCACCTTTCTCTGACCCCTGGGAGTGGCACTTCATCCTTTTGACCCTTATCCCCTAATAACCCCCAATAAACCACCGGTACTCTACACCGCTCTCCTCTAGCCGAGCACCCTCTCCCCAGTTTAATTCCTCACTTAAAAAGAGAAGCCTCATCCTCACAACACTGCATCTTTTTAAGTGTTGACAGATGACACATTTCACAATGCATAATCCTCTCCCCATATAACAGGCACTGCACTCATCAAACTAACTAGCTAGCATTCAACAGCAGTCCTGTTTCAAAGACGCATTGAATGCCACGAGTAAACAAAGGCTGTCAGACTCATCTCATTTCTTTATTACAGAACAATGACATGAGAGCGACAGCCTTGCAGGTGTACAGCACATGTACCAGCAGTACAGAGTGAAGTAGACAGTATAAGCTTTTGTTAGATGTTATTTTCACAATTTGCCACAGTTACCAGGGACTCTCCGGACAGATCTGTAGTTTCGATAAAGAGGCAGCCCAGTAGTGTGCATGGATAGCATCCTATATGTTTTGAAGCATTTTGCTTCAGTGCTGTCTCAGAATTGTTACATTATACAAAGTGAAACACGTCTTCCCCTGTGAATAATACTTTCTTCCTCGGATTTGAACACTAAGAAATACAATACGTGTTCTTTTTTTGACCTTGTAATTGCTTCAACAGTATATGAATTATTTTCCCAGGTTTCATCAATCTGATCTGATTGATCAATCCAGGAAAAATAATCCCAGCTGTCTGATCAACCAACAACAAACTGTGTAACACAGAATCTGGGATATCCAAATTCACTTTGTACTGTCAGTCACTGAAAAGCCCTTCATGTTAATACAAAATGATATCTTACATGCAGTCAATACCTGTATACTTGTATCTAAATACTGCTAAAATGTAAAGTTGTATTAGGACTACGCAAATATAACTTGTTGAGCTGAGATTTTTTTAAAGTGTCACGTCAGCCGACAGTAGTATTATTCAGATGGATTTGCTGACAAAACACTGCTCATCTTGCGTCAAAAATGTGCACTAAAATCAATGGGGTGCTGTGTCATTAAACAAAGCAATTGCTTAATCAATGAGATAATTAATGAAGTATAGAATTGAGATAAAACATATAAGCTACTGTAAGTCATTGTTTTTTTATAACAATGAACTCCAGACACAGATACCCTATAGGTCACAGGAAAACAATTATCGACCTTCAATTGAATTTCCTTTTTCCAGTAATCATAGTTTATGTGGCTGCTGTCAAAAGACATTATCAAATCTTTGCAAGATATATTCCAGGTTTTTAAAAACATAACTAAATAGTAAATACAGGGGTGGGCAAAATGTGGATACTTTTTACACTAGTAAATCACTAGTAAAATTCATTAGCCCCATCACCTAACTGGTTGGCACATGTGGTTATGAGTGGCTATGCAACACCTTTTAGCTTATTTGTTTCAGATTTTCTGCTTACATTTTGATTTTGTGATGCTAAAAGATATTACATGAATAACATGGTTTAAATTAACTTCACATAAATGAACAAAAATGAAAATGACAAAAAAAATGCGATATATCACTATTGTTTACTATACATACAGGATTATATACAGTACATTCAGTATATTGAAACAAATATCTATAAAATATTTTTGTAGCTCTGGTTTCACAGTTTATTATATTGTTTTTGTACATATGTTATGTTCAGATTTCATGTTTCATGTCTGTCCAATGTTACACTTTTTTGTTTTATTGGCATAACATTTATTAAATTACATAACTTGCATATAATTACCTAAATATAATTAGATACGCTACACATTTTTAAACCAACATTAGAGTTTAGTGTGTACATACATATGCTGAAACTCTTAAATGTGCTATAACCATGTTATTTCTGTTCATTGTCTCGTGTGTGCACATGCGTGTGTTTGTGTGTGGGCGCGTGCGTGTGTGTTTTTGTTCATTCGTGTTCGGCCTTCATTGTTACTGGCTAGACTGCTCCCATCCCCCTATCCACCCCATCGCAACTATAGCCACGGATGGGGCTGCAGGCATTAATGCCCCTGGCAGTGCCAGCCTAATTAATGGTAGGTTGACAAAAACCTCTGATCTCTGACCTCTTTCTGTTGTGACTTTTGACTCCTTCTACCTTCTCCATTCTCCAACTGCCTCCTATCATGGGTGGTCCCTTTCTGCTCTGCTCTACCTTTTCTTCCAGTTGTGTTGGACCCTTTTTGTATCCATGTTGTCAATGCACGTCCTCTTGTAGTTGTAGAAATTAGTCTTGTGTTTCTTTTTCTTCTCTTTATGCTATCTTTGGTCTTGTAAGGCATTTAATGTTTATACCACATAGCTGTCTTAGAACAATTGGAAATTACTTTAGATTTTTGTTTTGTTTTGTGGTCCGTCTTTAATGAAAACTAAAACAAATAAAACTCATTAGGTCTGTGTGACGCTAAGACGTAGTGAGCCTTTTTATATTCATTCTTGAAAAATATTTTGTGAAGGAAAGCAAGGATAACATTTGTGAAGTCTTGGAAGTGTTGTGCCTTTAGAGGAATAGTTTTTTGGGAAAATCCCCTTATTCCCTTTCCTACCGAAAGGCAACATTGTGTTACCGTCAGACAGAGCCAGGCTAGCTGTTGCCCCTGTTTCCAGTCTTTATGCTAATCTAACCAGCTGCTGTTGGTAGTTTCATATTTATCGCACAGATATTTTAATTTTCTCATCTAACTCACAGCAACTCTCTGTTTTGGCCAGTTAGTAAATGAATTAATGTTATATTAATCCATACTTCTGACAATAGACAAGACAGTAGCTGAAGAATGGGGACACAATCCAAAAGGGCTGTCGTTGGGTGTCCTCTGAGGTCACTTAGTGCAAATCCTTCATTTCTGTGTTAGACAAGATGCAAAAGATTAACTTCATTCATTGTTGCACTGGGTTCTCTCTCACCTTTCTCTCCTTGGAGAGCAGCCACAGAATGTTTGTACCCAGGGCAGGAGGGGGGTGATTTGCACTGTAATGATGACCTTGTGCTGTCCTGGGCTGGAACAGAGCGATTTGTCATCTTCAGCTTTATTGTGACTCCAGGGAACTGGCTAATGGGGAACTGCAGGTGAAACGAGGCATTTATTTTGCACGAACATGTACATGCCAAAGATTCTAAGAAAATCTGGTCTTCCGGCTCTACCTAAATAATTTTCTCGCCGACATTTCAGCACAAAAGCACTTAAAGACAGATTTTGTGCAATTTCTAGCCTGCCCACCACTGAGACATGAGTGCATATCTCTATAATTATAGCCTGTGTAGATAATGGGATCAACACTGCAGCATATAATAAATGCTGTCCTAATTATTATGTCTTATTTTGTAAACATTTTGTGTACATTAGGTTGGAAAGCACAAGACTTGTAACTTTTAGTTTTATCATCAGCTTGCAAGATAATATGTACTCTGTGTACTCTTAGCGGCTCCGTTAGACTGCCAGCAAGATGATTCTGCTATTTAAAACGTTATTGTGTCATTGATACGCACATTTAAATTAAGTTTAAGTTTGCTGCATGGGGAAGCAGAATCCAACAACAGCATTATAAATTCACTCTCCCTGAACTTATATTTTCGATTTTCCTCCAGTCGTTCTTATGTAACTTCTCCATGTGGGAGGTTTTTCCTTCTGGCTCTCTCTCTCTCTCTCTCTCTCTCTCTCTCTCTCTCTCTCTCTCTCTCTCCCTCTCTCTCTCTCTCTCTCTCTGTATTGTTCACATCTCTAGTCTGCTTCCCTCTAAGTGTGTGATCTTGCATGTGCTTTCTGAATTTTCCTCTTATGCATGCTGTCTCTTGTTTGCGTTTACTGTACGTCTATGTGGCGTGTGTGTGTGCGTGTGTGTGTGTTGTACACTCCCCCAATGTCAGTGTTCAATGTAATGCTGTATCTAATTTATGTCTTGATATCTCATTTTATACCCTGACGATTTGACTCGTTGTTGATAATGTGTGTGGAATTACCTGTGCTCATAGTGTGAGTATGTCATTGAGAACAATATTTGAAAATGGATAATTCAGCAGAAAGTGTGCAGTTAAAAACTAGAAGAAATAATAATGATATTATGTCAAAAGCGATACATTTTTTTTCCAAAAAGCCCATTAAGCATTTTTAATTACCTGATTATTTGCTTATGCAATTAAGTAAAATCTATAAAAATATGTATTTCCCACCACTTAATACAAGAAAATCTGCACACAACAGTATTTGTCTGTAGGAGCTGTAGCTTCTGCTTACATTACATCACTTACATATCACCAGCCTTTTCTATGTGACTGTGACAGAGACGTTGTATTAAAAGTCATTTTCCTGTCTCCCTGTTTGTGATTTTTGGTTTTCACTCTGTGTGCTGCCTCTGTGGTGATAATTTGTTGACTTGCCTGCCTTGGTTATTTTTGTTGTTATTGTCTTGTATGTCTCCATCATAGGTAAAATGCAAGATGGCAATATGGAGAGCAACCAGATTAAAGGTAACCAAACCATATCTTTCACTCTCTCCTCCCCTGCCTTCTCTCTTCCTACTTCCCCCTCTTCTTCTTCTACTCATCGTTTTCTTTCTATGGTTTGTGGTGTAAGCTCTGGGTCAAATGCAGGTGGGAAACCCTACATTGCTTTATCTATGTCAGCCTTCATTATATTCTACACTCTTAATACCTCACTGTCTCAAGTTCGTGTGCAGTGCTACTCTAGAGTTCGAGAGACTTTGACAAAGTCTTCCTCTAATTAAGTAAATCCCAGAGAATGTCAGTGTTTGACCCAGGTTTTACCTGCAGTCATATTAGGGTAGAAAATCCCTCCTCATCACTCTGTCTGTCACTGATGTGTTGTCCTTGGTCTGTTGTTCTGTTGTTGTTCTTGTTGTGTTTACTTGTCTAGTTCTCTATGAGAGAACAGAAACCTGTCCCTCAACTACTGTATCTGCCTCACTCGGGCTTCCCTTTTCCACCAAAAGCTCCCCAAACTGTCCTCCTAGTACTCAAGTAAAATGCCACACCCTGGTTTCCCTTTTCCACTGTTTTGTGAAATGTTCCCCTCACAATATGACATAAATTGTCCGTGATTAAAGGGATACGTTGATGGTTTTGTTTATGTCCTTCAGGGGTGTAACTACAGCAATGTCTTTTTTTTTTATTTATTATTATTATTATTGTTAATCTATCAATTAAGTGTTAAAAAATAATGCTCCATCCAGGTTATCAAAGTGATACCTTCAGACATATCTTAATGGCTCTGACAAACTATAAATAATATAACAATGCAAAAGAAAGCACATTTGTACATTCCAGAAGTTGTTATCCACAAATGTTTCGTATTGTTTTTTTTTTCCTGATAAATACATTTTAAAATGAAAGATACATTTTCTTTGAATCAACTGATTGATTAATTGACAACTGCCAGAACGTTGTCAAGTGAAAAAGAAAATTATACAAATATTTTTTCTGTCATCTAAAAATTTTAACCTCCCTACGACTTCTTATTTGTTTTATTTAACCTACAAGTCGATTTACCAAGTCTAAGCATTTGTGTCATGTCAAAAATGTGTTTCCTCTATTAAAACAAAGTGTGGTGGGATGTCAAAGTGTCCTCAAAGCAAAGGGTAAATGAAGCTTCTTTACACTTTGGTAGGATAATTACAGTGTACTTCAGGATTGCTCAAATATAGAACAAAATGCAGATTTCAGAAGATGCACCTTTGTCCTGAGCTTGTATTAACATCAAGTGTTTAATCTGGCTCTTGTGCCATGTACAGTTGGATATGGACACTTTCTATCTTGTGTCATTGGGCTGGAAAAACAAAACAAAATGTACAACCAGAGAGGCATATGACAACTGTTCAACAATAAAAAAGAAGTTGTGAGCAACAAACCAATGCCTCATTGTGATTGGAAAACTGGGCTGAAATGATTCTTGGTAATGGGCTACATTAACAGAGAAGCACTGTACTGTATGTGTATGTGAGGGGGAGTGAGGTCATTGAGGTTTATGGTTTATCAGCCTCAACAGCTTTCTTTTTTTCTTTAATTTTGTTTTACAGAAAATAGGAAATCTTGATTTTGCCACACTATAAAACAGTTCCTACAGTAGAAAGTAGATAGAATATCAAGTAATCTCAAAGTGTGAAGAGAGATCACGTATATGTAACATACATACAGTGTATCACTGTGTGTTAGAAATACCATTAACTACCATTTGGATTTGGGCGTTTTGACTAGAGGAAGCAGTTTTATTCGAAATTAATTTTTGTCCAATACATGTCACAGTTGGCAGCGTACAGCAGTTGTGTTTCAGCCTCCTTCCCGATATGTTCGGTTTCAGTAAAATGTTTGATCACATTCTTCAACGAAGGGATTTCCAATGATTACTGTAGTTTCTTGACATTATAATGATAAGAGGTGAGCTCTCAACAATATGGAGTTTCTTTTTTTATTCTGATGACAATTCCTCATGCAGTTCTGTGATCATGTTATTGCCAGAATAGAAGCTTTCTTCACCTTAGATCTCAGCACTGTCTTCCTGTAAGGTATACAGTTAAGTTTAAGGCCCTGCTGCTATCTATATATCTCTATATATCATTACATGGGTTAAGGCTAAAATATATTTTTGTTCTGCTTTAAGAATTTGAATCCTCCACACCTCCAAGGCCAATTGAAACTGGTCTGCAAATAAAAACAAAACAACTAAAACTGATGTTTTATTATTATGCTATACATTGGAACAAACCTCCAGAAGGCGTGAGATTATTTTAGACTGGGAACCAACATAGTCTCCACTTTAATTTATTTGAATTTGTATCTTTATTGTTTTGAATTATGCATTTTTTCCCCCACTGAATCCATTTATTTTTCTGGTTATTTGTATTTTGTTAATTTTTTTATGTAAAGCAAATTGAGCCTTCCTAGTGTGTGAAATGTCCTACACTAAGTATAAGGTTTCCTTCGCCTCACTTTCTGAAAATGCTAAACAAGCTTCTAAATAATCTGTGAACATGACCTTGGATTTAGGACCACTGAATTATTCATACTGTAAATATGTGTCTGTGATGAAAAATTGCATGAATGCTAAGAAACGCAGTGTTTCATTTTCTATTGCAAAAGAAGACCTACATTCATGCATTTTTAGTTTTAATACTGTATATGGAAACAAGGTTCACAACCTCATTGATTTTACCAAGAAGACAATGCAGTGACAACATTTTTATTATTGTATGTGGAAGCTTAATACATACCAATTATTTCCTATTGTGTCATGGGGTGTCATATGATCTCTTCTTGGTTTTAAATATATACTCTATATCTGTGTTAGTGTATCACCTGGGTTTTGAAGCCTGGCTCCCTGTTCCTCCTCACTCCCTTGGTCTAATCTACATTTCTAACATTGCTGCTGTCTTTTTTTTGTGGTGTTTACAGTAAAGAAGCAGGATGGAGCTGCTGCCATGGAGATGCAGCCTCTGAAGAGTGCTGAAGGTGGAGAGTCCGATGAGAAAGAGAAGAAGAAGGTGTCCGGTTCTAAGAAAGAGAAGTCCGTGCTCCAAGGGAAGCTGACCAAACTGGCTGTCCAGATTGGCAAAGCAGGTACAGCAAATTGCACGCGTACAAGTCCATCGCTCAGTCAGACAGTTAAATCAGGGACAACAAGGCACTGAACCATCGTCCTGTCCATCTAAGCAAGATGCTGCACTGACTTCTTGGTCACTTACAGCAATCAAAGCAGTTGAGAAGAAATGCTAAAGTGTCTGAATTATGGAACTGTCGAAGAGCCTGTTCACTTTATTTTTCTAAATGACCTTCCCTCTAGGGACTTGCTGAATCATTGCAGTGGGAACAGCTGTGACTGCATTAAGCTTTGTCACTTCTGCAATTTTTCAATCCATGCTGCAATCAGTTGTTTGTAAAACCATTTAAAGCAATTTTATGGCACCAAGAGGTTGATGTCTAAAACACTTGCAGTGTGTCTGTACCAGCAAGCATTTTTAGTAACAGATGCCCACATGCAATTTATGCCCACACTGTGGGTGTCCTCGCAGCAGCAACATCGTAGAATTACTGTTGAACAAAAGATAGCCATGAATATTACATACCTAAAATACTTCATGCAAAAATGCAGGGGTTTCTGGATCAGTCTGGATGAATTGTGATTCCTTGAAAGATTCCTTAATAGGTGTAAGAAGGTAAAAAAAAATAAAACCTGACTGCCAAGGATTTCTTTGAGAGGGTTATTTTCTTGTTTTTCTTCGTAAAAAGTAAAGGGTTTCTCATTTTCTGAGAATCCCTTAAAGTAGTTCTTGTTTTCACAGTAAACTGTTACATCAGACTGTTGGTGTAAGTGGAATTAAGGATGTGGCGTCAGAACAATGAAATACTGTAGATGGATTAGCAAACAAGCAGCACTGTCGGATCATATGGCCTTCGTGCGGGTCTGGCAGAAAACGTTTGGTCTTAATACACTTTAAGGTCTGTGACCCTCTTGCATGTGTGCCTGTTTTTTTTATATCACTGCAGCTTCTCTGCTCTCTATACACTCTTGATAATAAGCCACACCGTGTCTGTATCTACCTGACATCAGGTGTGTCTCAATAGCTTTCAGAGAATTAATAAAGACCCCAGATATACTTGAACATGAAACGTGTGTATAGTTTACTTGACTGCAGTACATTTTCACTATGCATGTTTATGCATCAGCTTCTATTAATGCAGAAAGTGTCAAATGTTCTACTGTGTATGGATGCACAAATGGAACCAGAAATCAACCTGCCATATTTGATGATAGCATCTGACTGTCCAGTCTCTTCACTTATCTTTATCTGTGACAAATTAAAACCCGTCCTTAGCATGTGATTATTTTTCCAACCCAAGGGATAAGTGGTTATGGTTAGGGTCTGTCCAATCTTGTCCCTTGTGGAAATGGCCAACACCCACAAGGGAGTCGACACACTTGCCAGCTTATTAGGTTTACCTAGCTAAAATGAATCCAGTGTCATACAACAGACATGCGTTACATATTGGCTTGACAAACTTCCTACGATTGTTTTTAAATTGGTCTTGAGTTTGTTAACCCGTAAATTAATATAGTGTTGACTTTTTTTCACAGAAAAGTTTTGCCATCGCAGTAATAGCACTAGTGTAACTAATAATTTATTAAATGTTGTCTCTCTTGAATATAGGTGTGTCAGTATGCTATCTAAGTGAGCCAGCATGCACAAAACCCTGACTCTGGCACAGATACATGTAAAGTTGCCATAGTAAAGGTTCTGAAAATATGACAATCAGTTACGGCAACGTGGTAGCTCAGTAGTTAACACTTGAGTTGTAATCCCTCTAGGGCTATCTAGGACGTTTAAAGGTTTGCCCCGTGGTTTGCACTGGTTTCCTTTTTAGTTGACACCAAAAACATATATGTTACAGAAGAAATTAGAAATCTTATGTCAGGCAAATTTCCACACATGGATGACATAAAGTGACTCTTCACTCAGACTCCGTTGCTCAGCTGATAACCTTTTGTATTTATTTTTTAGGTTTGCTCATGTCAGCCGTCACAGTCATCATCCTGGTCCTGTACTTTGCCATCGACAACTTTGTGATGCAGAAACTGCCTTGGATGCCAGAGTGCACTCCCGTCTACGTCCAGTACTTTGTCAAGTTCTTCATCATCGGTGTGACTGTGTTGGTGGTGGCCGTGCCGGAGGGGCTGCCGCTGGCCGTCACCATCTCCCTGGCCTACTCTGTCAAGGTGAGGACAAATTAGTGAAAGACACACAGTGCATATGGCGCTGCTGTACCTCTGCTGTAAGGGCTGTCCATTTACACATTATACACATTTAGTATTTTGTTCATCTATGCATTGTAAACCAATTCTCTAACTTTTACTACAGTGTACCATAACATATGCTGATGAGATACACTTTTGCTTTCTTTAATAGGATTAGTGATGAATAAGATTAAGATTAGAACTAAGAATCCCTTTTTTTATATTGTGGCCATTATAGCCATTGAAGTTTTTGCAGTGCCTGTTAAGCTAATTCAGTCATCCATCTAAGAGTCCAAATATTTTAAAGCATTTTTCAAATATACATTGCAACACATCATGACCATCATGTTGTTTCCTACCAACAGAAAATGATGAAAGACAACAACCTGGTGCGTCACCTGGATGCATGTGAAACGATGGGCAATGCTACAGCCATCTGCTCTGACAAGACAGGCACACTGACCACCAACCGCATGACGGTTGTGCAGTGTTACATCGGAGATGTGCACTACAAAGAAATCCCAGATCCTGGAGCTCTGCCAACCAAATCAATGGAGTTACTGGTCAATTCCATCTCCCTCAACAGCGCCTATACCACCAAGATACTGGTAAGCCACCTGTATTGGTAGCCATTGTAGAAGATACTTTAGTGGCCTTACCTCTCGGAGTTGAACTTGAATTTAGGGGACATGTTGTTACTGTTGTTACTGCATCTAAACATACAAAATGGATACATTTACATACATACATGTATTACATACAGACAGAAGCCTTGAATTTGAAACACCATATATACACTTCCATTTTTACACTGTTTATCATATGTGGCACTCTCGATAACCCCTTTCACAATATTTAAGATATTCTCTTAAACTAAAGCCTATTTAGTTAAGACTTATATCTCGGGTTAGCTGCATAGATTTCAGCTGCCTCTGTGTGAGCAGTGAAGCCATATGATGAGAGCAGCCCTGAAACAGTGCGACAGTTCTGCAGTGCTTTCTTCTTGGCGAAGCAGGCAGTCTGTGTCCTTGGCTGCTGCTCCAGATTCATCAGGCATTCACTCAACTTGTCACCTTGAGAGCGGTTGTGTAATTTTGTCTTATCTGATATTCTGAGCATAGCAGACTGTAATTGAATCCAATCTGTCTAAGTGCTGGAGATTGTCTCTTGTTTACAGTGAATGCCGCAAAGAGAGATTTTCTCCAAGCCAATTAGATCTTTATACAATCCATGGATGGATGGATGGATGGATGGATGGATGGATGGATGGATGGATAGAAAGATAGATAGATAGATAGATAGATAGATAGATAGATAGATAGATAGA
>CALSCE010010661.1:13672974-13702590 GCA_943593645.1 Bovichtus variegatus
GAGAGAGAGAGAGCAAGAGAGGGAGAGCGAGAGAGAGAGAGCAAGAGGGAGAGTGAGAGAGAGAGAGCAAGAGAGAGAGCAAGAGGGAGAGTGAGAGAGAGAGCAAGAGAGGGAGAGCGAGAGAGAGAGAGCAAGAGAGAGAGTGTGAGAGAGTGAGAGTGAGAGAGGGAGAGCGAGAGAGATCAAGAGAGAGAGAGCAAGAGAGAGAGTGTGAGAGAGTGAGAGTGAGAGAGCAAGAGAGGGAGAGAGAGCACCCTCTCTCTTCCCAAGTCTCTCTTCACAAGTATGCTTTGCCCAGTGTTACCATGGCAACGCTGAGTCTTCCACACGCTGACCACACTCACACACTTGAACGCCGTGAGTGTGAACGCAAATTGCACACATACACTGTAGCACCTGAACGAGCACGTGCACAGATAACACATACATAACCTACAGTAAAAGCTTCTCCTGTTGGCTGATAATAAACACTCCAGCTTTGAGGTACAGAAATTGCTCCACTGACACACACTGTATAACATTTCTCTTTGCTATTCAGAGTAAACGCATGAATCGATCACCAGCATCGGTTTAATAATTGAATCCTTGTTTCTGCAAACAAAAATGACAAATATTCTCTTGTTCCATCTTTTTGAAAAAGAACATTTGCTGCTTTTCTGTGTTTTCTATGACTGTACATTTAATTTATTTGTATTTTGAACTGTAAGTTACACAATCTGAAGATTTCTCTTTGGCCTCTGTGCTATTGTGATGGCTATTTATTTTGAAGATTTTTTGATATTTTTAAAAATACACCATTAATCACTTATTCAAGAAAGTAATCTACATATAAATTGCTAATAAAGAAAGCGGAACGGTCAGAACCACATTTTAAAGCACAACAAATGTCACCTGCTGCTGTGTATATCGTTCACACACAATCCATGTAGTCACGTAGAAAAGTGGATACTGACATGTTTACTGAACCGGAGAAAACACGGTTCCAAATGTACAATTACAGATTGCAATGGGTTGAGCCGTATGCCTGAAAGAAGAACATCCAAATTTGATTTCATCTTACTCATCTAGCACCCTCCCACACAGAGCAACCCTTTCACCTGCTAGCTGGTTAATTATCACTAGCAGCTATTTCAAGCCTTACATTGGTCGCACTGCGCTGAAGAAAAGAGAATATCATTGATTGAATGGATCACAGAACAAACAGTATCGAGTGTTTGTTCCTAAAATGTATTCGACTGAAGTCTACACACCAGGATTTTTCTTTACTTGCCATATCAGAAAACATAACACACACATTTGTTGGAATAAAATCATATACGCATGACCGTAAATGAGCGGTAGAACAATCATAAAATATATTTAAATCAACAAATCCTATAATGAGCACTTTAAAAACAACCACTGGTAGAAAGATAATATGCATTGCAACAAATATTTGGCTGAAAATGGAACTAAACATGCGACAATCTTCTCCTCCCCAGCCCCCAGATAAGGAAGGTGGTCTGCCGAAGCAGGTTGGCAACAAGACAGAATGCGGCCTGCTGGGATTTGTCTTGGACCTGAAGCGGGATTACCAGCCAATAAGAAACCAGATCCCGGAGGAGAAGCTTTACAAAGTCTACACCTTCAACTCTGTCAGGAAGTCCATGAGCACTGTCATCAAATTGTCTGATGGTAACTTCCGCATGTACAGCAAGGGAGCCTCTGAGATCGTCCTCAAAAAGTGAGTCTGGTTTTGTGGTTTAAATTAGATTATTCTGATATAAATAGTCTCACATAACCTTGTTGTACAGTAATATGATGTAATCAAGTGCTGATTTTTTCATTTTGTTACCAAGTGTATAGCTAATCCATTTTGAGTACATAATGTACTTAAGGGTATAACCTATTGCACATTCTCTATGCAGTGAGAGTGGGCCGAGTTTGCTCTAGAAGACCACACAATTGGGACATTTTACAGAACATTACAACAACAATACAGAAACAAATGAGAGTTAGAGTTAGCTCAGATTAGCATAAAGTGGCAAATTGCAGTTTTCACACTTTGTTTTTTTGGATTTTTGATTAAACATGCTTGATACATTGTGCTAATTAGTGAGCTTTAGAGGAACTGGTGCGTGGATTTTGTTACCGTTTGGTCAGAGCCAGGCTAGATGCTGCTTTATGCTAAGCTAAGCTAACCTGGCTGATGGCTGTGACTTAATATTGAAAGCACGGATATAAAAAGACGGTAAACGTCCTGTCATTTAATACTCGGCAAGAGGACGAATGTGCATTTCCCAAAATGTCAAACTACTTCTTCAAGTGTTCACATTTATAAATAGATTTAGACCAAAATGTTTTCTGTTCATTCAAAGTCATCTACGATTAAAAGACTGCATTTAATGTTCAGTACTGTCTAAAGTAGGTGCATAGGCCAGTATGTTTGGTTTTCCATGTTGGCTCATTTTGACTTAACTCTGACACTGCCAGTTACAGTACACGATGTAAAATAACCCCATCCGTTCACTCCACCCTTAATTACAGATGCAGTCATATCCTGAGCGAGATAGGTGAGTCGAGGGTTTTCCGTCCACGGGACAAGGACGAGATGGTGAAGAAAGTGATAGAGCCCATGGCCTGTGATGGCCTGAGGACCATCTGTGTGGCGTACCGTGATTTCTCCGGTGACCCCGAGCCCGCCTGGGACGATGAGAACAACATCCTCAATGACCTAACAGCCATCTGTGTTGTTGGGATAGAGGACCCTGTCAGACCAGAGGTAGGAGAGCGTGAGATATTTTGGTGACATACTCAAACAGTGTGTGCATGAGGGTGCGCTGGTAGACAGGCAGGTCAGCCGTCCAATCATTTCATTCGGGCTGAATGAAAAGATGGAACGGGTTTACTCCGGTCCTGCGACAGCCAGATACCACATTTCTTTCTTTTTTTAGTCAGAGCATTTGACTTATTGATTGCTTTCGGGATGTAAAGAGTGTTTCAACAAATATAACAAAAGATGTTTCTAAAATACATTACTCACCCTAGCTTTAAGGAACGCTGTATGTGTGTGATTTTGGACAATTAAATCAGTAAGACTTATTGCCATATATACAGTATATATACAGTTGTGATAATTACTCCCTTAAGGACCAGCAGCTTTGATATTTACTACTTTATTGAAAGTAAGTTTTCAACCCTCGATGACCTGTTTAATACAATTTTCCTTGAATGTTCCTGGATTTCAAATCCTGGTATTGTTAATAAGCCTCTAATCAGCTTGCAAAGTTAAACTTTTTTTTCTTCCTAGAAAGCCCAGAAGACACTATTGTTGTATTTATTTTAGTTACATCAGACCAGCTTCTGTCCTGTGATCACTTCCTTAAAATCACCGTCTTATATCAAACTTGAAGAAATGTGAAACATTTGAATGTGATATTTCAGTTGGGAAAGCTTGCCTATTTATGGATGGACAGTTATGAATGGCTCTGTCGTCCTTTTCTGTTGACTTGCTTTAGGAAGCATGTCATCTCAATCTCATTGTTGTGTAGTAAGTGATAACGTCGGCTCTAAGCAGGTGGAGCTGTGGGGACAAAGAGAGAACAAAGCAACAAGACTCTGGTGACATTAGCAGCCTGCACAGTGCGCGGACAGAGAGGGATCATGTGTCATTTTAAAGAGTTGACATTAAGTTGTTTGTTTGATTAATTGCTTCACTAAATCATTATTGATTCATGCAATGCCCAGTTCAGAATGGGCCTGTCATCTTTACCTGATTTAAGACTGAATGTGCGCTGCTCAGATTCCGTCCATTCAGTTTTGTCGTGTTGACTTGTCAGTTTGCTGAAGAAGATTTCATATTCGAAATAAGATACGTTCACAAAATATCCCTGTTATAGTGTAAACAATCTCCAAAATGTAATTTTAAACTCTCAACCTGCAGAGGAGTACGTAATGTCAAAAACAAAATCCTAATTTGGAAACAAGATTTGCAGCCAACAGTGACAATTTGAAGCATTGCTGGGATTTAAACTTCCAAACTACTATGAAAGTGTCAGACCACAGTAGCTCCTCACAGGCGACTGACAACATTAAGAGGTTTTATATATGTTAAGGCATAATTATTATTTTTTTATCTTTAAAAGGAACCGTTCTTTACAATAATTAGCTTTTGATGCTTGCAGTTCTTACTTCTAATGTTTGCTTATTCCCTTACTTATAATTTTTATATTTCCCTTTGTCTTATTGCTCATTGTTACCTTGAATACTTTGTTCAGTATCGGTTGAAGGTAAACAAGACAATTTAAAGAAAAAAGTGATGCATCGAGAAATTATTTCAAGTCTTTTCTGTTGAATTTCACTTGAAGTAAAAGAGAAATATAATTGGGAGAATATCTGATGGAAAGAGTGTACAGCAGGAAACTGACCTCACTTGACAGCTCCTGTTCAGGTACAGGGAAGTAGGAAGCTAACTGACTACTGCATTATTCAACTTCCTCCTTTCATCTTTTTTTCCATCCCCCTCCTCACTCTCTAACAAGGGCTCTCGTGCAACCTCTCCCACCATGTTTTCTCGTTTCCACCTCTCTTTGTATCGTAGAGTTTGACTTTCACCTTTCTCTGGTTTGTCTTTTTCTCTTGACTTCCTCTGCACCTACCTTCCTCTCACTGCGCCGTTCTCTCTTTCCGTCTGAAGCCGAGTTATATAAGCATCTGAACAGACTTAGATAAAATAAATAAGTACAGAGAGAAGAGAAACCATCATCCTCAAAAAACGAGTAAGCATACAATCTTAGGAACAACTAAAGGAGCTAATGAGAAACCTTTTTTTGCATCACAGTGTTATTTAAGGTTGGGTGAGTTGAGATAAAGATAACATTTCTCGTTATATCTTGAAAAGAATAATAAAAAAAAAAAAAGCTGAATATTGTATATTTGAAATGCAATAATGCTGATATCTGCAAATCAAGCAACATTTATGATCTATTCATTCACACTTTAGTTGTTAATATAGTCCCTTGCATTGCACCAATGCCAACCTGGCAGTTTGCAGCATTTCCCTTTTCTTCCACCACAGAAATCACTTAGCATCTAACATTTTCAATAACTGATGTGGAAAAGCATTGCACTGCTGCACTCCAGTAACATCTTTCCAGGTCTCTTAGTAAGACTGGCTAATATTGGAAATGAGATGGCTTTCCGCTCTGCTAAAAAGGTCACACAGAGTGGTAAACATGTTTTTGGTTTGTTTATTAGGCTCCAATTTCTTCCTCCAGAATGTGATGTTCTTTTAATAAATAGCTGCTCTGTAGGGTTGCCCCCAGAGAGACAAGAGGGGAGAGAATGAGAGAGGAAAAGGGGAAGAAAGAGAAGAGGAAAAGCTAAAGCCAGAGGAAGATAAACAGATTCAAAATCAGATTCATGTCAGAGAGATGTCGGACCGCAGGAGACGGGTAAGGAGAGAAACGGAGGAAAACGAGAGCGTAACCAGATCCGCGTTAGAGACACAAGAGGCTTGTTTTTCAGTCTCACCTACTAGCCTCCTACCCTCTTCCTCTGTCGGGCCAGATTGTATTTTTAATAAGGCTCCACTCTTCTCCTCTCCTCCTCTCTCCGCCTCCTCTTTCGGATGACCAGTCAACTAGAGTAGTGGGAATAAAACAGACAGCAGGGATGACAGATAGGCAGACGGGAACTTGATATCTTGATAACAATGACTTGGTGAGCGCATAGAAGGCAGGGTTTAATAATTTGCTCCACTTGCCACCATATTTATTGCGAAAGCTTCCTTATTTTGTCAGATCATATAACTTAGAACTGACTTCTAATGAATTAATGTAACTTGTGGTCTTTGTTCTAATTGTAAGTGTTTACTAATTTTACATATTTGCCGTTAGTAGGCCTTTAAGTGCATATTTGTGAATAATATTGTTGTCACTTTCAGGAAATATTCAACGTCCTTGACCTTTTCCTCATTGGAAAATTATTTCCAGAATTTTAATTTTTATTTTGTGGAAGTGATTACGATGAAAAGCTAATTTTGCTTTATTGTAGTTGTTGCTTCAACACGTACGTAGCCCTTTGCCATAATCTAAATGAAAGCATATCTGTTATCCAAAGTCCTTGAAATATTACTATATTTTGACTGTTCAGAGCAGTTCATTTGGTTTGACTAATTTGAAGTACTTTTTAAAGTATTGCACTGCTAATCTTCAATGTAAGACTAGAAAGAAGAAATTAGAATTTATTTATTTTAAAAATGAGTTGAATTCAGAAGCAATAAAATACACCCCTGCTCACTTTAATAAACTCAGGGGTTTCCCAGCCACGGCATTATTTGGTCTGGTATGACCAGTAGCGTATGGTGGCTAATGTAAGCAAACTGAAAGGCTATGTAACTGAAATTACTGAGTCAACTGACAGACTATTGATTTTTCTCCTCATGTGTTGTAGGAGGTTTTAGTATTTAAATCATATGTGGCCACTGTCGAGCAAAAGTTACATAGGCCGAGGATCGTCAGAGGCAGAGTGAGGGGCAGAGAAACGGCCCAGAAACGTCCCGAACACAGCAAAATGAAAAGAAAAGATCAACTAGAAGCAGAGCGCAGGCTACCTGCAGATACTAACACTGCCGCACACTTGTAGTGGGTCATAAGTGATGATTGAGAGGGAATTTTTTTGTATGTGTCTACACTCATGTGTCGCCTTTTTAAAGCTATCTTTGATGAGCCATACAGTCTAATTATGAGATGTGAAATTACAAGTAGGATGCAATTAAATGTTTCCGTTTGTTTAACCTCTAGCTCAGTAAAGATCTGCACTCCTCCACTGTATAGATTTACTTTGTAATTCACTCCCTTGAAATTAGTTAGGCCAGTTTTACAGCTTGATTTTGGCAGTTAAATGTCCAATATATTTACATACTGTGGTGGTGGATTTATTTGGTCTTATGTTTCCCTTAGCGTGTGTTCGTTCGTGAGTACAAGCATGCTCCCATGTGTAACGTGTGTATGTGCAATATACCCAAGTGTCTGTGAGTGTGAAGTAGAAAGGATGCATATGCCTGCCTCCGTGTGTGTGTGGAAGTGAATATGTGTGTGTCAGAGACAAAAAGATGGATAGAGTCCCTGGCCTGCGTTTATGTGAACATGGATGCGAGTTGCTGTTCCTGTATGTGCACACGTTTGTTTGTTTCTGCGTGGGTTTGGAGTGCAGTGCTCGCCCACACTGACCTTTGTCAGGAAGAAGATGTGTTTCTGAATTAATACTCTGCTTTTGCTAGCCGTTTATACCTCAGCTCAATCTTCTACATGCTGTAACTTCTCCCAGTTATTCTACTACACTATAACGTTTGGAGGGGAAAGAGAGACGAAGACAAAATGCCTCGTTATATATATTGTTAATACAAAAAGGGACAAAGGCAGAGGAAGTTTTGTCTGATTAAGATGTAAGCTGTATTTTATCTACTGGTGGCTATAATAAATATTTTTATAATGGATGATTACTTGTACATGAAAGGGGTTGTTCGGTACTGTTTGAGTTCAGTTTCACCCCTCTCATACTGTTACTGTGTTGTTTTTGGCTGCAGCAGGCAGCTGTTTTAAAGCCCTAAAGACCAACTGTATGTTACCTTCCCATCAACAAATGGCAGACTGACAGTTAGTGACTATCTGGTGAACATAGTGGAGCAACAAAGAGCCACACATTTGTCTCAGGAGTTAGTGGAGACCAAAATAGAGCTAAAAAAGAAAGTGATTATTGGACTATTGGTATGTGTCAGGTGGCCAGAAACACAACTATAAACTAATGCTATGAAATGTGTTAACGTATCACTCTTTAGGTGCCCGATGCTATCACAAAGTGCCAGCGTGCAGGCATCACAGTGCGCATGGTGACAGGGGACAACATAAACACAGCCAGGGCCATAGCCATCAAGTGTGGAATCATCCATCCCGGAGAGGACTTCCTCTGCATCGATGGCAAGGAGTTCAACAGGAGGATTCGCAATGAGAAGGGAGAGGTACAGTCACACTATACAGACGCATAACAACAAAAAAAAAAAAGGTCTTTAAGAGGATGCACCTTCCAAATGTTTGTTTGAGATGCTCAACCTAAGTACATAAGGTTCCAGCGTTGATTATACAAAGGTAAAAAGGTACCACACACAGATCTTCAGGACAAAGTAGGCGAATCTCAATTGCACCGGTTTATTCAAACAATCCAACGTTTCGACCTTGTGGCCTTCATCAGAGCGTGAAGGAAAATGGAGGTAATGTGTTTTGTATACAGGAGTTAGCAGGTGAAAGGTTTAAAAGGTCACATGGTAAATAACTTCCTAAGGTCCCATATGCATATTATTTGACAAAATGGCAATGATTTAAAAATGACTTAAAAGGTTAAATGGCAAATATGATTAAATTCCACAGTTTTCACTGAGGTTACAAGTTCTGTGATATACAATATGTATCCATGTTTTTGAGACAGAACTGAAATCATCATTTAGTCCAGCAGGTGTCCTAGTATTGAGATCCAGTACATCTCTCTCTGAGGGAGTAGTTTTTGCTGGAGAGCCATGTTGGTTTTCCTGATAAATGGTCTGCATTTATATAGCGCTTTTCCAATCTTAGCGATCACTCAAAGCACTTTACAGCATATCAGCATTCACCCACTCACACACATTCATACAGAGTCAGAGGCTACTGTACAAGGTGCCACATGCTCCTCAGTGATAACCATTCACACACACTCACACACCGTTGGCCATCGGGAGCAATTTGGGGTTCAGTATCTTGCCCATTATTGCAATGACTGCTTCGACATGCTGACAGCAGAGGCCGAGGTTCGAACCACCGACCCCCCGACTGCTGGACGACCACTCCACGTTGACATTGGTGGTATTATTGCAATGACTGCTTAGGAAGTTAATTACCATGTGACCTTTTAAACCTGCTGTTTACAAAAAACATGACTCTCATTTTCCTTCATGCCTTGATGAAGGTCACAAGTCGAAACGTTACTTTGATTGACTTGAACAGAATAAGTTGGTGAAATTGAGATTAGTCTACTTGGTCCTGAAGATCTGTGTGTGTGTGTGTGTGCGTGCGTGTGTGCGTGCGTGCGAGTGTGTGTGTGTGTGTGCCACCTTTTTACCTTTGGGCATTCACTGGTACTGTAGCTACTGTCAGAGTGAGAGAGAGAGGCTGAGCTCAGGAGACAAAAAAGGATTCCTCTCTGAAACTAGATCACAAGCACCTGTCCTTGTCTTTCTGTCTGTGTGTGCGTGTCCAGGTGGAGCAGGAGCGTATTGACAAGGTTTGGCCTAAACTCCGAGTTCTGGCCAGATCTTCCCCAACTGACAAACACACACTCGTCAAAGGTGAACTGGTTGCACTTCTTTATATTCATTACTGCTGATTGAAATGGATTCAATGTTCGTCTATATATAATTGTTTTCGCAAAGGCAATAAATAACTGAAATTAAGATTATTCTACGCATACAAGATGACAGAAGGTTGCGTTGTTTTGATGCTGTGTCTAATGTATGTGCACTGTGTTTGACAGGCATTATCGACAGTACTATAGCAGAGCAGAGGCAGGTGGTGGCTGTGACAGGAGATGGGACCAATGATGGACCTGCACTAAAGAAAGCTGATGTCGGCTTCGCCATGGTGAGCACATTTTCTCTTTTGCTCTTTTTGAGATTGATCTCAGTCAACATCTGCAGATAACTTCTTCACCTCTGCAGTATTTAGTGTTTCTTCTCAGGCACTCTGCCTCTGGCTGTGTAGATGAGGAGCTCCCCCTAGTGGATTTGTGAGCTCACACAATTTCTCTGCAGTAAATGGACTGCATTTATATAGCAGTACATAATACTCTTCTACTAACTACTGAAAACAAAAAACAAAAAAATACTGAATCTCTTCTTTCTTGTAACTCACAGCTTTATATTTATTTGTTATTCGGCTGTTATACTGTTTCCTACGTTTCTGCTCTCTTCTCAAGTTAAATAATGGCTCATCCACAGAACCATTTCCTCCTTGATCTAATAACGATGGCAGTGATTTCCATTCTTTTTCTTCGTGACTCCACAGCCCTATCAGATGAGCTCAAGTACCCCTTTACTGTCACCACCTGTCTTGTTCCAATGTGATCATTTGAAGTGATTTTAAACCGGTTGTCACCAACCACCAACCAGCCTCACACCAATTTAAACTCATATCTGTGTGTTTATTTAACTCCTAAACACAAATCACAATTTCTATTTTTTCAATATACTGATGTGTCCTATGCCACTGATTCCACATACCCTGTGGAATCAGTGTCCTATGCCACTGATTCCACATACCCTGTGGAATCAGTGGCATAGGACACATCAGTGTATAAGGAGTGTCTTCTACTTCTACCACACTCCTACATGTGTTAATTGAATGCAGCACACTGACACACATATCCTCACATGTGGCGTTCCCTCTATCACCACAGTCGAGCACTGTTGAGGTGCTGAGCCCTGCCACTCGTCCTGTAACTCATCAAAGATGACATAATATCAGGGAGGGTGTCCTGCTCCTCCCATGAATATCGAGCCTCCTGTCATCAAACCACCAACACACACACACTGACTCCTTAATAAGTCATCATCATTATCCATCATCAAAGCTGGCTCGTGTCTCAAGTCCAGTTTTTTCCAGAGGCTGCAGAGATTTCTTTCATTTTCTTCATGTGGTAGGTTGAAGAATAGTGCTCTGGCAATATTGTCCCTGGTACATGCCAATAAAGCATATTGAATAATGCGGTATGATGCAATAGATCCTATTCTCTTTCTGACTGCGCCCTTTCTGCTCTGCTCAGGGTATTGCTGGTACAGATGTGGCCAAGGAGGCATCAGATATCATTCTGACTGATGATAACTTCAGCAGCATCGTTAAAGCAGTAATGTGGGGTCGGAACGTCTACGACAGCATCTCCAAGTTTCTTCAGTTCCAGCTTACTGTCAACGTTGTGGCCGTCATAGTGGCTTTCACTGGCGCCTGCATCACACAGGTCAGAGGCGTGTGCAGCTCTCGACAGTAACAGTTGCCAGGTTACCATTGGAAACCATTTTGAGAAATTGACAGGCAATTCTTGGCTTTTGATTGCAATCACTGGCAACCACTTTTTAATGTATGAGAGAATGGGACAGCCAAATAATCACCCCAAAATAAATACATTTTTTATATTTGCTGCATAAGTGGTATTTTAATATTTCTGTTACAGTCACTACTGGTATTTTGTATACCAGGAATTGAGGGTGGACACATTAACTGATAACACACATTTTGTAAAGTATCAGATAACACAAACTACAAATAATTTAGTTTGGTAGATTTAAGTTTGGTAAAGCTTTTATTCTTGTATGTCCCACTTTTATTATTAAGCTTACGTATAACTGCATAATTACTCAAAATATGAGGTGACAAAAAATTGCAACCGTATCTTCAGTTTTGCCAACCAAAAGCTGATACTTTGAAAAGTTAATGTTGAGCCTGGTGTGTGTGTGGGCATGTGATTGGGTTATATTAGTGTAACTGTAGTCTATTCTCTAATTAAAAAGCTGCAATAGAGGTATGAAATATGGGTGTATGGAGAAAGTTAATTAGTTACAGTAGAAGTATTGCTTATTAATAGCTTCTCATCCCTCGTTGTATTGACGGTATTGATTTTTAATTGCAATTGCAGGACTCTCCCCTGAAGGCCGTGCAGATGTTGTGGGTGAACCTGATCATGGATACTTTTGCATCTCTGGCCCTGGCCACAGAGCCTCCCACAGAGTCTCTGCTCAAGAGGAAGCCATACGGTCGCAACAAGCCTCTCATCTCCAGCACCATGACAAAGAACATCCTGGGACACGCAGTCTATCAGCTCATCATCATCTTCACACTGCTCTTCGTTGGTACAGACTATAGTTTCTCTCTGCGGTACACCAGGGGTTGTGCACCTTAATGATGTGACATAAAATGGGTTGAAAGTTCATGTCATTGTACTAATTGTCTATTGCCCCGCCCCTTTTGTAGGTGAGAAGATCTTTGACATTGACAGCGGCCGTAATGCTCCCCTCCACTCCCCTCCATCTGAGCACTACACCATCATCTTCAACACCTTCGTCATGATGCAGCTCTTTAATGAGATAAATGCCCGCAAAATCCACGGAGAGAGGAACGTCTTTGATGGTATCTTCAGGAACCCCATCTTCTGCACTATTGTTTTTGGCACCTTTGCTATGCAGGTACACAGACCTATTACAAACCCATTATTTATATTTGGTTGCTTATTATCATGCGTTAGGTACGCCATGTGAAATTGAACAATTAAAACGTTTTTTTTTTTTTTTTATTCACGAGCAAAAGTGATTTTCTTTTTCCTCTTTATATATTTTCATGGCTTGTGCTTTGCTTTGTGTAGATTGTGATTGTGCAGTTTGGAGGGAAGCCATTCAGCTGTCAACCTCTCAACCTGGAAAAGTGGATGTGGTGTGTTTTCCTCGGGCTGGGAGAGCTTGTCTGGGGACAGGTAACATGCAAGCTGTTTCGGTCTTTTTTTGTTTTCCCTCAATGCTTCTTTCCTTGTTTTTAATTCCAGTTTACCATGTTCAACTCTTCCTTTGTGTATCTCTACTGCACTGTATGCTTGTCACCTTTCCTTTTGACCCAGTGCTCTGTCTTCTCTACTGGTTAGGTGATAGCCAGCATACCCAATAGCAGGTTGCGCTTCCTGCGGAGGGCAGGCCAGTTAACTCACAAAGATGAGTTACCAGAGGAGGACCTAAATGAAGATAATGACGAGATTGACCACGCAGAGAGGGAGCTGAGGAGAGGACAGATCCTCTGGTTCAGAGGACTCAACCGCATTCAGACTCAGGTGAGGACACAAGTTCAATCCAGATTGAAGATTTGGTGTTTCATTTCACAGAGAGATATTGCTGAATTGATTCTGCCTTAATATGTGAATGTTTGAAACTCAAACAGGGTTTACTCTTATCACTCGTCTCATTACTTAAAAATAAAAATGTAATGTTTTATGTAGTCACTTAAGCAGCAATAAACACCAACAAGATTACATTCAGCCTTTGATGTTTTTCTGACACGGCTTTTCGTTTGACTTTTTGTCCATCTTTGTCATATAATCCATTTTCAGTAGAAAGTCTCAGCACCTCAGACATTACCTGAGAAGCTTACCCCTAAGAAGAAGCGCTAAACTGTGATATGTTCCTTACGTTAGTCGGTAACAGCCTTAAATTGATTTTATCTTAAGATGGTTTATTTAGGTACATGAAGATGCTGCTTTCTCTCGCTGGACTGGACGCGATCACCTGTGTGGAAGATAAAATACAACTGGACATGGTCACTGCATTGTTCTCATTGTGACCAACTCTGCACACCGTTATCACTGTGATATTCGAGACAGTTTTGCTTGTGTGTTGGAGTTGATTTTGTTTCACTGATGTGTCACTAATGGTCCAGGGTGAAGCTATCCCGCGACATTAAACTGTGGACCAGCGTCCTCCAAAGGCTACAAACATGGTTGAGAGACAGTAGAAATACACGTTTTCAGTATTAAAGGAAAACTAAGGTTTATTTAAACTGAAATAGCAGATTTGGAATTGCAGTGACATCAATACAATTAGGTCCAACAGGGCAACAGTCAGATTATCAAACCGGTTTTAAACAAACCCACAGATTGGTCATATTTATTTGGAAGACAAACTATGTCATTAATAAACACAAACGGTTCATTGTTAACATTCAACACAAGTTACAGACCGACTTCCTTGTTTAGAATTGAGCCACTATACTTGCTTTAGTTCTGCACACTTATGGTTTTCCTCTTTAATGGCGGATTATTAGCGACTATGTATATTAGGTGCACTCAGTTTCACTTTTACTGCAGAATAAGGTGGTTCAACAAATCTGGCAACTTGTCTAATCATCCAACCACTTGTGGCTGTTGCCTCTGTTATCATTTAGTGAGTGCAATGTTATAATAATCAATAGAACTGATACCTGGAGCTACTAAAATAAAACATTGGACAAAAGTTGTGCTAAACCGTAGTTTTTCTCTAATTCCTGTCGTAAAATGAGTGGAGATGCCACAAAACAAAATACTGAATGATGTAAATGGCTGCATCTGTATGCTATAATCACGCAAATTAGCAAACTCATTTTCTGCCTTACCTCTTGTAGTATCTAGTCATGCAGACGATTTGGTTCTATTTGTTTAGGTTGTTAAGATAACTGTCTCTTTCAGATACCTTTCTCTCTTTCTGTTACCAGGCACAATACAAAGGAGGTGAATGGAATTTTCTTCTGTGGTGCTGACAACATTGAAAGAGTACACCTCTTTCCAGAAATAATGGCCCCAATTACTCTGGATAATCCACCCAATATACTGTCAGTAGTCTTCATAGGACTACTTCCTCAGCACAAAGTGGTTCCAATAAACGCTGTTCACATTGAGGTCGGTGGATTATTTGTAGAGCCGATTGGGGCATTGTTTCTGCACTTTGCTGTTACATTATTTTTTAACACAACTGAAAACTGGTCATGTCGAGATGGCACCCCTTGATTTGCGCATCTTTGCGAAACCCCTTTCCTGACTACCTATCCTAACATAACCATTAGATGTCAATACCTAAACTTAACCATCGCGCTAGAGTTGCCCAAATCAAGGGTTACCATCTAGACACGACACTGACGCACCGATTCACCTCCATTGTATTTGGGTGGGAGGGGGCAGAAATCTTGAGACGAGGTAATTTCGGTGAACGTACACATTCAAATTCACCATTTGGTTGAGGGGATGCTTCGCCCTGACCTTTAGATGTCCCCACCATCGTGTCATGTTCGAGACACTTTGTCAAAGTCACTCAGCCAGTCAACCTGTGTTGCCATTTGGTCTCTGTCACTCTGAGCAGCCATTTGTCCTCTCCTGTCCCGCTCTTCTCCCACAGATTGACGTAGTCAACACCTTCAAGAGTGGCACGTCCTTTCAGGGGGCGGGGGCTCTGAGACGCCAATCATCCACCACCAGCCAGACCCAGGATGTAACCAATGTTTCTAGTCCTAGTCACGTGTCCTTGTCCAATGCCCTTTCCTCTCCTACAAGCACTACTGCTGCTACTGCTCCTTCCACTACTGGCCGTGAGTCAGATCTCTGTCAGTCTGCTTCTCTGCTCTCTTTGCTTCAGAGGTGCCATCATGTCATGAACAAAAAGTTTTTTTTCTCTGCACATTATCTGGTTTGCTATTCTTAAAATAAATGACTGTGACACTCTCCATTTTGGGGTTGGCATCTCTGAAGATTCGTTTTGTTTTGTTTTTTCTTTCTTGCTATCTGCTTTTTTCATTTCCTCTCTTTCTTCTGTCTTTTTGCTGTTCATACTCGATTTCAAATTCATCTTGATATCTCCTCCCATGCTTGGGTGTACTGTCGTCTCATTGGTGAATGTGTGTTTGTTTCCTCAGAGTGCTAGGAGCGCAGGACTAAGGGTGATACCCACGGCGTGACATTTCAGGTTGTGAGTTTGTCTCCCTCTGCTCATCCCCAATCCACCATCCCATCCTCCAATCCTTCCATTTTTATGTCTTGACGGACATTAATGTGAACTAATTCCAATCAACTCAACAAGGGACTGGGTAAACATTCAAGTATAAGTTGTAATGTTGTCTTATTTCGTCTTTGGGTTTGCTACTGATGAGGCATATCACACTGAATTGAGCTGAAGCTAATTTGTACGTGCTATTTCATGTATTCTCAACGGCAATAACAAGAAAAAGAAATGGAATCTGCAGTTTGTGTGCAAGACTTAAAAAAAAACCTGCAATAGCCCCAAATGGTTGCAACTCAAATCTGTTAGTACCAGGGACTATCTCTGCTTAATGCTTTTGTCCACCTCCATCTTCTCTTTCCTGCTCTCTTACACACACACACACACATACACACACACACACACACACACACACACACACACACACATGTTGTCTCTAATCTACTTGATGAAAATCAGATGTAAAACTTTGCTGAGGGTTGTGTGGAGAATAAAGCAACGCTGCACCGATAATTCATCCCGTCTTGTCGCCTCATACTGTCGGTGTAGTTGGCTGTCATGTTGCCATAGTTACGGACATAGATCCTCTGCAGAACCAGCGACGTAAATTCAACCCCCCCCCCACCACCCTTTTCTGACACCCCATCAGTGTTACTTGTCAGACATCCTGTCACATGCACTCATCCCGACAGGCTCCTCTTATTATTTGGTTTTATCTGTTTTGTCTCCTTATACCCTGCTCTGCCACAGTTCTACAGTAGCAGTGCTACAATACTTACAGGACATGCAGTATTCTCGTACATATGAAAACCTCATATATTTTAATGCACTGTTTATGTATTTCAGTACATCCTCCCATGGAAAGATTAAACACTATATTAATAAAAAATAGTAATAACATTTTTGGGATATTTTTACGTTCAGATTTACTGTTTTTACCTCTTTAATATCAATATAAATTGAGTGGTCTTGGATTGTTGGCCATCACCTTTTAGCTTTTGGAAACTGTGATGAGCATTTTTTACAATCTTCAGGCATTTTATGGACTGAACATAAAATCTGAACACTATTAATTTATTCAGTCCTGCATTTGTGGCCCATAGTCACTTAACTAATGTTTTATTCACAATTTGAAGATTAGAGAAGTAGCATTTTCACCGACATTTCAATATTTCTTAGCCCATGTATTTCAGTAGCATTTCTTATGTTGCTACAGTACAATAAACAATGTATTTTTATTGCTTCAGCTCAAAAAAAATCCTCGTATTTACATAGAATAATCCTGCAGAAGTAATTTCTCATGTCAACAGGAACATTACTGATGCAACCACTGTGACGTAATATACCCTATTTAACTTTTGTATACATCCCAGTGTTCTGACATGAATCAATGTCCTGTACAAAAGCATCACATAATATCTTTGTAGCTACCAAATTGCATGTCATATCAGCACATGTTGATATTGTACATGCAGACAGGGTTTTGATTAAAACAACACTTTCCAATAATCCACAAATTGAAGTGACTGACACAGATAATACTGTCTATCCTCACTAAAGATTCACGTAGTTGTTTGGGGCCTATACTTGAGTGTTTACTTAGATGTGCATGGAGTTGAAAGCTGTCAGACCTCTGACAGTAAACTTATTATTTTCATCATTCACTTCCATATGTTTTGTGTCAGCGGTCTATGGGCCGGTGTCCAATTCTTCACCGTCCTGTTGTCTTGTTGCATGTAGTTTGTGTTTACCTCTGGTTTACTTTCTGTGTTCATAATATCTTAACCTGCTGTGGTCGCTCTAAATGCCACTGTTTTTCTGTTGTGTTTTTTTTGGATGTGTCGTTTTGTCGTGAGTTTTACACTGCAATGCTCGTGTTGAAACAACCTCCTCATGCAGAGTTTGACTCTCCATTGCCCTGTTTGGGACCATGCTTTACCCACCCTGTGCTATATGTGTGTGTCCCATTCAGAGTCTGTGTGGATATTGTGCCAGACAGTGCTCTGGTACCTTCCAGAAGTTTTTAAACGACCTGATTTGGATCTCTCAGATCTAACTTCCTTCCTTCTTACTGACCTCGTCCACCAGATTTCTTCAGACTTGCATGTGATATTTTCCTTTAATTTTTTCTGTGAGCATTCCATTTATTAACGTGGCTTGTTTCTAGGTATACAGCACATTGGACTAAAGCGTATACTTACAACGAGCGTTTGTGTTGCTTTGGTATTTGTTTTTCTTGAAATGTATGATTTTAGTTATTTTTTTATGATTGTGTTCCTCACGGCTTTTCTTAGTGCACGCCAAAATTGAGTGACTTGTGAACTGTAGTGGTCTTGTGAAAGCAGAACACAGACTGCAGTTGCTTTTCCTCTTGTTGCTCCTTCACCTTCTCCTCTTTCGTCACCTCTTTATCCTCAATTGAGAGGTTCTCTCCTTCCCCTCTGTCCCTTCTCTCCTCCTCTTCCCTCTTTTCTCTCATCCCGAGGGTCCCTCACACCCTTCCATTTTGTCTCTTGCATCATCTCTCATTGTTTTTCTTCTCTTTCCCCCCTTTTTTTTTTTTCCCACGACAGATCCGCGTCGTGAATGCATTCCGTAGCTCCCTCTATGAAGGCCTGGAAAAACCAGACTCCAGATCATCCATCCACAACTTCATGACACACCCCGAGTTTAGGATAGAAGACTCCACGCCCAACATCCCCCTCATCGACGACACAGACGATGACTCTGCTCGGAGGAGGGGGAAGTACTCCAGCCAGCCCTCGTCCCCCAACAAGAATAACAACGCCATCGACAGTGGCATCAACCTCACCATCGACACCAGTAAATCAGCCGCCTCCTCCGGCCCCGCCAGCCCTCTTCACAGCTTGGAGACCAGCCTCTAACCCTGATCCTAACCTCAGCTCTAACCTCTAAAGTCGTTTCCTTGCAGTCTGGGGGCAACTTCTCCAATTCCTCCAGACCTTTAACTGCAACGTTACACCTTGTCATCCCCAAAATTTCACCCAATCCACTCCCCCACTCCCCTCAACCCCCATTTGCTCACCTACACAGGGCAGGTCCTGTGGCAAAATCTTAAACCCCCAACCCCCCTTTACCATGAGATCTTAAATCTCTCAGCTCCTCTCGAAATGGGGGGAAGTCTAAAGTAATATGGCAAGGTGAAAAGAAAAACAAACTTATCATGCAATCAAAAAAGCGCAACAAAGCCAGAAAACCTACACAGCCATCCTGCTTTTGTGGTTGTATGTGTACGGTGGCGGCGGCGGTGGTGTGTATGACTATGCGTGTTAGCATGTACTGTATAAGCGTGCCGCTGACTGCACATATGTATGAACTGTGTCTTTAGTGGCACCGAGAGGAGGACGATTAGGAGGGAGACACTGCTGAGGAGCAAAAATCACAAAACAGGACAGACTCTAAACTCCCCTTACACACTCCTCAACAATAACATTGTCAATACTGATAATAGTTTAAATTAAATTCAAAAACATTGTTATTATTATGATTCTGATTCTGATTATTATTGTTATTATTATTGTTGCTCCTGCATGAATGTACATTGCCCAAGTTTTATTTAAAAGGGTTTTCATTTTATTGGAGTTCTTTCGTTCTGATGGGCTAGGCCTCGCGGCGGACTACTATTTTAAAGACGGCTTCTCTGAGTTCCTGGCCTGCAAAGTTCCCTCTTCTGTGTGGCATGAACTTGTACCCGACTGTAAAAATTTATTTCATCCATAAACCGAAATGTGTAACGAGGTGGTAGGGCTCAACTTGCACAGTAGTTTTGCACCTGTCAGAAAAGAGGAACGCAAAATAATAATGATGATGATAGCATTTATGGGATATATTCTATAAATATAAATACATATAAATATATTTAGAGAGAGTTTATCTTTGTTTGTCGGCATGTTGCCTTGTTCCTGCTTCAATGGCTCAAAAATACTTTGACTTATTTATGTCTTAAAGAGAATGTAATTTGTTTACAACCTCGTAGAGATAAAATTCCTGGTTTCTAGAAGGAGAGAGGCGAAGCTGAAGCTCAGAAGGACCAGAGCTGTGTTGGTGTGTTATTACTGAAAAACCATGTGCTGGAATTTGCCTGCTATCTTTTCAAATATTGTAGATATTTTTAGAGGATTAACAAACAAAAAGAAACCAAAATATAATGGGATACGTAGTCAATGTGGAATCTTAGTATTACTCTATATGATTGTTGGGATCAAGTAGGAGTGGCTTGCCTTTTCTAAACGGAGGCCTCCTTTTTGTGACAGAGGGGGAATATTTAATTCTTTTTTTCACTTCTTCTTATCTCTCTTTTTTTATTGTGTTTTTCTTCTGTGCTTCAGCGCTGGCCTGGGGTCAGGGCTCGAGTCAAAGGCTGATATCAGGACCTTTTACAGTGAACTGTCTTCTAGATAAACCTGCTTGTTCAAAGGACTTGATGTTTTAAAAATACGTGTGACCATCAAAAAGGCTGCAATCGAGTCATTAGAAATCTGCAGAGTTATATTTGGCTTATCTGTGCCGTATGGAAATCCGACCTTTTGTTTTTTGTTAAAAAATTTGGAATATATTGTGTTGTTTATTTTATTTTTTTAATTTGGATTTATTTTTCGGTTTGAAGGATTTCCGTTTCCTCTGGCAGAGTGACACACGCAGCCCCACAAAGCTGTTGGCATTTTTAACATCTAAAAGAGAAAAAAAAAAAAGGAAAACTGACACACAAAAAAAAAAAACAACTTACAACAAACATGGAATGTTGCTTTGACTCTTTTTCTATATATAAAAAAAGACGATCCTTTTCTGCACTATCTGGTTATGAATGAAAACTTCTGTGGTGTAATTCTAGATGTGCTTTTGTGTGTTTTAACCAAGCTTGTCTTCCTGCCGTCACAGAATATACAGTACTCTAGCATCTCAACTGTACTCACTAGTTGTAAACTATTTATTGTGCTTTGACCAATCAGACATTACAGAGAGAAGTTACATACAGAAGACACATTTACCCAGTCTTATTGCACTCAGAAGGACAAGGCCACTTAACTAGCCTGTACTATTGTTATTTATATTACTAACCGAAGTCATTGGCAAGCATGACGTGAAAGGCTCATTATGCAACTTGAAAAAATTGACGATTTTTCTACTTTAAAAAAAAAATCCTATACACTACTTCAGTATATACAATCATTTATCCGAGCAGTTCTTTCTTTTTTTCTTTTTTCTATCCTCCTCTGTCATTTCCAAGTCGATCCGTCCATCTGGAGAGGGTGCACAAGCTTTACCAGTCAGCTCAGGCGTGTTGAAAAAGTAACATGGACCATTTGAATAAAATCTGTCTTATTTAAGTTGGGGGAAAAAAACAGTCTGGATTCTGATATTCTGCTTAGAAGCTGTTGATTTATTTTGTTTCCTTTCCAATGTTTTGACTTGACAATTTATTTGTTTATTTGTCTGTAAAAAATTGAAAACAATAAACAAAACAAAAAAAACAGCAACAACAGCATTTTCAATAAAAAAAAAAAAAAAAAGAAGACTAAAGCCAACATTCTCCAACCACTTTTACATCCAGGAGGACATTCAGCTTTAAGAGGATGCAAAGACGACAAGTTTAAAAATATTCTTTGTAAATACAGCAATGAGTCCACTGAGGACAGAAACTCCATGCGGACTGGTGTGAAAACAGGAACTCTTCCTGACTACGTCTACCATCATGCACCACAACGAGTCATACTGCCGACGCAGCTGTTTGGCTGTATGTAATCAATCACTGCTCCTGTCAGAAACACTTCAAAACATCATGATTACATCCAAGTGATAACACGTGTTGTAACAACCAATAATTATGTCGATGATGACACCGACGATGATGATGCTGATGATATCAATGATACTTCTTGCAATATACTCTCACCTGCCTCGATGTACTGTATTTAGCAGCATGCAGTTTGTGGAACAAAGAAAAAGAGAAATGCCAACAGATAACTTTTTGGCATACTTAGCCATTATTGGGTAAGTGATTTAAGTGTTCATCTTGTTTTTATGATATTTTTTTTATCTATACAATAATTGTAAATAAAGAACTCAATGTCTTTGTTCATTTAATACTATGCAAAAAGTCATGCTTTTCTGATTGTTACCCACCCTTAATCCTAGAGTGTGTTGCTGGAATGTTTGTGGTCTCAAAAGTCAGTAAAAACAATGTGATGTAAATTATTTTCTAGCTTGATGAAAAGTTAAATGATGATGAAAATTATTATTATTATGATACCATGAGGACGATGACAATAATGGTGGTGACAGTGATGTTGATGATGATGATGATGATGATGATGATGATGATGAACTGTGACTCTTGCTGCTTGACTGTCCCATTTACCACACTCCTGACAGGAGCGCAAGTGAAATCCATAATAAAAACAAAAAAACGAAAAATCACTTAATAAATCTCCCAGAGCAGCATGACCCAGCATGGTGTGTCCTGGCCCCGTGTGACATGTCCTGTTCTGATTCGTTGTGCTTCACCTTTCAGTGTCCACTTTGAATGTTTTTCCATTTTCATTGGTTTGTTTCAGAAAAGTTCTGCTTAAAGCAAATGTTTGGGCTTTTCAGTGGGATTGTCAATAGAAGCTCTTGATGTTAAAAAAAAAACAGAAGAACAACCTTTAAACCAGAAGGTCCCAACCTTTTTACCTCGCGACCCCTTCAAATGAGGCAATATTGAGGCATCCTGTTGTCCAAGGGGTTTAAGGCGATGGCCACGTAAAGTAATTGCAACATCACTGAGGACTTGTGTTGCTTATCATTCCCATCTTTGTCCCCCCTTCACTCTGTCTGTACTGTCTACTCTCCAAACAAGTGTGAATTTGATATTGATAGAGTAGAGGCCTGATGATGAACACTGTTGTTTATTTCACAAGAAAACGATCAATAGATAATGACTAAAAGTCTGCAGCCATGCAAATGATTCTTTGCGGCTGTACGTAGGCACAGCGGTGCATTGTGCTAAATGCAATGGCGACGCAAACATGCTGATGTTTTCCGCGCGTAATGTTTACCATGGTCACCTTCTCAGTTTAGTATGTTAGTATGCTAACATTTGCTAATTGGCTCTAAACTCAAAGTACAGCTGAGGCTGATGGGTATTAGTTTTGCAGGTATTTGGCCATTAAAGAAAACAACATTTTTACTTAAAGATGGCACTAGATGAAAATTCAGAGGTTTACCAAAGTCAGTAGGATTCCTCCTCTGGTATAGACAAAATATATGTAGTTTTATGCAACAAGACCATGTTTTTCTCTGGATGTTTCCTCTCCATTTCACAAACAGTCTGATGTGTTCAGTGATTGAGGGCATATTCGCAGTGGTAATGAGTGAGGGGCAAGCTATTGTTTACACTTTTACAACCCTGATTCATCTGACCACTGCCTTAAACAACTATGCTCTGTGAATATGTTACTTTTATAATGCTCACTATAGAGCTTATATTTAATGTTGTGGTCATTACACTCCTGAAGTCGTTACATACTACACTATAGTCATATTTTACGTTTAAAGCTTCTCTGAGAATTTCAAGAGCTGTCGTCAGGTTTAATACATTGACATGACAAATGTTCTCCCATGACTTAAAAGTGCTGATGCCTGCAGCATGCTAAAGTAGGCTTGCACAGGATTGATCCCATCCCGGTTTAATTCTTCTTTGCATTTCATTTAAAATGGTGTCTATGCCTGCCAGTATCGGTAGGATTTTAGACTATTCAGTGTGTTGACAAGCCCAAACTGTTTGGCAATGAGAGACAGAACGAGATGGATAGCAACCGTGTGCCAACCCAACATCCTCTATCATAAGAGAACAGTTTAGTCTGTAAAGACATGATTACTGAGTCGCTGAGTGATAGACTAGGCTTGATGTCGAATAGAAAGGTCATAGAAGACGTTTATCTAAATGTCTATGTCCACTGGAGGGCAGTATTTCACTAAAGATAACTGTATCCCTGATCTGCCATGTAGAGATCCCTTTAAAGTGTCTCTTAGTAAGCATACGTGTTCTTATATTGTAAGTGAGTGGTGCAGAGGAAACAGACGAGGCTATGGAATAAGAAATCCTGAGCATCATTTCAGTCTCCAGAACTTTATTAGGTTGAACATCAGTGTAGTTCAAGACAGTGTCCATGTGCTCATGCTTTACCCTTCAGTGTTTGTCTGAAGTTGTTATGAGGACGTTTGACAAGTTTGAAACTGAATTGGAGAGCTTAAAGGGGAATGTGTCTCGAATTTACACTTCTTTGAAAACACAGTTGAATGTAACAACAGTCAAGTTCAAAACTCCACAAACTATTTGAAACGATTATGATCACCTTCTAGATTTGGTTAACTTGTTCGCAAACAGCTGCTCGTTAACACAGACAAAAGACATCAGCATTCACTTAAAGTAAATACATAGATCAACGTAAGTCCCACACTCTTCACCTAGTTGGCAGGGAAATATCTGTCTATTTAAATGCTCCACTATGTTCAACGGCTTGTTGCTGACTCTGTCTGTCTGTCATTTGTTAGTCTATCTGAGCTGTTTGCCTGCCAAAGAGAACCAAACAAAGATCGTTGAGAACTTTAAGGTGTTGCAGTCCACCTTATGATGTGTTTATTGCCCATTTCATTTCTTTATTTATAAAGACGACACACAATTTATCAACATTTGTGTTGTCCCTGATCGGCAAAGCGAACCTGAGAACTGCATCAGAAAATGATATATACTATATAATTATATATAACCAAGAATAAAAGTTTCTATCCAATGACTAAGTTGGTAGTTAGTGTGTAAATGACGGGTACTGTATGCTTGATAATGATCAAGCTCGCAGTTGACATAATTAACATGCAAGCTATTTATTCCCATTAGTGCCATCAGTGCAAAATAAGATGTGGATTATTAATTTACCGTCACCTGGTTGAACACACAGAGAAGAAACAGATCAGAACATTGTTAATGAGGCAGAAGAAAACAGGGTCAGTCATTTTGAACGTTGTCTGTCGGCAGGTCGATACATGTCAATGGCTACTCTTCATTAGTTTGACCCTCATCACCAAAATTAAGTATGGACCTGTGTGTGTGTGTGTGTGTGTGTGTGTGTGTGCGTTTGTGTGTGCGTGTGTGTGTGTGTGTGCGTGAGTGCAGATAGCTAAAATAATCCCAGTAAAAAAAGTGATGTGTGCATTTCTGTTAGTAAATAGTGATACTCTAAATGTGTATATAAAAATAAAATAAAAATTGTGGAGGATGATGTGTTCTTTTAGACAAAAACAGCAACGTGTTTAGAAAGAATGCATTACACAACTTGTTCGTCTGATCTAACAGCAGCAAATGTGACTTGCCCCGCTAACTAGCTGGTGGCAGTGGTAACCCAACTCAGTGTTACTTAATGCCAAGGAGCACATTGTTACCTTAGTACACTTTGTGAGGGTACAGGTTGTAAAAGAAGCCTGTTTCACGATAGCACATCTACTGTGAAGCATGTTCCCACTGAGCCGGCTCTGGGTGCTGCTATGTCGCAGTTTAAACTGACATTAGCGGCTCTGACTTGCTCTTTAATGGATGTTATCCAAGATAACCTTACGTTTGCCTAACTTATGTTTGACTTTTTACCTGGGACTTGTAGGCTAGCTTTAGCCTTAGTTTTTAAGCACAATATCATGTATGTAGCCAGCCAGGTACACATTTAAGATCCTTTTATAGGATTCTCGAAACAATAGAAAAGTGAGATGTCGACTCAACCAACTCATGGAGGACTCTAAAGGTCATGCCAGCAGTCATTTGGATTAAGGAAGTGTACTTAGTACATTGTTTTAATTTTCCTACAATTAGTACACAATGAGCAGTTATTTCCAAGAAACTTCAAGGGAATTATTAAGAAACGGCAGAAAACCATGAAGCATCAGCACGTTTTTTTAAATGTAACTTGGGTGAACTGACCCTTTACACCAGTTGCGTAACAGGTGTAGAAGCAGACATTTACATACGAATATTACATGAAATTCGACTGTTGCAGGTCTTAGCAGAGGTACAATACATGTACGATGAATAGTGTCTCAAAAGTTTAGTATGATAAGAAGAACGAGAGATTTCAGGTAATTAGCATTAACCCTGTGTTAGCTTTAGCATTAGCCCGGTGGTGTGTAATAGCATCAGCATGCGCGGCAGTGCCTCCTGGGGTGGCACAGCCTGTGAATATAGAGTGGGCTCCCACAGCTCGGAAGATTAGCACCCGAGTGCATTCAAGTCCATGTGCGAGGGCCGATTTCCAGGAAGAATAGCCCTTTATTGGGCCCCAAGTTGAATCCTGCTGCTTCCCTTTGGCCCAATAGAAGGCTGCAGTAACTGACAGTCCTTTACAATCAGCCAACACTGGTGGAGGTTTTGGGGCTCTCATTCTTTTTTTTCACTCTTTTTCTCCAAAAGGATTGATTTTGAAATTACTCTTTCTCTGCCCAGTGTGTGTATGGGTTGGTATATTTGTGTGCATTCGTCCGTATATGTGGGTTTGTGTGTCTGTCTCTCACACACACAGAGAAAGACACGCACACGTGCACATGTTTGAATGCCAGTCTTGGCAATTGTCTTAATGGGATAAGGGGAGACTATGGTTCCTGTCGGGGGGATGGGACTGTGGGAATGACATGGGAAAACACACACACGTTGCATTCATGGCCCTAACAGCTATGTTGTCGGTTGATTCAAAGCAAAGGTGATGTGGTGACTTGTTATCTCCCAAAATAAACCTCAGGGCTGTAAATACTCTGCACACTAGCCAAAAAAGATATGACACACCTTTCGGCAGGACTGAGACTTTTTTTTTTTGCAAAACAAAACACAAACATAATCAAAAAGAGTTAAGACTCATGTGCTCAGTGTTAGAGTGCATTCATAGTTTTGAACTTTTAAGTCTTTTTGTTTACGTTGGTTATTTCACACAGTGCAAAACTACGGGTCATTTAAGGAGAATGAAAGAAGTGACATTGTAGATTACTGTTGGAGGGGTTCTTGGGGGTGTTGCAATGAAGAGTTCTGACCAGTAGGGGTCATCTGCGGCATAATATTCATAAAGGCCATCATGCTAACAAGCCTTCTATAGGATCTCAGCTCATCCCAACCTTTTTTGCTTGTGATCCATTAAATGAACATCTACTTGCAACATTTTATCACAATTTATAGCTTATTTATTGTGCATACAGATTGTAAGCATTTCTTCTAGAGAGTGAGTTTTCTTTTCTTTACAGTGATTCATTTGAAGGAGGCACCAAAGAGAGGAAACTGTCCACTGTTGATGAAAAGCACATGAAGTTGAAAATATTTTAGTTGTACTGTGACATGACCTACCTATGACAGTTATGTTATATGATAACAGGTGGTTGAAATTGGGGCTTTGTAACCCCTGTGTCCTCCCTGATAAGGAAAACTGGAGTGGGGTTTGACATCAGCTGTGGGGAACACTAATAGAGAAACAGCAAAGGCATCAACTGTCAGTGAACACCAGACCAAAACCATAGAAGCAGAAGAGGTCATGTAATCATCCAGGAGTCAGCGTGGACAGTCAGAGAAAAATCAAGGTGGCTAATCAATCTGCTGATGAAGGTCATTGTCAAAAGTCAAAGGTTCTTCAAAACCTATTGATGCATGAATCGTCCAAAAAAAAGAAAAGGATTGGCCAAAATGCTCACTGGTAAACTGAACTCTCACTGTCCATGAGTTCATTTGAACAATTTATACTCAGTAATATTTCCCAAGTATGAGTGCACAAAACATATTTGGCTTTCTGTTGGGGGTTACAACTATGATTCATTTTGTTACAAATTCATCTGTTGTAATTTATGAAGATCAAAGATCTGCGAAAAAAATGTCCATCACAATTCACCAGAATCGAAGGTACCATCTTTAGTTTGCTTTTTCTTTTGTCTGACCAGAAACTCAAGGCCAAAATATTTTTTTGTTTGTCATTTACCATTATTATAAAACGCATAGGACATAAAGCAGCAAGTCCACACATGTGCAAAGCTGGAACCAGCAAATATTTGTACGTTTAGATGAATGATTCTGAATGAATCATTTTTTCTATCCATCAACTTATTGATAAATTGACTGGTCATCTAAGTAAGACTACTAAATGAAAACCTCTTGGGCTTGGATGACAAGGCATGATTTAAACAGCAGTGGTGTAAAAGATTTATTCAGAGTTACAAGATGAACTAAGATGCCTATCCTTGGAACACACACATACACAAAGTTATACACAATAGAATAACACACACACACACACACACACACACACACACACACACACACACACACACACACACACACACACGTTGGCTTGCATGCCTGCACGCCCAGAGACACAATCACACTCAATCCTCTGGTGACAGCAGATGGACAGGTATGTGATTACGGTCCCACCTCTAAACCTCACAGGTATGATAGCCCCCATTCCCCCGCACATTGTGTCGATGCTGAGATGTCAGAGGACGATAAGTGAAATGACAAATTCAGAGCAAGACGTGGGGGTGTCATACTTCCCAGATATTTGGTGAGCTGAGCAGGGGGAGGGGGATGGATGACAGAGAGAGAGAGACCGCCAGCAGCCATTACTTGTATGATATCTCCAGTTTGTCTTCATCACCCACGGCCCATTGCACTCCAGGATGTTCTAATAGCTCGTGCCTCAAAAGGCTGTCTGACAGTTGAGCATGGAGACAGATAGAACTAAAAATAGCTGAATGTATAATTGCACTTCAGGTTTAATATTATCAGTCTCCCATGAGAAGACTACAAGGTGAAGGGCATGAATGAAATTATTACTTTGGTGCTCGTCAAGCCAGTGACTGTCAGTACTGACACTTTTGTCTGCATTTGACATTTCTGTGAGAAACATTGACTCAGTGTTTCGTTGAGCCACACCATTCTTTCAGTAAGAATTGTAAAATATAAACTTTTTGTGAGTGTCAATTTTCATGGGACACCTAAGAGCTCATCTATTCTGCTCCCTCAGCCCACTTCACCAATCCGTGCATTTTTGACTTTGTTATGTTTACTGTTCTGTTTCCATTCTCTCAATGCTAAGTGTCTGTTTTGCATTGTGGCTTTAGCCCCGGTGATTCGGTCAACATGTCCTCCAAACTATGTTGAGGTCCTTTGTCATTGACTTTCAAAATGATCCATATTCGCCTTTCTGATCTGTTGTCCCTTCCATATGACCTTTACTCAATGGTTATATGACTGAGTGGAAGGCATGATTTGGTTTAGGCACAACAATAAGTTAGTTAAGGTGAGAAAATGATTGTGTTACAGTAAAAACAAGACTATGGGTCTACAGCCAAGTTATTGTTGCTGCAAGGCTATAAGTAAACTGCGGCTAAACTGCTTCCTATTCCTTTTTTAGAGAGTGGAGAGGAGAGATGCAACCAGCCGGATCCAAACCGAGGATCTTGCAGTTAAACTAAACCCTAGTCAGTCAGCTGCTAATTTCAGCAGATATCTCTGCAACACAACACATTTTGACATCACTAGATGAAAGTTAAGGGATTACCTACAGTAAGTGACTACAATTCATCCTGAGGGGGGCATGAATGCCTCTACAACATTGCATGGCAATCCATCCAACAATTGTTGATACATTTGAATCAAAACCGCAAGTGACAACCTCATGGTGGTGCTAGAGGAACTGTCAGAGAATCACCAACTTAACTATATCCTCTGGGGACCATGAATGCATATCATTTCATGGTAATTCATCCGATAGTTGAGACAAAATTCCTGGACCCACTGACCGACTGACCAAGAACCCCAATGGTCTTAGCTTTGCTCAACCAATTCGTTCCATCCATCCCTTTTTCCTTCTGTCGGCCTGTCGGTCTAACACTACGCCCCAAAAATCTCGAGACAAAACAGCACTCTTCAAATATACTGAATGAATTGAATGAAAAAAATCATTAATGAACACTGTTGTGTGTTTGTTAGTGTGTGTGTGTGTGTGTGTGTGTGTGTGTGTGTGTGTGTGTGTGTGTGT
>CALSCE010010661.1:13702600-13726151 GCA_943593645.1 Bovichtus variegatus
TGTGTGTGTGTGTGTGTGTGTGTGTGTGTGTGTGTGTGTGTGTGTGTCCTTTGTCCCTGAAAACATAAATGTAAACCAATTTTACTTTTGAACACAACAAAAGAAATCCATTCAGCCAACTTATTGTAAGTCGCTTTGGACAAAAGCATCAGCTAAATGAACTGTAATACCATAACAAACCGTTACAACTTTTAATTAGTTAATTAGTTTAATTAATTAGTTTAATATGTATTTGCAATTTTGCACGTCTGAGTGATTAATTATTATTTCACGCACTGATATCAGTTCATATGTCACGTATTTTACATTAAGATGAAAAGTGTGCGCATGTATGTGTTGATTATAAAGGGTGCGGTGAATTTAAAAAAGTTTGACAACCACCGGTCTAAGATATGTTGTATGACGCAGCTTTAAGTACATAAATATATGTGCACAGGTGTGTATGTATGCAGGATGTTGATACATGAAGTTTGTCTCTGCCCACCTTCTACCCTGAGCAGAGCTCTTATCAGCCAGAAGTGTGGGAATACCTTTTCAATGTGCAGCAGCATGATTAGTCTTTTGTTTTCTCGTGTTTACCCCATCTGCCACATCCAGAAGAAAGGTTTTAGTCAGTGTGAAGATCCAGTTATTAGAGTCAGATACTTAATACTTTGTCAACAACTCAACAGAACAATCCGTTGAAGTTGACTGCTTGACTCAAATGAGCAAATAACAAGCTCCCTGTGCAGTACTTAGTACATTTACTGCTCACACTGCAGCATTTATTTTTTTTTTTATTTATTTATTACATTCAGAATATGCCTTTGCTGGAGATAATTAATTTATTTAGATAATAATAGTTTTTTTTTAGTTTTTTATCAAACCCAATAATATACATTTCTTAAATCACATATTACCTGCAGTACCTCTGCAAGGATGATAGGTTTTCGGCTGTTTTCGTCTTAATTTGTTTGTTTGCCTGTCAGCAGGATTTTGGCAAAACTACTGGCAAGATTTTCATGAAACTTGGCGGAAGGGTGTAGCATTTGCCAAGGAAGAACCTATTACATTTAGGAGCAGACTTAAATCACAGGTAGGATGCACAATGTCGTGTAGAGGAGAGATTCAACTCGTAAAGTGCTGTTTTGTCTGTGTTGCTGCTTTGCATGCTGGTACACCAGCACTAGTCTCAAATAGTATTAATATTCAACATACCGATATCAGCCTTCTCAGCTCTATTGGCATGTGTTGCCGTTGCTGGCAGGTCTCACTCACTACTGGGTGGCCTGGTTGGTAGCTACTCAACGCTCCCCTCTTGCCAAGCAGAGAAAGCAATTGCACTCAGTAAGGTGAGGTCAGAGTGTGTGTGTCTGTGTCTGTGCATGCCCACGCGATGTTTGTGACTCAAGCTTAATTATCACACACTCATACTATTATCTGATACTGTCACACTATTGTTGTGAATGTAAATACTACCTTTTGTTTGACACTAGTCTAATTGTCGCATGGGGATAAAAGAAATCCTGAATTCAAGTGGACTGAATGGATGCAGTGGATTGGCTGCAGCTCGTGTGTTGAACCTGAGTTTGGGATCTGTTGCGCGGGGCTCTTTGTCTTGCATTTCCCCTAGCTTCTTTTCTCCTCACTTTCCCTCGCAGTTTCTTTTTGTTGTTGGTGAAAATTGTGCATCAATGCAGTCTAAGGCTTTCTCAGTGAACTGACCCGTGTTTAAATGTTCTGTGGGCGTTTTGTTGAATTGCTCAAACAAATTGCTGTTGATATGAAGATGTGGGGTGGTGTCTCCATTGAGTTGCATGTTTATACGCTCGGGGAAACATTAGCATCGCATTGAATGGCAGATCTGGCTCAAGTTTTTACTTTTTGTCTTTTGTCAGTCACTTTGAGTTCTTCCTTTGAATAGGCTCAGTTCCAAACATGCCAAACATATTAAAAGCAGATCCAAGGAATCATTCAAAATCCTCTTATAGAATGAAGCTTAGCAAAAGTTCAATCAGGCGACTATCTACATGATTACTCTATTTTTATATTTGGGTTTTTCCTTTTTTGCTTTCGTCTGAAACAACTGACTGAGGGTGTTTTGCCAAGTTCTCTGTTAACCAATCATCTTGTTGCTGTGCAGCTTAAAATCAGTTCCCTTCTTCGCTGCTGTCAGTGTTCATTTCAGAGCGCGAGGGAGACAACCCACCTACACCCCTCAAACTCCAGATTTAGTCAGGACCAGCTGTCTATTGGTTCCATCTATTGAGCTCAAAGGATAAAACTGATATGAGCAGTTAGGCGTAGACTGAGACAGTCTTTCAGTGTATGCACACATTTCTTTCAGGACTTCCACTTCAACTGAAATTTCCAGCTCAATTTATTACCTACATTTTAACTGGCATTTAAACAGTTCTGGCGTGTCCTATATGCTGAATATGTAGTTGCGTAGGAAGACATAAAGCCAAAGAATGGCTCTGGCCATGATGTTTGTGCTTCTACCATAAGTAGGAACTGAACTGACACAATGACACATGAGGGAACATATATAGTGGGTTGGCCAAAACAAACAACACATAATGGCTAACCAAGATGGACACCTACTAGAAATAAATACAAACAAAACTAACTAAAGCCAAATTACCTCCATGACAGGGAAGCACATGGTTTGTGCTGAATTGGCTGGTTCTGGGATTTAAGAGTCCTCAGCCCCTAAACATTGGCCATGCCATCGGGAGCAATTTGAGGTTCAGTATCTTGCCCAAGGACACTTCAGCATGTTGGCTGCAGAGGTCAGGGATTGAACCACTGACCCTCCAGCTGGTGGACAGCCACTCTACCTCCTGAGCAACAGCTGCCCCTACTGTTACAGGAGGATGTTTACACTAACTGTTACAAGACTTGGTTCTGTGTGAGATCATGTCTAAATGATAGTACCTGTTCTGGTAAGTAACAGGTGTCCAATTACATATTAAACTATAGACTACTCCATAAACCCCAAGGAGTGGATGTGCGCATTCTCTTGTTTAAGTCCAATGCAAATAATGTATATTTTTAATTTTATGTAATAAAAGTAAAGCGTAGTAGAAGTAAGCGTGGTCTGTTCTTGTCCTCTTTTTCAGTTCCTGCTAATATGAAATAATGAGCACTGAAAAATCGCTTGGACGCCAACAATTAAAAAAACAATGCATAGTGCTGCTCAGGTTGTTGTTACAGTTTGCTGCAAAATGAGTAAGAAAACTGAACTTTTCTGTGAAAAGAGCAAATGCGTGAACCTATGCACATGAAATGTGCCATAGAGAGATCCCGCATTCAGAAAACAATAAAAACAACCACCCACTGTTAGGTAACATTATGTGAGGGTGAGAGATGCAGACAGACAGCGTTATCTGCTCACCTCCTCTCACTCTTTTTTTGAGGTTTTTCATTACTTTCTGTTCTGTCTTTCTGCTTGTGTTTGTTACTACTTATCCTTTCTGCCTCGAACATACTACAGTTCTTTCAGTTCTCTCAGCTTATTTTCTTTCTCATTCACAGAACCTTGTAAAAGACTGATAGGTATCCTAGCAACAGGTTTTTTTTTTCCAGTGTCCTAACTGGACAGCAAAGTGACTCTGTTCCTCCAGACTCGAACAACCAATGGCACAACTTCGTGGTCCCATGGGAGAGAGTTGGCCAATCATTTTGAGGCATCTTGCTAGTTCTGGAGTCAGTACGCCAGACGGGTAACGGTTGAAGAGAATGACCTGCAGACATCTTGTCAACAGACCATCCAGAGTTGGAGTGAAAAGTTTTCTTCTTCTAACACGTCCTCTGGAGGCAATCTCTCTCACATAGTAGTCCACAACTCACTCTTGACCTCCCTAAAGTGTGAGAATGTAGTCACGTTATTTTTGTGTAATTATATCACCACAATCATTGCACTGCAGCTAAATGGAGCACTTTTTTTTAAGGAATAAATCTGAAACTTCTTACCAATGATACAAAAGAGCATGAATACAGAAAAATTAGCCTCTGAAGCACCTCTGAAGCAGCCCTGTACCTACAAGACATTTTAAAGTTTTAACCTCATCAAGAATTCCCCCTCTGATAATGTTGTACAGGGCAACATAAATAAAGGACTTGACTCTGTCTGAAAAGCACAGTGAGTGTTTGCCAGCCGCTTTGGGTGGCCATACTTTTTATGCAGGGCACTTCCTTTAAGCTTCTAATGGCGAGTGACCCTTGCGTGAAGGGATTCTTAGAGACTAGGTCAGGCTTTTAGAGTCATGGAGTTCCTAATGCACCAAGTCTATCATGCCTGGAAACCAGGCAATCAACATGTGTATGCACAAACCCTATAAACTACTTTTTTAAGCCCATTAGGAATACTTGCTCTTCAAGCAGCATGGATTATAAAGACTTCATGATGGGCTGACAATTCATCATCAGCCAGTGACAACAACAACAACGATCCAATGCTCTGAGATGAGGAAATCTGTTCATATTGTATGCAGGGTGTGCAGAGTGACTTCTAGAGGGGACAAAGAGGTGTGAGTTGGTATGCTCAGAGCAAAGCCCCAGGACCAACTGCTTTGACAGAGGAAACCAGACTGTCGACCTCAATTCATAAATCAAACGGGTCACTGCCTCTTTGAAGATCGAGTCTTGACTTCCTGCAGGTCTTTAACCCAAAAACACCTCAGGTGAAAGAAATAAAAGTATTTAGCCTTTGGTTGTGCGTAGATAGTTTAAAAAAAAAAGAAGTTATTTCTGTGTTGTCATGTACATGTTCATGCAGGCCAGAGAGCCAGAATGATACTTTTTTGTAAAAAAATAAATATATATATATATATATAAATATTAATTTATGAAACAAAAGCAGTTTTCAAACAAGTGTTTATTGCGACAACGATCCCTTATCGGTAGAATTTTGACCAAAATCTGTACAAAGTGGGACATTTTACAGTTAAATATACTTTTCTGTTCTGACTGGTGGACAACATAATTTCTAAATGACCTCAAAATCATAATTCTAGTGATTTGATACAGCTGACGTATATATGTTGCTACCAAAATATCTGTGATAAAATGTGCAGATGCTGATGTATCAGGCTCTAAAACAGACTTAATATAAAGTTTTACATAACATTATTTTGTCATATTGTTATTAAGGATACAAAGGAGACTTTCACTCTGAAAAGTGGTTCATTTAAAAAAAATAAAAATCAAGATTTAAATGCAAACCCTCTCGTCGTACATGAATGCTAACTCAACATTAGTCAAAAGCTGACTTAAAGTGAAGGTGAACCTGTAATGGAAACTTTCAAGATAGGTCTTATGCTGATAATTGTGAAATTCTGACATTGGGTAATGCTAACTTTGCTAACTTGATTCTGAATGAGCTGTTTCACTGCTAAGTGGATAGTGCTGTATTTGCCAACTTGCCAACTAACCAAACTAACTGCCTATTCATCTGCAAACACCAGTTTGTTTACATATGAGGCTGCAGGTCTTTGTTGATTCCGTTTGTGTTATTAATTATCAAAATAATTCTGAGAATAAAACCCATATTAAAAAACAAGAATGCTTGGTTGTTTCTCTGACTGGTTGCATTTTGAATATTCAAATTTAAAATGATGTAGGCATGATATGACGGTATAATTGTAGGCGCATTACCCTTTTTGCATTATTTTTTTTTATCATCTACTGTGTAGCCTACGCCACATCCCGCCCATGCATGTAGAGACATGTAAACCTGATGGGGCAGCTGTAATAATCATGTAATAAGCTACTTTGTATTGTTAGACTGTTAAAGAAACTCCAAAGTGCATGCTTGTACCAACCAAACTTTGTACTTGTGTGTTGCCCGTCTCCTCATGTAACCCTGCTCTCTCTGTGCCGTGGTTACGCTGATGTGAGAGCTAGATTGGTTACCACATGGCTTTTATCCAAGTGGAGGCGCTTGAGAGTGGACCGCTTGGAGAGTGGGAGCGCAGTCGCAGGTTATCCATCGGCTGGTGCAAAGATCTACCGTCACTCCGCCACGGGATCTTCCTTTATATAGACGGGAGACTCAACAACACCACTTTACTCAACGCGGATCCAGATTGTTCTCATTTTCCTCTGTTGCCCCCTCTCTCTTTTTTCTTCACCCCCCTGATCAGGCTTAACCACCCTGTGTTTTTGTAAAGGCAATTGTTAGTGCGCATCATCGCGGGAGCCAAAAGGAGGTTTGCCACTGTTCCATAGGAGACCGGTGAGTAGAGCAACTTCATGTTTCATGTCTGTGATTAAAATTTGCATGATTGCATGTTTTTGTTTGTTTTTTTTGTTTTGATTGACTAACTTCTTAGTAGAACTTACACACAGTAGATACAGTGGTGATGGGGTTGGTTTGATTTTCACGTAACTGTATTTCAACAAATAATGTTGTGAAAAAAGTTATGTTTTATGCTCTATAACAATGATGTTGCAGTGATATCAAGCTGAAGAGTGAGCCAGTGTTCACAGAAGTTAGTTGCAGGTTACTGAAAGCTTTTTTTTTTTTTTTTTCAATCTGCCCACTTAAAAGCCTCCTCATTCCTTTTGGACAGCATTATTGTTCATCATGTCTTTTTTCTGCTCTTCTCTATTTTATTCATGATTTTGTTGCCCTTCAGTTAAATCAATAGTTAATGAGGTATCACACTTAAAACCACATTGCTCCTTTTTTATTTAGATTTATCGATTAAAGGGCCATGCAGCTACATAATAAGTGAAAATTAATTAGACTACTTTCAGTTGATTTGAACCTTCAGGTACTTAAGTGTTGACTATTCAATGGGCGTGGTTTTGCATTATTGGGACAGTCCCATTCAGGTGTCCCAGGAAAGACACACAATTCAGAGAAAGTCACTGAATTTAGGTTTTAGTTATGAGGTCACTTTTGATAATACTTCTGTTCTTGTGTTTTTCTTCTCTCTCTCTCTCTCTCTCTCTCTCTCTCTCTCGCAGCGGGCTGCTGGAGCGTCATGACAGCTGAGAAGAGCGGGCCCGTTATAAACGGGAAACCAGAGGATGGCAGAGACCCGGAAGGGTCCAGCTCCAGCCTAGAAAAGGGGCCGTACAATGAGAGGGGCCAATGGAACAACAAGATTGAGTTTTTCCTGTCTGTGGCTGGAGAGATCATCGGACTGGGCAACGTCTGGAGGTTTCCTTACCTCTGCTACAAGAATGGAGGAGGTAAAGAAGTTTCCCTTATCTTTGCTAGAAGTATGGACATAAACCAAAACATTTAAGGTTGTAGGAGAGGTTTTCATATTGGAAAATTGGTGGGCATACTGTAAGACAAGCTCCCCTGCAGGTAGGAAGACATATAAGAATAAGAATAGAAAGACATAAAAGAATAGAAAAGGCATTATTAGAAAATATGGAAATATTACCTCTGATCAAATACATCATACATACAGGTTTGACAGGATATGATCATTAAAATGTAAAAGACACATTCCTCACAAGTTCTTTTATCTTCTACCGCACCAAAGAGGCAAGTCAATGTTGTTATCAAGAGCTTTCAGTCTATAAAAATTGGCACGAGAAGTGTCAAAATATGATGTCCTTTATTATTTCATCCATTATGCACAATCATGTCAATAAAATAGGTGGGTTCCCTCATTAGGCAGCATTACACAGCACAGTATGGATCCTCCATCCGTCATCTGAAAAGGTCATTTTGCAGTAGAGAGTGGAATCATAATGAGTGCTTTCATCTGAATTTTGTAAATTATTCCATTTTATACTCATACAAAGATTAGTTTTTTTGGGTTAAGGAACGTCTTTAACTACATACTTTTTATTCCAAGTGATCATGCTCTGTATTTTCTTTTGTGTGCGTAAAGGTGCGTTCTTCGTTCCATATGTCATCTTCTTCGTGTGCTGCGGTATCCCCGTGTTTTTCCTGGAGACTGCCCTGGGTCAGTTCACCAGTGAGGGAGGCATTACCTGCTGGAGGAAAGTCTGCCCGCTCTTTGAGGGTGAGAAAACACCTAATATCTGATATCAGGGTGCATTGAGGATTTCAATAATTAAATAGAAAAATCGGAAAACAATACAGAGACAAAGTAGTCGTGGCTGACGAAACTCGATTCTTGCACACGCACTATTATATAAATGTAGTTCCTCATTTTATTGGATATGTTGTAAAACCTGTACAAACTGTGGACTCCTACAGGTTGTTTTGCTGACATTAGTCAGTGCAGCTGTGAATACCTGCAGGTTACAATCATTTGAAAATCCCCTGCAGTTTTTAATTTTCTTTATCTGTATCTCTTTTCAGGTATTGGCTATGCAACGCAGGTGATTGAAGCTCATCTAAACGTGTACTATGTAGTGATCCTTGCCTGGGCCATCTTCTACCTCTTCAACTGCTTTACCACCGAGCTGCCGTGGGCTGCCTGTGGGCACTACTGGAATACAGGTAGGAGGAGGCAACAGTGGATATAAGACAACATTATTCTTGCGAGCCGAAATATTCATATGCAGCGTTTTTGTTTCAAGAGTAAAATATTCTTCGTAGGATTAAATGTGCAATGCCATATCTACATCTATATTTGCAATTCACTCACAAAAATAATAACACGTTACTGTGTATCAACAGAGAACTGTGTCGACAACTACGGAGAAAACGCCACCAACATTACAAACCCCAACTCAACCTCTCCAGTCATTGAGTTCTGGGAGTGAGTACATCTTTTATTACCTGTTCTGTCATGTTCATTAGTCTTTATATGAGATTTCACGCTCTGTTTGTGTGTGCAAAGTGCCATTGGAGATTGTATACTATTGTGACAGCTTTAATCTCTGTGGGTATAAAGTATTAATTGCAGTTTGTATAAAAACACAAGGAGATGCTTTGTCAGTTCAGTCTCCAAAGTCTCAAGTCTTCCTTTAATGTCAATATCTACTATAATGTTGAAAATCTGAGCTTCTGACAACTCCAGACTGTTTCACTGACCCCCCATCCTTGCCCCCAATAATTAGTCAGCCCTTTTTTTTAACATTTGTGTGTCAACAGGCCCTCGTAGGCCAGCTGTCTCCCAGCTAGAGCCATGTGTATGGCAGCGGATCAGGCCTTGTCAGTGTGTAATGCTGACCACACTTCCTGTCTCGCTGCCAGTGGCTATGTTTACACTGTTGTGTCAAATCTTCTTTTTAAAAAATAAAAATATAAATTTTTTTTTTTTTTGAAAAAGACATATATTGCAGTCAAATGGCTAATTTCAAAATGAATTGACATGATTTGTGTAACGATGAAGAAGACATCAGATTTGAGCCAGCAACATAAACCTAACCCCAGAGAATGAAATTCCCAAAGGAAATGGCCAAAAAGACAACCACCATGTTGTTGGCAAAAATAGCAACCAACCAGGCTTTGCTAAATATATGCCAAGACAGACTGTCATGTTTTGAACAGTATAAACAAACTCTCTGATATCACAGCAGAAAGTTAAACAAGATGCATGTTGTTATGTTAGCGCTCCAAAATAATGTTGCACGGTTTTATCATTCACTTACAAACAAACACATCTTTTGTATGATTCCGTTTTGCACAAATATGTAACAATATTACCGTGATTCATTAAAGAAAGGATATGTCTGGACAAAGTATTTTTAATGAACCAGAAAAAAAGACTGAACACAAGATTTTAATGCAGAAACTGTCATCCACTAGAGTCTCTTGACCTAGAGGATGCAATGTGTTATTTTTAACATCGCAAAAATTCATTGGAAAATCAAAAGACGTGTTTCTTTGGTAAAACGAACTAACGCAAATACTCTTTAAAGGGATAAAATCAAAGATACATATTTTCCTCTTACCTGTAGTGCTATTTATGCATTTAGATTGTTTTGGTTGCCGATTGTTGGTGAAATCGGCCGTACAGCTGTCTGCCTTCTCTCGAATATAATACAACTAGATGGCACTCAACTTGTGGAGCTCAAAGTGCTAAGATAATACATTTGAAAAACTCAACAACAATGTCTCTTTCCAGACATCATGACCCGATTACTCAACATAATCCTGATACTGTGTTGTGAGCAGTTTCATGTAGGAACTATTTTATTTCTACTGAACTACACCCGTCAAACGTATCACTGTGCAGAAGGAAGCGTGCATCTTCTCATGACGATCAATCTAGATTGAATTTTTGATTTTGGGGTGAACTGTCCCTTTAAGTTACACAATAGTTATGTGACCAGGTAGAAGATACCTGACTTCTGTTTTCTTAGCTCTAGTTCAAACCATAGTGAAGCCTTAAAAACTACTATAGATATTATCGTTTCCCTCACAAACTTGCCTAACCACATACACAGTTTGCACACAAGTCACACTCTAGCAATATGCAGCACTTTGCAGCTATATAAAACAAATGTACATACGTTTGAGAACACACACACACAAGTATACAGTATTAACACACATTAGCGTTCACGTCTTGCCCTCTCGGCTGACCAGGGAGGGATAGGGGGGCTGTGTTGGACCTAGCCTGTGGCCGGCCAAGAACATGTCATGATGATCAATGGCCGGTCAGGAGCTCCGGGGGTGAACTCGGTGGCAAAGATTTGGCAGTACCATGTAGCTCTGTGGCTCAGAGTCTCTCTTCTCATCCTCCATCAATGCTGTTGCCTGACCTTGCTTCAAAAAACAGGAAACGCACTGTTGAATCACCACCGCCGACAAGCTATGATGTCATAATCGCTGATAATGTGACCTGTATCTTGCACCTACACTGTTTCACCTGTAGGTGTATCGCTGGGAAGAATGTTTTAGTCGTAGACCTGACGTAGACCTGTACTATCAGACCCACAATCTCAGCAACTTAAGGACAGGCAGGGCGGCTTCTCTAATGTGGGAATTTAGTTGGTCAGGTTGGTCAGCAAGTTCACATCCGTGGACCACAGTACTGGCAGCTGCTCGGCACAGGGATGCATCATTGAAGGTGTCTCCTTGGTGTCTTCCTTAAGCCAATCGGACATGATCATTCAGGACATTGACCACATTGGTCCAAAGACAGAGTTGAGACAGAAGGAGGATGATGTGTTCATCCGCAGTTTAAACAACTATGGGATGTCCACTCACGGGGCGAGCAGAAGAGAGGAAGTCTCATTGTTGGAAAAGAGCACTTCTCTCCTCACTTCGAGTTATTGAATGACAGGTAGAAAGTGACTTCTGAATCTTCGAGGCAGTGGAGCCACATGTGAGAAGATTGTTGCAATGCCATCTTGTTCAAGACTGTGTTGATCCACACAAAAGCAGTTCCATAATTGCTGCTTTCAAATGCACAGTTGTATTACCTTGTAGTTGCATCCTCAACTGTCAGGTTAAATACCATTTCTATTATATTGAGAAACCTCAAGCAAACATTTTTTTTTCATGATCTTCCCTCTGTGTTGAAAGTTATGTGGCAAAGTTTACTGTTAATGCCTAAAGACTTATCTCATCGAGTCTGCAGAGGCTCTACGCGGGACATGTTTACAAAGGCTTCTACTTATGTCACACAAGAGTATGAACTAAATCAAGTGGTAATTCATCTGTGTTCTTTGTGCCAAATCAGACGCAGAGTACTGAAGATATCAGATGGTATTGAGCACATGGGGGGAATCCGCTGGGAGCTGGCCATGTGTCTGGCCCTGGCCTGGTTCATCTGCTACTTCTGCATCTGGAAGGGACCCAAGTCAACTGGCAAGGTGAGACAGAGAGAAGCATGTTTACTATTGTGTGTGTGTATATGTGCGGTTGAACTGCGAGTACCACATGTAAGTATAACATGATGTTTTCACACAAAGAACATCAGAAAAGTGTACGTGTAATGCTGTTATCACACCATCCATCTCAGAATTGAGGGATTTGTATATGAATATGTGTGCGCAGGATTATGTGTGCATGCTACTTTGCTGTTATTGACAGTTTTTATTCACTGGAGCACTTTTCATTTTCGTCCTACATACTGAAACAGCCACCAGATAGATCACTCTCCCTTCTTGTCCTCAAAACAACTACCTTACAGGGAGCCACACGCACCCCCCCACCCCCACCCCTGCAAATAGAGGACAACAGCCGTGTCTGCACCACCCACTTCTACCTTTCCACACATCTCCCTTTCCATTTTAATGTCCTCCTTGAGTCTCTTCCAGCAGTCTCGAGGGGGACAGTGAGGACTCTGCACCTTGCTTTGGGTGCTCAGCTCCCCTTAAGAAGCTCCTCTCAGATTCAATGAGCCAGAATGAGTAGAGAGGTAGAGCTGGAGTGAAAAAAGAGAGGGAAGAAAGAGAGTAAAGAGAAAAGAGGAGAGGTGTGTGAGGAAAAATTAATGGGTTCGCATTCTACATGACGGTGGGGGGGGGGGGGGGGGAGGGGGGCATTCAGGAGGCTATGCCTATATCTCCCTGAAGTGTCTTTTGTCTGGCTGTAAAGTAAGAGCGGAGAAGGCTTCTTCGGCTGGGCTTTAGCAGCCGGTCCAAGATTGATTTCTGTATTCACTGGAGGAAAGGAGAGCGTTCATGAGGAGCATGCAGAGTATACCCTCATCCTCCGCCTCTGCTGCCTCTCTCTCTCTCCTGCTATGAGAAATAAACCACAGCTCGTCCGTTGTAAGAGAGAGGCGCTTTCTTCTCCACAGACCCTACAGCCCATTCAGTTCCGACTCTGCTAAGCTGTTTGCTTTTGTTGGCCGTGTTTGCCAGCCATTCTCGCATTTAAGCCCTCCTCTTAGATTTACGGCGAGGCGAGGGCAAGTTTGACCAGTAAATTTGTGGTGGCTTAAATGTTTACCCGTGGTGAGCTGGATGGAGCATGTGGAGCATCAAAAGTTCATGGAGAGATAGAATATTGTGCTTTTCATCTCCAGAGTGATGGAGAGAAAGAGGACGAGAAGGTTTAGGATGTGTGATCGTTTTATTTGACAAATTAAAGGAGGGATTTGCTGGGCAGGAGACAACTTTTCCCACACTTTCCCTTGTAGGCCACGGTAGGATTAACAGAGATCAGAATGGACAGTCTCACTAAGTCTCTGGGATCTAAAGGCTAAAGGATGTTCAGGAAATTTGTTAAATCAGTATGTCGGCAATTTCTGATTGTTTAAGGGTAAAATCAAGCTTTAACTGGCATTTCAAATCACAAGTCCCACTTGACCCACTCTGTAACAGTGAACTGAACTTCTCTGGAGTTGGATTTAGAAGTTAACTGCATCAAATTCTTCAAATCCTGCAACAAAATGTCACGTCCCCCCCCCCCCCCAAAAAAAAGGAGTTTCCATTCATGAAACTTCTGCTTGCAGTTGTACAGGGATGTGACCAGGGGTGTACGAGTAATTGGAGTGTGTGTGCGTTTATGAGTGTGTGTTAAGGCCTGAATGTGTGAATGGTCCACTTTATCTTTGTCTGTAGCATATGCACACCCATTTCAATGTTATGAATGAAGTGTGTGTGTGTGTGTGTGTGTGTGTGTGTGTGTGTGTGTGTGTGTGTGTGTGTGTGTGTGTGTGTGTGTGCGTGTACTCATGCACTTCTTTGCATGCTTCAAAGAAAAGCACATTTTCCCACACTGCCAGCATCACTCCTCTGGGCTTCTCCTGTTTAAGAGACGGGGCCAGAGGAGCCTTCTTTTCTTTTCAGTCTCCTGGCCTGGCTCTGTTCTGTCCTGTTCTGCCCTCAATTGGACTTTGACTGGATGCCAGCAAGCCAGGGGATGTATGTTGCCCGCCTCTGCCTTCCAAGAGGCCAGGGTCTTTGTTCAAGGGGTTTCTAAGAGTCTTGAGATGTCGAGCACAATTCTGCAAAACTTGAATAGTTCAATAAAAAAAGGGAGTGTTGGTTTGATGGTTAGCAAGTGTTAGCTACTGTACTGGTTTGATTTTACTATAGTCGAGTTGACTCTAGTGCTGTCCATGATAGCCTACCAGATGTACTCTATATATACTTGCAAAAATGAGTACTAATGTACTCCAGGTTCTAGGTCAGTTTGACCCTTATTGTAATTTATATTATGCCAAATCATTTTAATGTACTTCTGTAAACTGGGGTTATATTGACATAGGACTGATTTTAAATTCTATGTGATTGATAGATATGCTGGACTGAAACATTTTGAAGAATGCACCTACAAAGTTGTGGTTCCCCAACATTGGCTCAAATGATTACTTAACTCGAGACTAACATTTATTAAATGTTAGTCTCATGTTAAGGCAAATACATGGTTTATTAAATGTATGGTTAGGGTTGACTTTAATTGTATCAACTATAAATTGGTTAACATGGGTTATATTGCTGGACAGTAAGTATTCTGCTGTGCTGAATGTCAAATATTTAGGTTTGGTTATTAGTGTTTGATATTCCTAATACAATATACCAATAATTAGTTAGAAAACCTTTGATTCAACCAGTCATTCCCAACCTTCTTTTGACTTTTGAGGAAAGTTGGAAATAAATGTTTTTTTTGTTATGTCACAAAATATTTTTAACTGATGTTAGTTGACCAAAGTCTATGACCCTTCTGTTACATGGAGCTCACAAATGATCTCGACGTCAGCCATATATGTAAAGACGTGTGTCATAGCTGGTTATGTCCTGAAGGAAAGAGGAAAATGTAATATCGCTTTACTTTCTCACACTGTGGCACATTGTGGCTTGGTTCGTGTTTGTGTGCGCAAAAGCAATAATGTCAGTTGTAGTTTTATCCCAAATCTTTATCTTCCTCACGTATCTTTCCACTCTCCTTTATCTTCCTGTCTAGACGTGTAAATTACTTCCATGCCCTCTCACCTTTAGGTCTGAGAAGTTATGTTGTTATTATTGAGCTGTCAGAATGGCACAAGACAACAACATTTTGACGCCTTAGAATTATTTCTTGCAGTTTTTCCACCCGACTCTAACCCCTTTCTGTCCTGTAGTTGTGGCACTTTTCTTTTTTTTTTCAGATGAGGAGGTGGACATGTTGGTTAGAGCCCAACATTAATCAGCTGTGACTATTTTTAAGTAGGGTTTTTGTTTTGCACAGCTTTACTTTGATTTTGACTTGAAGTTCTGACAGTGACTCAGTGTCAGCTGTGTTTTTCTGTGATCTGTATATACATTAATATTCCTTATCTGTGCATGTTTATACCTGCAGGTTGTGTATGTGACAGCTACTTTTCCTTACGCCATGTTGTTGGTCCTGCTGGTCAGAGGAGTGACCCTGCCAGGAGCATACGAGGGCATCAAGTTCTACCTCTACCCGGACATTTCACGTCTCTCTGACCCTCAGGTAGGCTTGGACCCACTGTATCTCTCTTTCTACTGGTAAACAGGTAAAGATTATTCTTCAAAAAAAGTAAAAGTGCCATTTAGATGTTGCCACCTACAGGCAAGAAATAAAGAATAATAATAATAATAATAATAATATCAATTGTTTTAACACTTGTACGACCTGCAGGCAATATGTGCTACAATTTCCCTTCTTCTCTGTGTTCAGCAGAAAATATCCATTTTTACAAAATCCTTTTTTTATTTTTAAGTTTCAAATGTAAAAACTGCTGACAGCAGCTGCAGGTGGCATTCGTTTATACTGTCCTTGCCTGTAGATTTTGGACATCATGTCTACTAATACAGCGCTGCACTGTGGCTGCTTTTACTTTTATTGCTGCTGCTTCTGAAATGCAAGTCCAGAAACCTGCGTCTAGTGATACTGACAGTTTTCTTTTTTGGGATTATTCACATCAAGGCCACTGTAGTACCCTAACCCTATATAAGACATGGCAAATACTGCAAATAACACATGCATCTTTGAAACTTCAGCTAGTATATCCACTCTCTTTTATATTGTTCTCATGTCCTCAGCTTATAATTCTGGTATTTCATAACGACAGCTTAAATCAGCAATAACGTGAAATGATCGGTTGAATTAGTCTAAAATTTGTCTAAAATAAAACTTATTGGTGATGTTTTTGTCAGCTTATCTATGAAAGGCAGAGGGCAGTAAAGTAAAGCAGGAGGAGTTAAAGAGACAAGACTCATGGGAATTAATATGCTGTATTCCCCTGCCTCACACCCACCTGTCTGGAGCTGAGCAGCTGCCAGGGAGACAGGTGGTGTTGTTGTTACTGTAATACGATGGGGGATCAGTGTTTTAATTTTGTAGCTTTTAATACACCTATCATTATTTATGTACTATATTGTACCAAAGACACTTTTATTGACAGTATGCACAAAACAACTGCTTGTTTAGCTATTGTATGCAGAAAGAAGCTGATAAACGGTATCTCTCTTGTAGCAAGACTAACTGTTTCATATACAGTAGTTATAAACATTCACTTCATTTACACATGCCACTCTAGCAGTGGCAGTGATACTACTGTGGCTTACAATAATATGGAGCCAGGATTATCATAGCAGAGCTGACACTTCCTGCTGGTGATGAGATGATCAAGGGTCAAGTAAATAGTCAGCTTTCAGAGCCTGGAGGGGAGTTAAAGTTTAGGATTTGAAGCTAATAGAGGTGATGCATTAAAGTGTAACTCATACAGACACACACACACACACACACACACACACGACTCCTTGACCTTGCCTGGAAAAGGCAGACAGCTCGGGTCGCTAGGCAACAGTGCACAAGCAAATGTCATTGGAGGGGCTGTCATGACAACTTGAATCGAGGTAGATGAAGATTTTGAATCAGAAAGAGAGAACAGATCAGAACACGGTGATAATATACCCATGGCCGGTGTGCGGTTTATAGTTTGTTTATTGGATTCAATCCAAAGTGGCAGAAACGAGAAAATGACTCGCACCCTCGCCTCGTCCTCTTCGCCGTAGCACAAATTAGCCGGCAGAATCCGAGCCGCCACAGCCGCTAACTGAAGCTGCTTTGCTGCCTTTGCATGCTTCCAGAGAGATTGTCCAATCACAGTTTAATAACTGCAGTAAAGCTTTGGATTTCTCTGCATGTTGAAGTGATATGCATGGGACTGTGGTGAGGCTGATATTTGGCATTTAACACAAGAGTAAAAATGTAAGGCAGGGATTAGCTACAGTGTGCTTATCTGCTCTAACATAAGCTGCGATCCTTAGCATGCACGGGCGGTTAACTAGCTTTCTACCTGCAGCAGTAATACTGTATATCGTTATGTTCAAGTCCGGGGTACAGCATTAAGTTTACCTGGAACATGCAGCTTTAGCCTCAGTCTTACAAGGAAAATATCATGTATGGAGTCTTCAGGGCACATTTACAGTAAGAGAGTCAACTGTAAACATTAAAAAGTCAACTGAAGACGCCAATTACCCAACTCATTGAGCTAACATAGCTAGCTACAGCTGATAAAATCTGCTGCCTACAGTTGTCATTTCAGGAGGCAAAGCGACTGTTGCCAGATAGAAATAAGAACTTGCTTTTGTCTGAAATCAAGAAATTGTTGTTTAAAAAAATTCCGAAAAATTTTGAGTGGTAAATCTGCCACTTACATGTGATGTGCGACAATGTAAAGTAGTAATAGTCACGAAGGGGCGGGGCCTTGCAGGTAATTTGAAGACAAAGGCACCCACCTAGCACAGTACGTCAGTGTGATAAAGGTGCCTGTTTTCTAAGCATGTACCTTTGTGTAATCATTGTATACTTTATTATACTAATACAAATTAAGTAGCTTTCTCATAACATATCACATTGGAATACTTGGGCATGGGGTGAGACGCCATGGATGTGATAACAAGAAATATTTACATAATAATAAAACATATAGTCAGTATGTAACTACTATTTTTTCACATTTATATCTATGCATTTCAATGCAAAAAAGTAAGCCAAAAAACATGATGTAAAATAGAAGCAGCGATGCAGATAGACAATGAACGAGGAAGACAAAATAGAAGAAAAGACACAAACAGGCACAAAGAGAGTGAAGGAGGGTGATAAAGAAGCGCTGCTGTTTGGCAGAGGAAGACATTACTTCTGACACCAATGTTAAATTAGCTTCCTCAGGGACAATCGCGGCTCTGTTCTGTTCACCAGGGTGTGTGGAGTGTGTGTGGCTGTGTGTCACCCCTATTCTCTTCTTCCCTTTACCTTATTCTACCTCCTTCTCACCCTCCACCCTTCACTCTGAAACCCCGTTCTACACTTCTCACCCTCTCCTACCGTTCCTTGTTATCTTTCCATGCACTATAACTGAAAATCTGTTGCTATTTGTGTCTTTTCCCCAGCCTCCCACTAGTCAAACCTACCTTTTAACTTTCATTTCCCGCCTAATTTCCAGCATCAAAATATGATCTTTCCATAATATTGAAAAAAACAGCAAGGCCCAGGATGTTGTTGTGTGTGGTACCCTTCTTTCTCAGAAGAGACGGACGTCAGCAAGACAGTAATATGTGATAAGCCTACTCCATAGATTTGTTAAGCTCACATGATCAAAACATAAACCTGCAATAGATTGTTTTGCCACTTGGGCCTTATGGGACTTATGATCACCTCGTATAGTTCATGTGATGAAAGTTTTAGCAAACAGTTGCCTATTTACAACACAATAGTTGTAGAAAGATTTACAGCACATAGAAAATAAAAACCCTAAAAACTCAAAAGACAAGATTGTTACATGGCAGCAGCAAAATGCACATTTGTAAAATTACGACTAAGGTAGCCAGTTTCATTTAATCTCTGTCATACTTTATCCTGTAATGTGTAGAAAACTGTTGTGTTTTGCTTCTTTCTTGCTTCACATGGATGTTTGACGTTGACTGTGCGGAGTGATGTATGTGCAGAGTGTAGGCTGCAAGGCTGTTGTCACATTCATCTGCTAAAGGCCTGCACCGTCTGTACAATGTGATATAACGTGGTAATTATTCAGTACAGATAAAATTACATTTATTGTATGGGTCCAAGGTAAAGTGGCGAGGGGAAATCTGACTGATTCATTTCAGCCAAATATCTTGCTGCACTTCACATGTAAATATCCAACACCTATGGATCTCATTTATACAAAGAGTGGGACGTGAGGAGCACCAAGAGTGGTACATTTACATTTACAAGAATGCTATCTTACAGCCAATGGCATCCAGCTCTCACACAGTAGAAACGTTTCCTGGAGCCACAGTCTCAACATAACCAAACACAAGCCGGCCAAATTAGGCACAACATCAACAAGTGATTCTCTCTGAGCCTGGGCCTTTAAGGTTTCCCTGCGCTGTGCGGCCATCAGCCGAGGGTGAACTAAAGGGAACATTAATGAACATTAGGAGAGAAAGGCCTGTTCTTCCACAGGAACAGTCCTGTGTTTGTGAGGTCACAGAAGTTACCGTGGTTACTCCCAGGAGGGAGCGAAGACCGTGCGTTTGTTAATTGTTTCTCGGTGGGGAAATGAGATTAGTTGCTGAATGGTGATGTGAGAGAGTTTTCAAAGAGCCATGCTGCATTAGGTTTGAATTTGCTAGCACACCAGCCTACCCTGCGGGTTCTCGGGTCCTGTGCTGAACTACAAACTCGTTTCATAATTCACATTTTACTGCTTCACTGCCTCAGTGAAGAATGTTACGTGTAAATCCCCATAAGGTCCATGAATCGAAGTACTTTGACTCGGGTCCACATTATATCTGAATGTATAATTGGCTGCAATAAAGAAGGTGATTAAGCTTTAGGAATTTACTCACAGACGTTTCATTTTAGCAGCTGATTACAGACCAACAATTCTTCATAGCTAAATCAAAGTCACAATGCATTTACGTTTTGTGAGGTAGAACATTGTCAAGCTCCTTCCACCTATGCTGCTTAGAAAGGACAGTCTTTATTTACACAACCACAACAAATGTGCCCATCAGGAAAACATGAACAACCGATTCTGTTGCTTTTCTATTAAGGATATTAGACACATAAAAGAGCATTTTCACCCAAATTACAAAAAGACTAAGAGTCCACAGCCATGCTAGCAGCTCTGTGAGGCTGTAATTAGTCACAGCGGTGCTTTGAGCTAAATGCTAACCTCAGCATGTTAACAAGCTCACAATGAAAAGGTAACGCCTTATTTGGAAAAATAAAGTAGTTTATAGAGTATTTGTAACATTTCTACGACGTATTAGTTGATATTCACGGTTTAACTGTCTCTTTGTCTGTATATGCTTCACAGATTATCTATAGATTTTATGTGACAATTCATGAACATACCTACATATAGCTACTTAAAAGAAACTCACTCAAACTAAGCTATACAAATTAGCATAGGTTGAGTGAGTAGTTCAAGTTTAAGTATGTCATGAGTTGTCACATATACTCTATAATATATACTCTATTATAGAGTATATATTATAGTCTATACATATACTCTATAATATATACTCTATTTGGATAGTCCCAAATTTAAGTTAGAAAGGTACAACATATTTTTAATCAAACCTTAATTTGTACTGGCTGTCCTCCGTTAATCCCTACCAAACAGAATAGCAAAATATTAATATTTTAATCTACTTTTAGGATGTTAATCCATGATTCACGACATGTGCCTCTCAGAGGGGAAAGAAAACGGCTGCGTTGAGCCATAATTTCATTACAAGTCACTGCAGTGATGAATATCAGGTACATAGATGAGGGGTAACAAAAGAAATGTGGGGTTTCATTAGAGCAGATAATGAGTCATCTCTTGACATATCATGGTAATCTATTTTAAATGAGAAAGCATATTCTACTCATTTTAATTCTGTCATTTAATTTATTTAAAGAAATCTCGCAAAGAATTTACGTTGTCAGTGACAATAGGCTGAGAAGCATCGATGAAGTGGAAATTAAACTGGATCAAGACCATGACAAATTATCAGATGCCTAAAAAATTTCTGAAACTTTGATTTGTGTATACATATATCTTCAAAGAGTAATCTTCATCCCTCCAGAACAGAGACATTATGCCAAGGAGGAGCTGTTCTGGCAGCTGGAAGAAGATGCTTTTTGTTGGTTGTTTTTATTTACTTTAGTTGGTCACAGATCTGTTTATGTATATTCAGTAATGCTCACTTTTCCTTCAGGTATGGGTTGATGCTGGAACCCAAATCTTCTTCTCCTATGCCATCTGCTTGGGTTGTCTCACTGCTCTGGGAAGTTACAATTCCTACAACAATAACTGCTACAGGTAAGATAAGAGTGGGAATACTCGTAGATGGATGAATGGATGATAATGAAAGCCATTAGAAAAACAAGTTAAAATGGTGTCTTTCGTATCTCTGTATAGATTAATACTTGCCAACATAAAGACTATAAGTATACAGGTAAAGCCCTACAGGTAAAAGGTGATTGATAAGAATGGATGGATTGTCACATACTGTATCAGTTCAGTGTCTGTTCATCACACAACGTGTGTGTACGAGGCATCATGTCTGTGTTGCCTGTAGTGTGAGGTCTGGTGCCAGCTCCAGCAGTAAGTGTGACCTCCTTCTCTTTCTGTCTGTCTTGCTCCTCAGAGACTGCCTCATGCTGTGTTGTCTGAACAGCGGCACCAGCTTTGTAGCAGGTTTTGCCATCTTCTCTGTGCTGGGCTTCATGGCCTACGAACAAAATGTTCCCATCGAGGCAGTGGCAGAATCTGGTGAGAGAATAACAATCATCTTTCCTATGTACCAACTCCCACAACTGTAATGTAGCCGTATACTATAGCTAAAGCAGACTGTAGAGTAGAGAAATGCCTGTCTGAGTCAGTCATCGTATTGTGCTAAAATGGATAAACGTATCTATTTATATAACTCCACACTCTTCACCTAGGCTCTTAGACCACCGCAATATGATTTATTCAAGTCAGTATGAATGATTTAGTGAATGTGACAGAGCGAGAGATTTGACATGTTAGTCTCAGAGCACGGTGAGGACATAGTTCAATGTTTTAAATAATGTGTTTCTAAGGGTCTGCCACCAAATGTAGGTTTTGAATAAAGCAACCACGTGCCACCTTTTATTTTTAACCAATCAGTCTTAGTTTACAACTTTAGCTCGTCTCAGTCATGTCCCCCAAGACCAGACATTGTGCCACTTTTGCTTCCCTGCACTTAAAGTATGTTCATAGGTCTATTTGCCTTTAGTTCATGTACAGTGGTTTTTGAGGGGGACTTTCAAACACTCTGCAAAAAATGATGCATATAGTAAATATCATGAGCTAGAAAACCACCACTTTTACCTAGTGCAGGTTTACTTGCTTCTGGATTGTTTTTCGTGTTGATAAATGGAATAATCATGTTTGTACCACAGTCATTTGCCAATGCTAAAAAGAATATAACAAATAATATTACAAAGCAATAATCGGGCCTTAATAATTAAGGAAACCCCCCATTAAGCACAGAAGGAAAAACTAACAACAACAAAAAAAAACAGCCGATACATAAATAAGAAACATTGGGAAGGACCACAGAAAAGCAGATCAGAGATATATATTAAACATAAAATATTATGTAAAAGTTACAATAACAACAAGGTAGATCTCAAAGTACAAGCCTCTGCTTATGTGGCCTCAGAGCAAAATGTTGTCAAATAGATATAAATCCTGCGATCAACAGATTTCAAACATTAAATGTGAGAGAAGCTTAAAAAAGCGTGTGACTGAAAAGCGAGAGATCTATGAACTATGCTATATGATGGTTATTGCTATTATACCTTCATCTAGTCTTGAATTGTTTGAACAGCTTTCACCTGCTCTAATAACACGCCTGTTTGTGATTTCTTTTTTTGTGATGCAGGTCCTGGTCTTGCATTCATTGCTTACCCCAAGGCTGTCACTATGATGCCTCTGTCTCCACTCTGGGCCTGTCTCTTCTTCATGATGCTCATCTTCCTCGGTCTGGACAGTCAGGTGAGGAGCACTGGCGTGAGATTACAGAGAGTGTTCAGTCACATAAAGCTACGTATGATACGTAAACCTATGTATGATATGAGCTCATAACAATGATTTAAATGTGTAGCCACTGTGGAATAACTACTGTTTGTTGTCTTTAATGTGCCATAGTATTGTCTTGTCATCTAAGTTATAACTAAATGAGTTGGAGGCTGTTTCCATTGAGACAATTATCTTATCCTTTTTATTTTGCAGTTTGTGTGTGTGGAGAGTTTAGTGACAGCTGTGGTGGACATGTACCCAGACACCTTCAGGAGAGGCTACCGCCGAGAGCTGCTGATTCTAGGCATGTCTATAGTCTCCTTCTTCATAGGACTCATCATGTGTACAGAAGTAAGTCTCCGCTGTAGTTCGTTTAGTTAAATTGTGTATTTTGAAAGGAATTAAAAGCAGTGCTGCAAATGGTTCTTTGTAACTATTTTATATAATACTAATAGTAAGAATAATGTGTCAAATGTACTGTGTTTATGAATTTATTTCTATGTAGACATTTCATCATCGACGTCGTCGTCATCGTCGTCATCATCATCAACAGCATCATCATCATCACCATCATCATCATCGTCATCATCCTCATCATCATTGTTGTCGTTAACATCATCATCCTCATCGTTATCACCACCATCATCATCATCATCCTCATCTTTATCGTTAACATCATCGTTGTCATCATCATTGTCGTCATCATCGTCATCATCATCATCGTTGTCGTCATCATCATCGTCATCATCGTC
>CALSCE010010661.1:13729905-13822841 GCA_943593645.1 Bovichtus variegatus
ACACACACACACACACACACACACACACACACACACACACACACACACACAGATTCCTCGCTTTATAGTTTGATGTGACCTTATTTGTCAGCAGATGCATTTCTTTCTCACAATGTAAAAAACAACATTTAAAAATAGGATGTCTTTTTTATCTTCTGCAGGCCATTTTCCTGTTCTTCCTGATTAAATACAAACCGCTGAAGTACAACAACGTGTACACCTATCCTGACTGGGGCTATGGTATCGGCTGGTTCATGGCCATGTCTTCGATGGTCTGCATCCCTCTGGGAATGGTCTGGAAGATCTTTAAGACACCTGGCACTTTCTCTGAGGTACAAATATACACATGGACAAAACTTACAAGATTTTCTTTTCGAAAAGAAAAACAGTAATGCTCATTTCTTACTGCATGTAGCTTTATCTATGTTGTAATTGTCAGATAATGTCCCCGAAATCTAACCCTGCGGCAAACACTGTCAAAACCCAGTGTGGATCTCACAGCTTTGCACTTGTGCCTCCCAAGCAAAATATTAGGAAGAGAATACAAAGCCATGCCTCTTATAGCAGATCTTTCCTTGTTCAAAACAGCAGTGGACAGTGTGACCACATGTTGTTATATAATTAATGTTGATAAGACTTAAAGACATAAAGTAAGAACAGCATTAGTGACTGCTATTCAAAGGATGCAAAAGTATCAATATCAATACTCAAAAGAATCCAGCTCTTGTATGTCTCCCGTCTGACTTTCTCAGAGGGATTGTGACACAAATGGATGATCTCATATCGTGGCTCAAGGAAGGATCCAATAATTTCTGACGTGAGATTCTCAGAAGTGGCCTCTGGCTTTTGGCAGACCTGAGGCATGATGACAAGTAGAGGAATGATATCAGTGATGTGTTGCTCATGTCTTGAATGAAATCCAATGATATCTGAATGCTTTTATTACCAATAAATTGTGACGGCTACATATATTTTCACATGCAGTAAATTGATATCACAGCGGCTATTCAGGTAGTTAGCGAGTTCACTGGTTAGTTAGTATGAAATCCACTAGATGCCTGGAAGACATACTTTGTTATTTGATATGATATAAACTGTTTGTACAGTATTTTATGGAAACACTTGCGTCTCAATGCTCTTCTATTCACTTGGTCATCCCCGAAATACATCTTGACTGAATAACAAAGGCTGAAACTAAAATAAATAACCTTTCATTCCAATGTCTGAAAATGTTATGCACAGACATTTCAATTGTATATGTGGATCATTTCATATTAGAAATAGCATTGTGGTGGGAGAATGAAAGATAACATCTTTTCTCTCTCTCGATGCTTTCTGCAGAGAATTAAAAAGTTGACGACTCCCAGCCCGGACCTGAAAATGAGAGGGAAGCTCAACGCCCTCAGTCCTTACGCTGCCAATGATGCAAAACTTAAGGTTGACGGGAAAATATCCACCATCTCAGAGAAGGAGACACATTTCTAACCGACCGCATGACCGACGGACCAACCTGCCCGCCTTCTTCACAATAAGTCCAACGACAGAAAACGACAGAAAACGACAGGAAACGACAACAACAACAACAACGATATCCATCGCTAAACAAAACAGGAAATGAAACAAATGACTCGGAGTGTTATTTTTGTTTTGTAAAGAAAAAAGGAAAAAAAAAAAGGAAAAGCTATCACATGATTCGTAGTCTGCTTCTGTTTTGCACAAACTTTGATAACACATTTGTTGTTTTTTTTCAGTTAACATTGTGACTAAAGAAGCTGTTCCTTTCTTTTCTAACCATTAATATTTTAAAATCAGTTTGATGACAATTTATGGTTAAAACTTGTCCTGGTACCTTGTCAGTACTGTTCACACTTGTGTCTGGGCCTGTAGAACAATACCAATGTGCTGTGTTGTAAAATACTTACACTGTACATTTATTGACAATGTGCTGTGCCTCTTTATTAGGTACTAGGTACCCAAATGTGACTATCTAAGATGTAGCAGCTTGGGGACCATTCTACATAGTTGTGTGTGTTAAGAGGATTGCAGGATGTGTTGGTTGTGAGACTATAGGAGGGCATACCATAAATACCCCCGCAAGTAACTTTGAGTTTTTTAAGGAATTTTGCCTTCGAAATCTTGGATGTTATCCGAACCAGCTGTGACCGCGAGGGTTTTCAGGCCTTCGGCGATTCTTATTTTCCTGAATGCAATGCTGTTGCTAAGCAACATAAGAAAAAACTCTGCTTACTGGATGCAATTGAATAATATTATTAGGCTATTGATCATCACGTTAGGATTTATTATGTCCTTGAGGGCTTTGCTGATTTCCACAGCACCGCTCTTTCTCCCTGCTTGGGCGGTTTATAGTTTATAGTAATATTGAAGGGCAAATAAACAGTAAAACCTGTAAAACCTTTTAAATTTTACATCTCTTGTTTTGAGTTACAAATCTTCTCATGGCTACAAATAGTGAGTGACTCGCAGGCTGAGTCTAAAAACACACCTCTCTCCCCTCTAGCTGCCCTCTTATAAGTCATCATTTCACAGCAATTATGCTGAGCCTAACACAGAGTGACAGACGTGCTTCCACCCCTGCATTTTTATTTCCTCTTCCGCCTGTAAAAGAGAAGATGAACGGCCATCAGATGAGCATTTCAAAACCCATCTGTCTTCTTATCTCCCCCTCTTTTTATTCTTTCCCCTTGTCCCCTTCTCTCTTATTCTCCCGCTGTCCTTTCTCATCCTCATCCTCCGCCCCTTTCAGTGTTTTCCCACTTCTTTGGCTCCTCTTCATCGCGTGGAGGGCTTGAGCAATGACTCGGGCCTTGTATGAAACTGTGATGCTGCTGAATGCTTTGTATGTATTTCGTCTAAGACTCACGCATCAGCGATAGTATTGCCATCGATTTGGGTTTCTGTGACCTTTCCTAAACCTCACAGAAAAAAATACATCTTTTAATTTTGCTGTCTGAGCCACTGCAGGGGTGAACACACAGTCTGTTCCTGTCATCCATTTCATCGCGGTGTGAGTCAATGAGCTGGTCTCATTGTTCAGATCAATCACTGTCCATTGCAGCTTCATCCGATCAGCACTGGAATGACTCCGAGTTGTCCGACCGCCCTTTTTCTTGCTTTGTCCGACTTTCTCACCTCCTCTCTTCCCTCTGTCCTTTGTTTCCTGATGAAAATGCAATCAGAGGAGAGCATCTGAGGGGATGAAACTCACATTTCTCTCTTTACAGTTTTTCAGGAGGAGGCAAAGAAAGCAGGGGAAGAAATTAGGAATTGATGAGCTGAGGAAGTGTGTGATCGAGTAAGAAACTAGGGAAATCGAGGAAGTGTTAGGAGACTGAAGCCCCTCCTGTCTAAGCTGTGACATCCTCTTAAACGTGTGATTGGTCCCGCTGGTGTGGTTGCATTATCACAGTATCACCTCCTCACTGATGTTTGTGCAAGTTAATAGTCGTATGCATCGGAAATTGTAGCCTGCTGTTTAACACTGATCATGTTGATGCATATTTTTACATCTCTTTCTAGAAATCTGTGGTCTATTTCTTGACATGAAAGATGTTTTAAAAGAATTGCTATATTAAAAAGAATACGACTTTTGTTTTGACTTTTGATATGTCACTCAAATGATCTTGTTATAGAAATATAATGAAGGGTGTTTTACTGTTCTGTACTGTTCAGCACACATTTTGGTATTCACAGGACACGTGAACTGTCTGCTTACTCATTTTTAAGAATAAATATTATAAAGGAAATGGGAGTGTATAGGCTCTGGTCTTTTTTATTTCACGTAATCTCATAGTTCAGTTCGCACATCGCAGTTACCCTTTAAAAGGAAAAAGAAATACTCTTAGATATTGACATTTCTTTCTTAAAACCCTCTATAAATGCCTCTATTTGTCATGACACTATCGATAAAATGAGGATAAGATAAGATGGCATTTTACCAAGTCCAATACAGTGACTGGATCATTGACAGACACATGCAGTAATAGGACATGGAGCTGAAAATATAAGAAGAAAAACTCCATATGCATATTACAAATCAAAATGAGCAAAACCATGTAAAGGACTGAATGAAATGTATGAAAAATAATGATCGTTTTTGTCAATTTACATATACAATTTATTATAAACGTTAATATGAGAATAAGAAATCAATGACAAAAACCTAGAAAAAAAGAAAAGGCCATATTGTCACTGCAAAGGCAACATCTGAATGAAAAACATTAAAAACCCTACACACCTATAATCCACCCACACAGGTGTTTTCACTTAATATGCCCAGTTACTGTGTATCTCTTCTCACCACTGTGTGGGTGTGTACACACTGGGCTTCATTGGCATCACCCTCACTCTCACGTTAACTTTGGTGCACCTCAACACCTGTCAAGGTGTTATTAGCACAAAGAGTTTTGTGACATTACGAAATCCCCAGCATAGCTTCACTCTACTTCCACCTGCCCAGAGGTCTAATCAGCCACAGTCACAGTAGTAAGCCCAGGTGTGATAATGAAATGAAGGAAGCCTGAATTCAATTTATGATGGCTCACTGTCGCACTTTCATGGTTTACCGGGACACGTGATAAAACTGAGCCATTTTTAATGTTATTAATAACACCTGTCCTTCTATGACAAGTCAAAAATGTGCGCTGTGAAAAAGGCCTGTTGAAAACGCACAGATGTAGTTAAGGTAGAGAATTTGCAGACAGTTATATGCAACCTCCAGAAAGAATCCACATGGAGTCTGGTGTCTCAGTCTGGTGCAGCTTGGGCACTTTGTTCCATGTCATAACCCCTGTTCTCTCTTTTTCTTTCTCCTGCATTTCTGTACCTGTTTTCCACCACTATGTTTGTTGTTCTTTATCATTTTCACTGTTTTACAAGCCACTACAGAGGCGTCTGAAATCCTGATTACAGCCTACAGGAGTATATTGTAAGGCAGACCATATCTATTAATAAAAAAAATCATATAAGGAAACTGTCTAAGAAACAACATCTGTTTTTTCTTTTTATGATTTTATCAGATGATTTCTTTGAGGGACCGCCACATGACTGTAGTCCTGATTTAATGAAATCCCTTCCCAGTGTTTGAAGGCCTCTGGGTGTGTGTTTCTGTGTGTGTATTGAGCATGTTTTGTGTTTCCGTGTGTGAGTGTGTGTGCGCGCGCACGTGCAGTCATGCGCATACATCCAACTGTCACACTTCAGAAATCAGCTTTACTTTCTTTGACTCGGAGGAGACTACTTGACTTGATCCGGTAGATGATGAGAAGTAAATCTTCTTTTGTTGTTGTGTCACGTTGCCGCTGCACCAACACTTCTGAGAACACTTTATGAGCTGAAACAAGTTTCTGGACTCTTCAGCCCAACAAAACCCATTCAGCGAGTAATGTGAAGGTTAAATGGCTGTCAGCTGAAAAAATTGGTCTCTCTCAAATGCTGCAAAATGTCATCTTTCTTTCTTTCTTTCTTTCTTTCTTTCTTTCTTTCTTTTGCTTTTTGGAGATAAGCTTATATCTAAAATCTTGATCTCAAACACTGCTGTTGGCTGACAGACACATACATTATGAATAAAATTTCCCTATAGGCAGGGTTGTTTTATTCCACTTCTTCTGATGATTGTTAGGAAAGGAGACAGGTGACGGAGCCATAGTCAATGTTAAATGGAGGTTTTGGAAGCCACAGATCGACCAGTACAGCCACACAGTAGACTCGGCACAAAGATAAACAGATTATGGAAACCATGTCATTTTTATCTTTAAAAGACATTCATCAATTTTGGGCTACTGGGGTGCAGAAATAAACAAATCTAGCTTACAGTTACACACCCATCGAAGGAATTTTGTTTATGTATTTTTTGTTTATATATCGTATGCATTGTATTATGTTGTATGCATTTTATGTGCTACTTACACAAACAGCTGACATAGATAAAGCAACATTCACATTCATTTGGAGTCTTGATTATGGCCATCTGAAGTTTAGTTCAATTTATTTGCAAAATAATGAAGAAACAAAATAAATACAATAGGGAAAACAGTAATTAGAGTGCAGGGGAGGAAGGAAGCCTGAAAGGCTTAATTAGTTCCTCCTCTATTTCGGCAGATAAAAAAAGAGACAATATGACTAATCAAAGACGACACAAAACAAAAAAACAAAGAACACAAACTGTAGCACACAAATAATACCTTCACACACAAGGCACACATGAAGAGTAATACAGGAAAACAAAGAAAACAAAAAAAAAAAACAAAACCTAAAAAAAGTCGATATGTACAACCTACATGTTGCCATCAGGTTCAAGATAAAATAAAAAGTTTCTTATGTGTCCTAAAAGCTGACAAGGAAGACCACAATTTCAGTGTTATATTCAGTGAATTCGACACTGTTGACCTCTAAATAATAAAAAAAAATGGATGTCTTGGTTTTTGCCTAGTTGAATATGAATGAAAGTCTGAAGATAAACTTAAAAAAAAAAAATATATATATATATATATATATATATATATCCGGGAAATCTTGCCTGCATTTCATGTATTTAAACATGAAGAAGCGCATTTTAAAAACATTAACCTTTTCTAAAGACGGAAATAAATATATAAGAAAGTAAGTCAAAGTAAATGTGCAGGCCATAAAACCAAAACACGAATGATAATCTTCAATGATTTTGGTACTATGAAGCACCTTTCAACATTTGTTTTAATGTTAATGTTAACATTAAACATATTGATACATAAGGTTTCAAATCATGATCATACAAAGACACAACAGAGGTAGATGGATATTCACTCCACAGCCAGAAAACAATCAGGTGCAGTGAGAGCAGGACAGGTAGGCATGACGGGTGCCAGGGAGGCAATCAGGATGAAAGACAAGCAACCAAACACATTCTATGAATACAGGAACAATTAGAAGGTACATACGGCACAAACAGGAAGCGCAACATAGACACACATTTACAGACGTGATGGAGAGACAGAGTGATGCAGATTCCATAAGACAGATGAGGAAATTTGAGACAGTGGCTAGAAGAGCAGTCAGTAAGAGAGAAAAGAGGGAAGCAGCATTCTTCTCCGCGATTATGGAGAAGGCATAACAGATTAGTTGACTCACGCACAGTGTTCTGGGGCAGTGCTTCAGGACAGAGCCAAGATAGAAACACAACGCACCAGGGCCAAAAGTCAGCCTTGCCTAAAGATTAAAGCAACCTAGATTTTTATCCCGATCTTTTGATAGGGAGCGAGAAAGGAAAATAAATGTGCAGTAAAAATCACTTTACAGCGAATGCATATGACACGGTTAACATTACACCAAATCCTGTTACCCTTTCATTCATTACACTAGAGTCGTCTTACTGCCACAGTTTTTATTTGATGTTCATCTTCTGGGAATAATTAACCACTCAGGAATTGTGAGACATATTTACTTAAATGAATACAGTTTATTATATCCTTTGTACGTGTGTATTATCTTGTGCAACTACTGTAGTGAGGATATCTTAATGATCACATTGAATTTGATGAAGACGTAGCCAAATCCAATTTTATATAACTCTTCTGCTTTGCTTTTTTTCTTATCCAAAAGGAAGTGATTGAAAAAGCCTTTTTGAGGCTTGCCAATGCGGCAGCAAATTCTAATGAGGGGTCAATGAATGAGTGAGACCACTATAACGCTTTCGTGAGCCATCTTTGTGTAAAAGCTGAATTAAAAAAAGACAATGACAAGGACAATGTGGTTAAGAATAGCCTAAAATGTCCAGGAGCACGTAGAACATCAAATATGCTGCCTATTGCATATATTAAAGTATGGTTTGGAGGATATAATCAGCCAGAGGTCGTGTTATTGGTTCTGTCATTTAAAAAGAGTCTACTTCCACACTAAATTTAATCACGTTTTGTTCCCTTCTGATCCCCGGCTGGTGTGACATGAGGCTGGAGTTATTCTTTTAATTTCAGCAGGGGGCAGCAAATTCCAAAATGCCATGACTAAAAAGGCTTCAACACCAGGTGAAAATGAAAAGTGCGTTTCTTGTGCATGTGCGTGAGCTAATGCCTCTGTATGTGGCTGCATATGTTGTGTGTGTTGTATTTCTGTTTGTGTGCAAATGCATTTTCTGCTCAAGATAATATACTATGTGTGTGCTCAAGCATAGTGTGTGTATCTCTGCATCATTATCACAAAATTAATAGTTTGCATGCTCACAGTGCCTCACACGGCATCATGTAATATCAGGTAAATTTCATCCTTCATCATTCATGCACGCTTAATGCTGACAACCTTCTCCCCCCTAAAAAGGAAATGAAATACACAGAGCTCAGTGCCATTGTTATTCTTTGCACATGCGTGTCTTGAATGTGTGCATGCACATGAGGCATTTTGTGCATGTATCTCCTTCATTGAGAGCTGAAATCGTGTTTATCATGACCTCCCAGGGTTTCACAGGCACACAACCTTATCAAAAAAAAGGAGAGAGATATAGTGAGATAGACGGAAAGTGAATGACGAATAGTGGGAAATAGACGGTTGAATTAAAACCAGAGGAAAGAGAAGGATGTGAAAAGGAAATGGAGAGGGAAGGGGCATGAGTGAGAGTAATCTGGTGTGTAATGAAAGCAGGCAACACAGAGAAAATGGTTTCTGTACCTGGTGAAAGAGAGCGAGCAGAGAGGTTTGACAGGGAACTCGGAGGTCAAAAAGGGTAAAAATCTTCATCGTCTTCATCGTCCTTTGTATTAAATCGCCAGACAATGTTCAAAAAAACAGTTGATGAGAATCATTTTTGTACTTTCAAGCCTTTAATCCGTACATTTTTCTGTGTTTTGTCGAGTGTTATGTGTTTGGTGTATATCTCTTTTTGGAAAAAAGAAAAATCATCAAACAATGAAGAGGTTCACAGTGGAACATAGCAGTTTATCTCCATACTCGCACCCGAACATGAAAGTGGGCCATGGGAGAATTAAAATCAGACCCCAAGTACTTCTGGAAAACCTGACTTTAAAAGAGAGCGATTATATTATGTTACCAAAGCCTTTTCATCACGTCTGCTACAAAAAACTGTCTGAACCAGAAGGGCACTCGGAGAGCCCAGATCTCCGCCACGGCGTTTCCATAAGTGAAAATAATGCGTGTGTGTGTGTCTGCCCTGTAAATTGGATCTACTTCAAAATGGAATGGCTTCTTTCTTGGTCCATGCTACACCCTTCTACCAAGGTTCATGAAAATCGGGCCAAAAGTTTTTCTGTAATCTTGCTAAAAAAACAGACGAACAAACAAACAAACAAACAAACCAACAAACAAACCAACAAACCCAACCGAAAACACAACCTCCTTGGCGGAGGTAATAAAGTTAAAATATACCGCTACAATTAGGTCCTAATAGAATACCAGAAATAATAATAGAAAGTTTTAATATAACAGGAAATGTCAAATTCAAATTCAAATGTCAATTAAAATACTGAATGCGCCACACTGTAACAGGTTTCCATCAAACGTTCATCAAGTTTGTATGATTTAGGATTCCTCCAAATGTTTGGTGCTACTAATTAAAGATACATTTACATTTTCGTTGTAGCTTTAGTTTGTTCTGTGGAATTGCTGCTTGCGGCTTTCTCAAGAACTGCACATACGAGCAACTTCACACTCAAAACTGCGCTTCTTTGCAATACTGCTGCCATGAGTTGAGTCACACACCCAAGTCGCCACTACTTAGAAATACCGGTCAAATGTATTTAGCGGATGTATTCATTTCCAAATAGGCGTATTAGTGCTTTGAAATAACCATTGCGGTTATAAAATAGAGCAAGGATTTAATTAGTGGATCCAGCATCCATGTAACATTAGTATATCCAGTATCCAGCAGCAAAAGTGAACTGCAGTCAATGAGCCGTGGCTTGCAAAGGCCCGCTGCAGGCGACGCGCTCGACTCAGTCCACAGGGCCCTGAAGCTCCGCCCCGCTGCTGCACAGAGGGCTGGTCGCTTGTTTATTCAAAGTTTATTATTGAATGTGTTGCGAGTTGTAATTGCACCAAATTTGCCACTGCAGCTCCTTAGGAACCCAGCAATACACCCGCTAAGTGAGAAGTAGATTGAATGAATAGATCTCGAGATACGCGAAGGACAGAAAGACAGAAACAGAGGTTCCTTGCTTCATAGTAAGATTTCTTGAAACATTGAATGCACATGCAGACTGTGTAACCATTTAAAATACTTGCACTGTATGCATTCAAATTATTACACCACCTTTTTACTTGTCTTGTGCTGCCTATATTAGTTCTCCAAATTCATTCATTTGACCTGACATTATAAACAGTCAATGAAAAGCTATTACACTGCATGGTGAACCTTGACCCAACCATCAACATTTTCTCACACATTAGAAGTATGTGTGTGTGTGTGTGTGTGAGAGAGAGCGAGAGAGAGAGAAAGACTATGTCGCAAGGCTAAGGATGTCCAATGGGACCCAATTCAGCACCTTCTTTGAGTTATTAGTTCATGGGTCAAAGGAGGAGATGCCTGAAGACACTCCAGGCATCTTTCCTGCATCGCGCCCTCTTCAGTAGGCAACACATGAAGTGTAGCCTGAAAAACTAAGCGTTACCACCATCTATAATCATCATCATTACCAGCATCTGTAATGCAATCAGGAAGTGATTATCAACCAACCAAAGGGGTTGAATCCAGTGAGAGTTTCGGCAGTTTGGATTACTCCTGTCACCAGTAGACTTTTTGTATAATTGGCATTACTGTAAATATAACATTTTAAATTGTTCTATCTTCCTTGCAAATGTGTGCGCTGTATTTTTACCCTATTTATTGTTATTTTGAGAATGAATGTTCTAGTGCATATTGTTTTGAGTGTAATATTTCACCAATTTGTACTTTTGATGATATGTTTCTTTATTCTACAGTTTGTCCTACTTTTACCTATTACCCACTAATAAAAATGTTTTGTTTGAATGTGTGTATATATCTCTAGGCTTATTAGCATGTTTTGTATGAAAAGCGTGATGAAGGTCGTTTGACCGAAATGTAGCTATTAAAAAAAAAAACACATAAACGTCCAGTGTGAGATGTTTTTTTATTTTGAACCATTGCTTTATCTCCCTCTCATCTGCATACAGTTGTACAAAAACGACTTTTTCTGCAAGCCTCGGGTACCTTATGTTTTCATTATCCTTATCTCTTCACCAAGTGTTAGCTACTTTGTCGTCGTCCTCACAATTTCATAGTTGAACATGAATTACTGTTACAAAAGCAGGGCCTTGATTTTCTACCTGTGTGCAGCTCGCATGGATTAATAACCGTGAAATGGCTAAGTGACTGCTGTGAAAGGTCAAACTGAGCTCTGTGTGAATGTAGGAGGGAGAGAATTGAGGTGGGTCAGAGGAAGCGTGACTCGGGGGCTGAGCGTCCTTTAGAAAGCTTTGTTTTTTCCATGCCTGGTTGAGATCTGCTTACAGTAAATCTAATATTATTTGCTGAAGGTTTTCACAGTCCATCACTACGATAATCTTTCTTCAATTTTATTTTTTCTGTTTTTAGTTTGAATCATGCAAATGAGCGAAGCGAGCGCTATCTGACTGGGTCAAAAACAGATTTACACACTATAAATAATGTGTGGCACGAAGAAAATATATTACAGATGATGAGCACAGGCATGAAGTGTGTTATAGTGTGTGATTATACATTTTCTTTGTGTCTTACAGAGACACACGCACACACACGCACACACACGGACACACACGCACACACACGTACACTTATACAGTACGTGTGTGTGCCCAGATGCATGTGTGTTTGCTTAGTACACTCAATGAGTGGTCCATGCCCATTGGGTAGCCCCTGTTTTGCACGGTCCCGCAGTAATAGGTTTTGGCAGCTGTGTAATTTCTGTTGATTTATCCCTGACCTTGGAAAACTCTTCTTCTGCAGTGCAGGTGTCATTTGTATAACACACACACACACACACACACACACACACACACACACACGCACGCACACATGCACGCACGCACACACGAGAGCCAAACAAGCAAACGGGGGGAAACAAAAACTATTTAATGTACACAGCAACACACATATTCATACTCACCAGCTCACATTCATACATCAGCCCCCACCACCCTCCATATACCCACATTCACATACACACGCACACACTCGGTGTTAATAGGTCACCGGCCAATGACAACGCTTACAATTTCACTGTCAAGTAATGTTGACTGGTGGAACGGGTCAATGGTTAGGTGGAACACCAGCTCTGTGGTATTTTAGAGAAGGCTCAGGAGAACATTGCGTACCATCCCAGGCCTGGTCTCTTACACTGTAGTGAGGGAGCCTGTTTCTCCCTGTTGTTGTGCTAAGGTTAGTGTTTGCTGCCTAACGTTACCTCACTTCATAAGTTACAGTTATATGGAAATATTAAGGTTGTATTGTTTAGCCTGGTGTTATCGGTGGAGGTGTTGGGGCTTATTCAAAGTAATGAACGCATGCTATTGTCACGCATTGTGGTATGCGGTTGTTATTAAACCCCGTCCTTTTTGTTTCTCTCATTCCTCTGGTGTCCCCATTTCCTCCTGCTTCTCCTGCTTCTCCTGCCTCTCCTGATTTCCCTTTTTCCTTTTCCTTCACCTGGCTCACATCACACTTGAAAAGCTCACGGTCATGTGTCGGCCAATCCTGAGCTGTGGGGAGTGTAGTCCAATTTCTCAATCCTCAGTCCAAGAAACATGCAATGCAACACAGCAAATCCACAAAGCTACGCAATATTATAAAACGAATTAACTCACGCGACACACATCAAAACTAATAAAACCAAAGGTAAAATATTTATGTATAAATACTGATAAAGCTCAAACTAAAGAAAAAAATAAAACATGCAGATGTTGGGATGAACTGATTATTATAGTATAAATGTATGCACAGTATGTGTCATTGATGTATGTTTTAGTTTTATTTCGTGTAAATGTGTTTGAAGCCTTCAATAATGAAAAGCACAATGTACATCAGATGTTGACTACATAGCTCGGGAAACGTGTTTTGCTGAGACATTTTAGCGCCATAAAAACCAATGTGACAAACATTAGACAATTAGACAACAAAATGAATGGTATAGATTAGTTCATAAGAGCTGATTGTACTGCTCGCCTGGCTTTTCACCCACTCTCTTAATATTGAATCTTGCTATCCTCCTTTCCACTCATCACACCTTTCTGTCATCGATCACCAAAACAGTCAATACCCTCTTACTTGTGGTACCACCATTATCCCACCACTCACTGCTTAAATTGCATCTGTGTGTGTCAGGAAGAGCTGATCAATGGCAAACAGTTGAAGGCAGGAGAGGAGTAAACACATCTTTGTACACATGCTTGTTATTGTAGGTAGAGACCATAGACTGTGTAAAATAGAGAGACAGAAGTTGTGGGGGCCTCGCAAAATATAACTCTTGCATGTTGCGGTAGACAAGCTATTTCACCTTTACCTTTTTTATATGGATAATAACAGACACTCAAAATAAGATACACACAAACAAAAACTAACGGATGACAAGGCTAAGCTAACAACAAAATGCATGAATTTTAGGTTGTTTAAATTTCACAGATTTCAGCTATAGCGATGGCTTTACTGTACCAAACTGATTTATGTTGTTGTATAAATGTGCACGCATCATTTTCTATGTTGCGCCTATATGTGTTTTTACAACCCTAACATTCATCTGTGACTTCATAAATGTGGCAAATTCCCCGCTCCCCAGCCTTTACTGATCTAATGTTCTTTTTATGTTGCTGCTCATTTTCTATAGGAGCATTAAGGAACTGGAACTGTCCACTGGATGTCAAGTCTTTAGCCCCAAGCGTTAATGATGCATTCGAGCAACATCGGACGAATCTTTGTGCAGTTGTTAAACTCGGATTTCAATTCCATTTTCATCATCCTGTCACACCAGCAAGCTTTAGATGCAAATGCAAATCTGAACCAATTCCCTGCAACTCAACAAACCATATGACTTTTTCAGTTTTGATAGAATGTTTAAGGCTAGTATGCATAATGTTTAGCGTTTTTTAATGTTTACACTGGGGCACTTACCCCGGGTTGTGTTCATCATGACTTGCAGCATTTCTGTTTTTTTCTGAAGTTGTCTGTATTTCCAGTTTGTTTCAGTATGCTGTTTATGTGTTGTCAGGGGGGTGAAAATGTATACTTCAGTTGCTTGTGTTTTGTCTATTAGCTTGTATTTTCTTAGGTTGCATTGTGTTACATATTGTCAAGATCAATAATATGTATTTCTCACTGCTGAAACATTTGTGACATTAAGTTTTAAGAAGCTTGGACAAATATAGAACATATCAGGGGTAGCAAGATTGTTCTCCAAGATTAGCATACAGATAAAACAAAACTGGATGGAGACTAAATCCTTGGGTAACTCCACACAGTGTCTTGAGTAACTTACAAAAAACTCAAACTTGCGTGAAACTTTGAGTTGTGTTTAGAGTGAACGTGAAACCATTTTTTTTAACATGCATTATTCATGTAAATTTGACCTCTGAAGTATTTGTGCTTGATTAGTACAGTGAATACACATTGTTACATTAGCAAAATAAATACAACAGATATAATGTGCACATGGTGTCTAGCTGAAGCTAATATTCAGCCCCCAGCTGATTTGCGACCCTGGCTAACCTCCTATTCTCAAATACATCATCATCAGATGACCTAACAAGACCAATGGCGAGACAAAGAAAGCCTATGTTGGTATGACTGGCAACAAGAAGACGCGTTGAGACAAATTGAGGTTTGTCATTGTTGTTTCTGAGCTCTGGGCCCTTTGTAAACACAACACACACACAACGACTGAAGGATTGATTGTGTTGTTGGCAGTAGAGGTGGTGATGGGTAAAGAGACAAGACAGGGTAGAATTAGTTAGAGACAAAGAGAGAGAGAGAGACAGAGAGAGAGAGAGACAGAGAGAGACAGAGAGAGAGAGAGACAGAGAGACAGAGACAGAGACAGAGAGAGAGAGAGAGAGAGCGATGATGCTATCTGTCCGTAAACACCTCTGGCTATACTAAAATGAATCTTCTCATCATGGCTGTGACCTCTAGCCCCTGTTGTAAAGCACGGGGTAATTGAGGTTAACAGTGTAATTTGACCTTTGAAGCTTCTGTGTGGATTCTGTTGGAACGTTTGCTGCTAAACTGTGGAAATATAAGAAACAGCCACCTTTTGAATATTCTTATCGGCAGCTCCAGAATGATTGTAATGTGAAGCAGGGTATTAACTCCACGCCACAGAGAGCAAACATCACATGGAGGGTAGATGAAATGTTTTTAGAAAAATAAAATGGACTCTAAACTGAGAGTTATGATTATGCCCTCTCTCTTTCGCCCTCGCATAAAATGAGTGTTCAGTGTTAAAATGAGTTTCTCATTGCAATAATCCATATCATCCAATGCGTCATGTTTTGTGAGCCCCATGTGCATTTGCTTCCCTCCCCCCTCGCACTCTCCCTGTTTCTTTCTCTCTTCCAAGAGCACACAATAAACTACTCTTTATATCCACATTTCGAATTCTCTGGAGAATGGGTACAGGAGCCTAGAGCACTACAAAGCTTACAGCACCACAACACTTCAGAGACACACCAGTGCACTCACAAGGACGGTTGACACCCAAAATACCAACAACAACAAAAAAAAAACCCACAGAAACTTCCGGCGATGAATGTGTGGCTCAAATACACATATGCGCACTGACTCACACAAAGAAACACACATACACACACGGGCACCTTTTCGAGTCCAGGGACCTGAAACATGCATGTTGATGAGTTTGGCTGCAGGCGGAGACACCTCCCAGTGAGGCACTGCTCCTGCCACTCTGTCCCATCGCTCCACACCTACCTCTCAGAAAGGTCACCATGTATAGCCAATGGCGGGAAAAAAATGAAGTTGTTCCTTGGGGTGACATCTGTCTTGAGATGCGGGTATGTGCTGTGGATCGGGGAGTGTGTGTGTGTGTGTGTGTGTATGTGTGTTTTTTTTATTTTATATTTTACCCCTAACATGCATTTTTATGTGGCTGAAACCAACCTTCATATTGACAGGATCCTTGAGTCTGATGTCAACAAAAAACACATGTCAACCATGACTAATTATGTAAAATCAGCCAGATGTCCATTGCAATGTTGCAGAAATTATAACAGGTTATGCAGAAAATCGTCGAAAATCAAAATGCAAATGAATGCGTGTGTCTACCACAACTGTTATGCGGATATTAGGAGTTGGTTCATCTAGATAAACAGGAGGTGGCGCTAATCCTCCAGTCGGGTGCCATTAAACAAAAAGATTGCATAATTAAAAGAGCCCCAGTCAAACTTTAAAAGGTGGAAAACATGATGGAAATATGACATGTCTGTTTGTTTTATGTAATCATTTGAGGAAGGTTACAGTCTCCTGTAAATGTCCCCGCTGTGGGACGAATAAAGGATTTCTGATCCCTCATCACAAATCTGGTGTCTTTCGAAAAAAAAAAGAATTACACTCAAACACAAAATTCTCATAACATGCTCAGTACACAGGTGGATGGAAACACACTTATTGTTATGTATTCAAGCATATGAGCCTGCCAGCCCAGAGTACACGTTTGCATGATATGAGATGATGTAATCAGATTCTGTAAACACGCCTCAGATTTATGACACACGCCTGGGTGAAGGTGAACTTTGACATATCTGACTTATATACTGTATGTAGGTAATGAAGTAATGAAGTGTGATCACGTAAACTTATGATTCTGATGAACATCATGATCCAGTAAATGATCTAATTTAAACTCCATATCTAATTATTTTTCTGTGTGAGAGCTGATGTAGCTCAGAAACCCCATTATAACTTCATTTCCAGCATAATACAGCAACCTCCTTAATTAACCCTACATCCTATATTTATACTTTGCAATAGTTTGTTGTAGCGTGCCTCCAGCGAAGGCAATGATGGTTAGGTCAGTCGGTTGGCTGAATGGGCCACCACTTCAGTCCAGACTGAAATATCTCAGCAAATATTTGATGGATGGACATGAAGCTGTGCACTGTCATTCATGATCAGCAGAGGATGTATCTTCCTGACGTTGGTGATCCTCTCACTTTTCTAGGGGTAAGAAGAGATTGACATGTTTCCTTTGGATTGCCAAAAGATTTGGTAGAGATATTTAAGTCCCTGAGAGAATACATCTCAATGACTTTGGTGATCCCTGACTTTTCATCTAGCATCACCTGCAGGTCAAGGTTTTTACATATCCAGTAAAATATCTCAATATCTACAACAGCATTTTGTCCAGGCATTCTTGGTCTTTGTCGATGCCCTGTCTTTTCATCTAGTGCCAATATCCCAATGCTTTGAGGACCAAATACTTTTCCCACCAGCCTCAGCCGTACTTTGTTTTTCATGCTAATTAGCGATGTATTATATAGCAAACATGTCCTGCTAAACTTTAGCAAGTTTATAGTGCGGAGTACTATATGCAAAGCAACATCTGTGCCAAATCAGATGCAAAGTACCTGACATATCATTGGAAACACTGCGATCAATTTAAAGCTGTTTTGTACGTCCTTGCTTTATTTGATATTCAAAAAATGTCACAATCCTTTTCATGAAACATTGCCCAAGCTGGTGAGATGCTACTTTACTCAGGACTCAGATTTAGGAGGTCTATTGTCAATATGAGTGAACTTTTTCATGGTGGCCTCTGGCCTGCACTGCCAACTTTTACAACCTGAGTCTCTCATTCTTCTCTCCCATTTTACTTTCCCCTTTCTTCCCCTCTTTTTACCTTTCTGTACCTCTCTCTTGCTCCATCTCATCCTATTTTTATCTCTTTTCTTCCTCTCTGTTTCCCTCTATTTATATCTTACTGTCCCTCTCTGAATGAAGTGTAAAATCAAATTAATATCAAGGAGAATAGGTCCCTGAAGCATTTGGCAATCTGATAAGAAACTGCTCTAATATTAGGATTTTAGGAAACATATTCATATCTGATATATTGTAACATGTTGGGAAGTGCTCTTCTATAGACGCATGATCGAAAATACTTTTAGCACTTTAGTGCCTACCATTTTTGGAACACATCTGGTAAATGAACTTACATGCTTATTATATCAAACAAATTAAAAACTTCTCCTTGTATGTGAAACTTTTAAGAAGATTTTTTAAAAGGCATTAATCTTGTCTTTGGAAGGATGAAACACTACAAAGAATTCAGCTAGTTGGAGATGGAAGCTTTCTGTCCACCCACAGTGTCTGTGCATAATCCAACTATTATCTGAAAAAAAAGAAAGCAAGATGGTGCGAGTGTGTTTGCATGAGAGAGAAAGAGAGAGGATTGATAGCCTGAAGATAGAGTGCCTCCCACAGTTGTCCTCAGCAGCCATACAATCATTATGCATACAGTACAACTACAGTAGAGTGTTTGCATCATCGTATTTATATGTAAAACACTCTGAAGATCACTCACAGTGTGTAGTAGACTGGTGAGAGCCGAGCTTTTCAAGGACATTTTCAGGGATTGTGAAACATTCCTTTTTTTTTGCTTTTATTTTTTTTTTACCAGAAACAGAGATTGCAGAGCAGGGGGAAATCACTAATTCCACATTAAAAGAGAAAAGCTAATTTTGCCGACTGACTGCTTCAAAAAGATAGGGTATGTGTCAAAAGAAAGTCATGCCAAAGTGAAATATCATTCAAAACCACCTTACTCTCTTTATCAAAGGGGACTAAACTTTTTTCACTGGATTCAAATTTGAATTCTGAATTATTTTCCACCTCCCCCGAAAATCAGTTTAACCTCAGTTATGCAATTCGAAAAGGAGCTGGCCAAAGGTGCCTCCGGTCTCAGTGTAGTGAACTGGAGTGTGTGGAAATGTCTGTCTTCCTGCCAGGTCGGAGGAAGCAGACCTGAATGGCAGCATCAAAGCTAGAGGAACATCTCCTCCTCTAGAGGTTCATTTTACACTTAATCCATTTCTCTTTCCCCCACTTGGTCTCTGTATTTCCTTTGCTCCATTGCCTCCTTCCCCCTTCTTTCCTTCTGTCTGAAACTCACTCCCCACCGCCCTGTTTTTCACTTTGCTTCTCCTCCGTTTCTTCCACTTTTCCTCTCGTCAGATGGTGAATCATATGGTAAAGTTTTGCTCCATTAGTAGAGTCCTGTCATATCACAACTCACCTACCATTACAAAATCAGAATAATGAAGGTTAGAAGTAATTTTTAACAATGCCTTAACAACATGCTCCCATTTAAAAAAAAAAAAATGGCATTACGTGTATAGTTCATTTCTTCATTTCCCCACTGGCTTTCGCATACATCCCCAGAGATGGAGAGGGATATATGGTGGTATAGCACATTACCCAAATTTCCTATGCCTAATGGGGTGTCAACATGGATAGGCTATTACCGTATAATGATGTGCTTTGTGATAACGAGTGGATTATTTGGTTTACTATGCCATGAGCGGCTGCACGGAAATAACACGGGGGGAGAAGAGAGGAGGCTAATTCGGTCCTAATTCGATGCCTGGGGCCATCTTATCTGTTTTGTTCTTGTATGTATGAAGTGCCTCTCCTCTCCAGTGAGTGCAATATGGTGAAAAGCTATTTTAGACCCTGTGGATGCAGTGCAAGCTTCACATCCTTTCGAATTTCCTCAGCACACAGTGTAGACAGTGGACAGGATATTCTTTCTGCTTAATTTCACTCCACACTATCAGCAAGTCACTTCCTTTATTCTTTTGGGCATGTAATGTGGTGTTATACTGTATCTTGCATTCATGTGTATCCCATGTGATCAAGATGAAATAATGCAGTAAAGTTCATTCATGTGACTCTTAGGTTAATTGCAAGAGTCAAATAATTTTTTTTTTTAAGATAAGTCTTTCAGGGTTCTTCATAGATATAAAGTTATATCATAATAAAACAAAAATAACGATATTTTGTTGAACGTAATGGTATGTGGCATTAAGTATGCATCACTATGTCGGTCCGACACATACTGTAGACTGTATATATCGATGGATGACGCAAAAGTGAAGACAAAATATTCTGGATACAGGAGCTGCCATCTTGAAATTTTAGAGCCAGAGTCTGGGTTGGTGTTGGCGTCTTTTCTATTTCTAAAAGTGAACTTTAATGATATGGAAACATGTTAGTCTCTGGGTGATAGCGTACGATGTATTTACAAAATATTTCACATCTGACAGTAAAATAAAGCCAAGGTTTGTTGAACATAAAATAACTGCGGGCCACAATATTCCTATAACCTGGCCTGGCAGAAGATGGCAGAATGATGGGTATCTCTGATTTCATTCATATTTACAGTAATATGCTAGAATGACTATGCATACTGCGTCAGAGTGAAAGACAGCTATTGTAGTAATCGTTCTCCTTGAGGCCATTCCATATTTGTGGCATCTGCAGAGAAGCAGTGGTGCACAAGAGTGAAAAGATGCAAATACTGCTGACTCCATCCCTCTGCAACTGTATGTCCAGGAAGCTCGAAAATGTCCTCACTGCATGGACAGATGGCTACTCCACTGTGACGGCTTGCCCTTTAACCAAATTGAGGTGAGGTTGTGTAGAGAAGCGGCTTTATCAAGGTATTGTTTCATCAATCATCAGGCGACGACTCCACACTGGAAACTCTTAACAACTATAATATGGATTGCCATGAAATAATTCATGGTTCCCAGAGGATGAAGTCTACTGACTTTGGTGATCCTGTGAGTTTTTCCCCAGTGCCACCACCAAGTTGACATTTGGGGTTTTGAGGGAAATATCTAGAGAACGCTATTGGATGGATTGCCAATAATCCATTAATAATTGCTCATTTCCCAACCTGCTTCATCCTTCATCAGCCACTGGCTTTATACATGAATACCATCCCAGATATCCATTGTTTCTCTGCCAGATTGAACAGTGTTTTCTGTCTGATTCTGGGTTCAAGCCTGAGCTGCTACAATGTGACTAATAAGCCCACATTTGCAAAGTGATTCAGTCATCTTCAAGCTACACTTACAAAATGCTAGTGAGGTCCAGTCATTGAAAAATGAGAAAGGCCTGCATTTGAATTCCCTGTGTTCAACAAGCAGTCATGCGTCAGGTAACCTTTGTTTCATAGTAAAAATCCATTTAACAGTGTAGATGTCATCCTTCAATATTAATTTTCAATCACAGCATACATCACATGACAATCGCATGACGCATGAACCATTGATTTTTTTTACATTCTATAATTACTTTAAAATTAATTGAGGGTGAAAGAGAGAAGAAACTATTCCCGATCTTAAATTCCAGCAGCAGCAATTCAATGTCAATCACTTAGTAGAAATTAGCATTAAGAAATTGATCCTCTGTCAAAATGGGGAACATCTGAATTGATCGGGACCTTTCACCGCATCATGGATGCTACACTAGAGGCTATAGGCCAACAAACAAGAACAAATGATGTTACGCTGTGGTTCCAATTAGAAATATGGTTACAAAGCTGCAGTTTAGCTTTTTAACCGTAGAAAGAGGAAAAGGAAAACTATCTACTCGCATATGGAGTTTGTCTCACAAATTCATTGAGTTCAAGATTTACAACACATCAGCATTCATACACATTCATACAGAGTCAGAGGCTACCGTACAAGGTGCCACATGCTCATCAGTGATAACCATTCACACACACTCACACACTCACACACTGTTGGCCATCGGGAGCAATTTGGGGTTCAGTATCTTGCCCAAGGACACTTCGACATGCTGACCGCAGAGGCCGAGGATCGAACCCCTGGTGACGACCACTCCACCTCCTGAGCCACAGCACCTGTCCCCAGGTGGTATAAATAGCAGTTGGTGGAACAACAGGAGTAACGCTAACTGTGGAAACTCTACGCGGCAAAAGAGCATTGTTGACCGAGGAGGCAAAGAAGGCGAAGAGGGAGAGTGATAAAAAAAGTTCTTTCTCCTAAGTTAGATCAGTAAGTAACAAAACCTGCCTCCTTATTAACACTACCAGGTGTTTTATTCTGCACTGAGATCGGGGTTTCTAGTTCTTCGGGATTCTTATTAGCTCGAGATACTCGTTCATATGGAAGTCAGCGGACAGATAACATGTCATCAGCGTCTCCGCTGCGACAGCAGCACCAACAATAATACCACTTGTAAACGAAAAGTTGAAAAGTTGTCTGTTTCCACTTTAAATGTTTTTTTTTTAAGATATTTTGTTGCCTTATATTTTTAAGCTTCTAAATCATAAATTCAAAGCCTCTTTTTGTAGATGTCATAATAAACCTAGAGATTTTTTTTTTCGTCACCTGAGTTCAGATGTTCAACACAATTTCTTTTTACCAACGTGGCATTTCTGCATTGTGCTTTTTTTCTTACTGGAGACTACCCTTACCTTAGTGGGGGCAATGGCATCGATAACATTTTTTAGAACTGACATTGACAAGACCCAAGTGGGAGCAGACTGTAAAGTGGAAGAGAGGAATATGCCAAAGAGGATCTAGGGGAAAGAAGAGTAAGAAGCTTAAGAAAGTAAAAACAAATCACCTGAGGATGTTATAAAGACACAGAAACCATGCTATAGCTCATTAGGTGATGCTAATAGTTTGTATTTATTCAGTTATCAACCTTGAACGTCAACACACTTTTTAATGTCGAACTCCCTGTATGAAAACCAAACTTTTTTTCCTGTGTACAGTAATAGTCTACTGCAGCTCGGCCAACTGTCCTCTTCTCAACCTTTCTAAATGACACTGACGAGAGCTGTTACTCCAGGACTAATGATTCAGCGTCACGCAATCATCTGTGTTCATTTAAGGTCTCCATGTTACCCTCCCCTCATTCCCTTTGACTGCTATTTCTCTCTTCTCCGTTTCCCTCCGTTTCCCTCCCCAGTCCTTATCCATTTCACTCTCACGCCATCTTTCCACCTCCTCACTTATGTTTCTTTCTCTTTTCTGGCCTCTTCTGTTTGTTTCCTTCCTTTATATTTCTACTTATTCCTTATTTCCTCTTCCTCTCTCCTCCTCCTCGCTATGCTATGAGTAAAGCATGCCAGTCAGAGCCTAGTAGGCAGAACTGTCAGTACTGGTCACGGTAACCTTTCAGTGATGAAGACATGCAATAGTTAAGCCAGCAGCAGCGCCTGGCTGTAGTTAATTCTCAACTGGCAGATCCCCCTCCAACCCTTCCTCCTATTCTCTTTCACATCTTTGTATCTTTATTCCTGTATGTCTTAACAAGCCAATCTGTTTTACTTTGTCTGTCACGTCCTATTTTTTTTTCCGTCCTCAAATTCTCTTTTGCAACACTCCCCATACTCTTCATATTATCCTGATTTTCCCCTTCTCCTTGACAATCCGTTGCATCTCTGGACTCAGGACCACATCAGACATCTTTTTGAAAATGTGCTGCTGAAATCATCCGCTTCACTAGGTCAGAGCAGAAACCATGCAGTGTCATGCATGTGGAGCATGTAATGAACCAGTACACAGGAACAAGACCCCTGATAATTATTCTCCTCAATCACCCCTACCTTTTACAGTTGGACCAGAAGAAGAAGTCTTGTAGCTGTGCTCAAACAAGAAATGTGTAATACAGACTATTTTCCAAGCGACTGGCGTGACCACAGCCAATGAGCCTTTGGAAAAACACTTATGATTTAGAAGTACAGTTGCAGTAATCTGCAGTTTAAGAAAATAAATAAACTAATAATTAAATTATTGTAAATTAAAATTTGAATCTATTTTATCTTAATTTATACTTTAGTTTATTTGACAATTTGAGAAAAAGACTATTAACTCAAAAACTAGTATTACTATTAGTACAAATAACAATAATATAATATTTGGGGAAGCGGTGGTGCGTTGGTTAACAGCCTAAATAGTTTCTGCGTTCCAAAGCACCTGCAGGCTGGGGCCCTTCTGAATGTGCGTGTGATTGGTTGTCAATATGAGTCTGCCTGGTGACGGACTAGCAACATATCCAGGGTCTGCTCGCCCAATGTCAGCTGGAAAAGGATCCCGCGGGGAGAGATAATGGATGGATAGTATATTATATAATAATAATAATAATTGTTATTAATGATCACACATAGGTCCAACGAAGACATTTGTCGCTGCTAACATGTGGACAACTGCTGAGTGAGTCAGCTTGTAGCAGCACTAGCTTTGTTCCTCTGTCTGTTGCCTCAGCAGCAAAGACAAAGGATCACATGTTTGTTTACATGCTATGGACGCTACATTTTGATGGATATTTTTGAGGGCATTACATATTTCAAAAATGTTATAATAAGAGTTCAAACACTTATAAAATGGCAGATAGGGAATATATTGCACTAAAAATGGAACAGGAAGCAGCAGAGGACATAAGGATTTATTGGTTGGTCTCCCATCGTACTCCTGTCAGAATCGCCATTTTTGTTGTTCAAATAAAACCTTCTCTAACTACTTCCTGTTAGATAACTTAATAAGTGGAGAATCACAATAGAAGTGTACGCATGAGTCACTATTTATTTAACTTTGGCTTTAAAGAGTTGCCTAGTTTCAGAATAATTTAAGGGTCAGTGTTGTAATATGTCACAATATATTACACTTAATCTGGATGTGCCCTCTACGTGAGTCTGTAGGTTCTTCAGGCAAGGTTAGCTCGGTCCCCATGTGTGTTGTGCTTCAGCAGGTGGTTCAGCCGCAAAACACCCGCTGGAACCTTTTCACTTGTCATTGTCAGTCTACATCACAAGTTAGCCAAACAGACAACCTTTCAGAGAGTCATGTCACAACACATCTGCTCCTCATACTAAATGTCTATTTAGAAGCACCCATGTGAAGTAATGCTTGTCTTTTTGTCAAGACAGCCAAAAGATACAGCAGCAGACGGGAATGGATTTCACCGGTGTTGACAAAGATCTTTGCGATTGTTTTTTGGAACTGATGGTAAGAAAGTGGCACGTGTGTTTTCCATAGGGTTACGATGAGCCTTAATGCACCCTGTCATCATTCAGGGAAGCTCATTGCCCCTACAACTGATTTTAAGATGTCGTGGCTGGTAATTGTTAGCATCAGCATTTGTTAAATTGCGGCTGGTGCTCAGGAGGTATAGCGGGTCGTCAACTGATCGGAAGATCGGTTTGAATCCCGGTTCCTCCAGTCCACTTGTCAAAGAGTCCTTGGGCCCCAAATTGCTCCCGAAGGCATAGCCATCGGTGTGTGAGTGTGTGTGAATGAGCATTAGATTAGATGATGAGGTGTTTGGCATCTTTTATGGCAGCTCTGGCATCAGTGTATGAATGTGTGTGTGATTGAGTAAATGATGGTACATATTCTAAAAGCGGTTTGAGTGGTTGAAAGACTAGAAAGGAGCTATATAAGTCCATTAATCATCCATTTACAATTAAAAATCTCGACGCCAGATAGGTGCTCCTAAATAGAAATCTGTGTGGGACCTAATGAAAACTGTACAAGAATCAGCGCAATATATAATGAAAATAATGTTAAAGTGACCACTAATATAATTATAGTGATAAAACTCAATTTCTTTATAGTTTCATTTTTTTTATCATTCAATTTCAATTTCCTATTTAAAATGGATAAATCTAAGAATACACGTTCTGTAAGAAAGAATATGTCTTGTGACTGGCCCGGGCTCTGAAAGTATAAATGGATTTTAATACATCCATATCGTAAAGATTGAAATAGGGCAGACGATGTTCAAAGAAATAAGTGTCACACCAATTATCCTTTATCTGTGTGTGATCTCTCTTTGCCATCAGCCTATTATACATGATCATCTTTGATCACAGTTGTTAAAGCGCTGATAAGATTAAAACATATCAAAAATCCAAGTGCTAGCTTTTGCTTATGTATTTTCTTCCCATTGTTTCTTCATATGGACATAACAAGAATGAGTCAATTTCCTCCACAAATAAATGGCATAACTTAGTGGTCAAGTCCACAGCTACTACTTCAAAACTTGTCTATTTTCAAGGTGAAGGATTGCAAAACGTCCGTAGTAGTTTCTTTATACAGACAATAACACTGTCGTCAGTGTTAGCATCTTGTGTCTACTCATATGTTACCAGGAATTGACAAAAAGGCCGGCTTACTCCATAACTCTGCACGACTATTGACCTCTGCATTCGTACAATGAACACTTAGCATGTTGGAAAAGATCAACTCAGTGTTTAACACTCTCGGTTTAACGGCGCTCTAATTGGCAGGATTGATTACTATTGAGTGGAACTGGTTGAGAGAATTTGTCTTTACAAATGCTTCATCCGCACAAGAGGAAAGTGGCCAAGTTGCGTTTTGTATTCTTCGTTACAAATTGCAAACCTGTCACTACATGAGAGAAGAGTCACAATAGACACAAAGGCGTCTTGTTACAGAAGTTTTTCCCTTTTTAGCTACTGTCTTTCATTCTTTGGGGGGGGATTGATCTGCTGGTGGATGGTGGAGATTGTATGTTTCTGTCTTAATAGACATCCTCACATGGTCATCAGTCATGCATCTGTCTCGAGTCTACACACTCTAATTGTCACATATGCTGACAGAGACAAGCTGTCACACTAAGGACAGTCATTTTCTCCTGCAAAGCTGTGTAGACCACTACAATCCGCTGTCCTAAATACAAATCCACTGCATCCTCACAAAATCTTCTAGGACAAAGGAATCTTTCTTTACCATAATCAATGGGCCTTTTTAGCTATTTTGTGAAGGTTAATGTGTGTAAGTGTGATTTACTGACTCAAAAGAGTCAGTTATTCTTTCATGTTTTCCAATGGTAGATGAGAAGTTACATGAGACCCGTTACACTACTGTACATGAACATTAGGAGTCGCTGACAAGCTAAATGGGATTTAGATTAACTTTATTTTTTAATTACTTAAAAACAGCTTGTATTCCTTCGTAATAAAAGTTTACAAACAATTAAGGATACACAGTCAACCTGGGCAGAAGAAAACATCTTTGTACAATGACATTATAGCCACACGCTAACTGCTGGAGGCAACATGACACATGGGATCCCTATCTAAGGCTTCATCAGTGAATTACAGGTAGTGGTAGATTACCAGATCCTTTGAGTATTGGACCAGCAATAAGTAGCACAAATAAAAAAAACACAAATGAAAGCATGTCTGATGTCAAGTGAAAGAAAATGCCTCCAATTTATATAGGTACATTGCAATATATATATATATATATATATATACTGTAAGCAGATGTTCCATCATCTAAATGCATCTAAATGTGTCAGTTAAATGTAATGTTAAAGTAGCAGCAGGGGAACATCAAAAGAGACTATGTGTATACCTGTGAATCACTTTCAAATGTTACTGGTATTTTCTTTACTTTCTAATAAAGTGCAACCTTTTCTCTCCAAAGCCATACGCCTGCTACCTCTATCAGGCCGAAATTACAGCTAACTGGTACCTGTCAGCAAGTCATACTCAAACACTCTACAGTGCCGACAAACACTTTTATCGATCAGCAAAGCACTCATCAGAGAGTGTCACACAATGACTTCTTCATCAGCGCAGAAGAAAGTCTAGCGGTGAACAACACTGCACAAATACACCAAATATAAATCTAGCTGAGACAACAGGCAGGTGTGCTCAGTCTGCAGACAAAACACTCTTATCTCAATTTAAGTGAAGGATTTTGTTTTATCTTTAGTCAAGATATTAAGCATTAGTGATGTGTGCAGTTTACCTCACCACAGTTCAACTTTTCAATCTGAATCTACTGCTTTTTAAAATGGCTTTGCACGTAAATGCATCACTTATGTGGTGGCAGGCGAATCCTTTTACTCACAGCTCCGGTAGTGTAGGCCTACATAATGTTGGGCCTTCAACATAGGACAGTGATGTTTTTGGATGGCTTAATGATATGTGAAGCCCACATTTGTGAAGAGAACACTGCAACATGTTAACCTATGGCTAACTTTAATACTGGGTTTATATAATCCTGAATTATTTTTACCTGTTTGAGAGTGAGACTGTTACATATTTTTTTATTACGCTGGGATAATAGAAAGCCGTGGTTATCCTGAGGTGGAGCTGTCCACTCCACTGTGGTGCTGAATGCCATTCACAAGCAGACGCTTGAATTGTGTACCGTCAATAGTTAAGGATTTTATTTACAAATAGCTATTGTTTACTCTGATGTGTGTCAGTGCCTTATTTGATTTATCTTATATTAAAATGGAATATTTCTTGTGAAACTATTACCAGTTAAGAAAGGGTTGTTGAGAAGCACATGTGGCTAGTCTTGTGCAATGTAATAAATGCAGCATAAGTTTTTTACAAGGTAACTGCCAATGACTCGAGGTAACCTCTTATGGTTTTAATCATTTAACATTTCTTTGTCTAATTAAGTTCTGAAAATAAATGTAAGTTTAAAGTGGTGAAAACTGTAGACCAAGACGCTTTAAATCGCTTAGTGATATATTTCATACATACAAGGATTTGCTCGGTCTTAATTTACTATTATTTCTCTGAGTGGGTGTCCATTATGAGGCCAATGACTGGTGGATTGGCACCAATCATCCATGTAGCAATCCATTCATTCGTTACCATAGAAACGGCCCGGGTGAATAGGGGATAAGTAGGGGCGCATGGAGAGATTGCCGACACCTGCTCTCCTCCATTTCCTATCACCACACACACATATACTGTACAATTCCTCACAAACAGATCAACATTATGTAACTGTGTGCACACGCACACAATCATAAAGTGTATTGAAAGCCTTGTCAGTAGGAATGTATGAGCGACATGAAACATCAGCAGATTTTATTGAATTCTGCAAGTCAATTTTTGTTCACTTTTATTTTTTACACTTCAATAACCCAAAACTAAAAAAAGAGAATATATTCTTAGAGCGAAGCTCAGTGATTCGGTTTTGTAAACATCCTTTTAAACAAGATGATCAAAAAATTATGAATCAAAAGCAGGGATAAGAAGTGACAGGAAGTTAGTAGACAGATCCATAAGTCTTTCAAAATGTGTTATGTACTCTTTATTATAATAAAGAGTAGAGTAAATCCAGCCATTCAGATAGATTGCTATTGGATTAATAGATATTGGGTGGAGTCAACAACCAAATCTGAAAAAAACTTTTAGAAATGTTAAGACCAATCGGCATCCACTACAGCACTTGCTATTAGACGTTGAAGTTGAAGTTGACCTTCCTGATTTTAACAAGGTTTAAAAACGATAACAAAAAACAAAAAACTATAGCTGCCATGAAGATTAATCTGTGATCCGGTTTCGTCCTCACTGTCTTCTAAAGTCGTTCTCATAACTTTTTAGCTGTAATCTTTGCTGTCTAAAACCTCTTCCTAACTGGACGCAATGCGAACAACTGAACCACAGATTGTTTCAGTTTTTCCTAATGAAGATGTCATAACCTAGTGTGTTGACATTGCTCGCAGTATATCTGGCCAAATTCTCGAGCTCCATCCACCCAAGTTTTTTCTCGCTCACTAAGAAGAGGGGTCATTCGCGTTGCATGGTGCAAATGTGCGTCTCTTCGCGTTTTTTGTATGTAATTGCCTTTGTAAATCGAGGCTTTGGTTGAGCCGAGATGTTTTAACATGCAGTGGTGGGGGCTTATGGGAAATGTTTTTAAATGTTGTTCTTTTTAAAGATGTCTTATCTAGACATGTAGAGTAAACAACACAACATACTGTTAAGCAAGGCTATGTTTCAAGGCTGGATTTTTACGATATAACAAATGTCAACGAGGTTTTCTTTTATCTGGAACAGGAACCAGAAGGGTGATGTCAGCGATTCCCTGCTCTGTCAGTGGCCTAGAACCAGCTGCTTTAGCGTGATGTTTCTTATTTATTTTACAACAGAAGGTGTAGTGTAAGTGCAGTAGAGGATGTCCAGGAATGTCGATAGTGCAGTCTCCAGAGACATCGGACTCCTCAGCTGCATGTCCGACACACTGGTCAGGTGGTGGGCACACTGTTTACTGTCTGTTAAAAATAATCCATTATTCAAGACACCATGGTAAACCAACCTCCATGGATCTAAGATTATTCTCAAGCAGGTGTAGCATGGTGAAATGTCGAAGCGCAAGCAAACACACACTGGATTTAGATCAGATGGTGATGTGATCCACAAGGGCACACAGCAACTGTATACAGCTGATTGCTTTCAGCAGGAAGCTGCATTTGCATAATAACATATCACAGAAAAATGTTTAAACTCATTGTGACCTTAGCATGCCCATCACTTTTTAGATTGTCTAATAAAGCAATCCTGTGGGAAAAGATGCTCTGAGTCCTCCCTGGAGGAGTTAGTGGAGTGTAGGAGGTGTGTGATTGGATCGTTACACGGCCAATTATGCTGAACTAACGTACACACAAGCTATAGGCTAACAAGGCAAAAGATAAGGGGTGTGGGGCACTAACAGGAGTACATTTAAAAAAAAAGCTAAAAATACTATAGCAGTTGTTTTTTTTGCGTTCACATTTTTGTATACGCGTCCAAAGAGCGAAAACATCCCTTCGACCACAGATTATGTAATCACCCTCTAATTTTCAAGCATACAGGGAACGTCTTCAGGAAACAGTGCTTTATAATGGTGCAATGCTTTTTCATTTGGACTATCTTATACCTACTCTCACGCAAAAGTTACTTGATTGTTTCGCAGCAGAATGTGTTAAATCTAAATGCCAAGCATCCAGATGGAATTAGGCGGATGTTTTAATTAAAGGGCCTTCTAGCGCCATGTGCACATGCATTTTTATCAGGCACTAATGGGAGTTGGGACCAGCCTAGGCTGCCAACATGCGTCACTTTGAACTATACAAATCCCTTACAGTAAAAGATCTGAGCTACCCAGGATTAGATTAGAAGAGGAGTCATATTTAAGTATCTCCTAGAATCCCCTTCAAATAATGTCTATTCCTCTTCTAGGGAACATTTTAAAAGCGTGTCCTTGAAATGTCAAACATATATGTCAGCAGGGATTTGACTTGGATGAGGAAATGGCTAGAGCAGTTGTAACGATTCTGTGTAGCAGAATGTTTGCTTTTTGCTCAATTATGAAAGCAAGGAATTTAATTTTACGCCGTTAAAACTCTACAACCTTTGATATCACAACATTGAACTGAACCAAACTGAATTAGTTGCACAACATAAATATTAAAGGCAGCTGCAGTTATCACAATAATGTCAGATGCAGTCAGTGCACATTCAATGAATAATGACTTCACAACTACAAAAATCTTCGTAGATGGGTGTGGTCTGAGCAAGAGGGCCGAATGTTGGGGAGAAGGAAGTAGGAACTTTACGCTCCTGGCCCCATTTTCCCATCGCAAGAAGGCCTCTAGTGTTGATTTCTATTCACCATATTTCATAGTGCTATTGTTAAATTTGTTTTACATTGTTTTTAATCAATACGTGACACAGTTGTCTAGTGTTGAATCATTTTTTCGGCAGTACTCATTAGTATACAAGTGCAATGCTTGAAAGACTGCATACATACTATTTACCATAGTGCTTAGCAACCATGAAACCATGAATGCGAGCAGGCTTTAACCTGTAAAACAACATAAAGCATTTGATGGAGCAAACCAAATTCAAATGAATCCAAGGAGCCATAATAAGGTTTCTTTAAAACGTGATTGAGTTTCAGCAGCTGCCCTCAGAGCAGTATTCAGACTTCTCCTTTACATCAGACACAGACTGTCTCCCTTACTCTTCTGCCCCAGAACTCAGACTTTGTCTCAGTTCTTGCCCTTCAATCCAAACATTGGCTTTAACTGTCTTCTTCAATCTAGCAGCTTATCTTTAACTCTGATGTCAGCCTTTCCACTCAGTCTACATGCTCCTGGCCGCAGACTTAATTGATGTTTCACCTCAGAGAGCCTCAGCACTTCAGTATGCTGCCCATCTTCCCGAGTGGCAGTCAGTGCCCTTAAGTCCAAGACCCTCAGGATACCTGCTACTGCATGCTGCATTGCCTACATGCAAAACGTTTCCCCTGCGGTGTTCTTTAATAGATGTAGGTTAATGATATTGATGATATCATTTGATGATGATAATAATAAAGGGAAAATCATTCAATTCCAGCTCCACAGTCTCAGGCCCACCTTGCCTCTCACGAGACCCTCGTCTAAGACCCTTGCCTTCGAATCGGTCCAGACAGATGTGGTCAAACGTCGGAGACCGACCAACCAAACAGCCCATATCTCTGTTGCCTAGCAACACATAAGTGAATATTGCATTTATCACAGCAGGGATTTGCATTTAAACAGTCATGTGAATTGAACTGATATAGTTTCCTCCTCTATTCGATTATTATGTTCTGCTCCAAAAACCGGTCCCCCTTTTTCCTCAATCTAATGATGTAATTCAGTGAATATCTCTGACCAGTCTTTCAAATTAAAGTAACTGTAATCCTCCAAAGATCAGACCAATCACCTCCACTCGTTCTCTCTCCACCCTTCTCTCTCCTCTGAGGTGGCGACCATCAGTCAGCCATGAGTTTGAGGGTGCAGGTGGCGGCGGAGGCAGATTCTCTGAAAGCCATTAAGTCTGAATATCAGACCGGACTCGCGGATCACATTCTGTCTGCCTCAATTACCTTGACAAGGGGTAACAACCCATAAAAACGGTTTTGGGAAAAGAGTTGAAAGCCATAGAAAGGATTCATTTTCCTATTCCATGGCAATGTAGGTTGATATAAAAAAGATGCATGTCATAAAATGACAGCTGTTGTTTAATTACGTGATGAATGAGAATTGTGCTTTTAGCCCAAATGAAATTCTAGTGGAATTCTAGTTTGAGATTTCATTTCTCATGCAGAGCCTCTTAATTACAAATACATGAGATTCAACACAAACCAGTTAGAGTGGAATATCCCAGTTAAAGCTCCAACCAGTGGGTCCAGCAACCTTGTCCGTCCTATGATTCATATTTCTGTAGCTTCAGTAGCTACAACCCAATCAAATGCAGCCATCCAGCATCTAAAGCCCCCCTCTCTGCTCTGCTCTGCTCGGATCTTGTACGAAACAGTAGATTGATGTGGAACATTAATACAGATGCACAAGCAAGAAAAATGTACGCCACTATAAATTATAGTATAACCAGAGGCCAAAGTCTATTGATATTCCCATAACACAACCCACCAGCTCTCTGGATAAAAGGAACAGCATTTTGTTTGGATTTTTAACAGTAGGTCAATAATTTCACCGGTGCTTTCGGCCAAAATTGATGCAGATCAATATTTTGACATTGAACTGTATCCACTTTGAGAGAAATATTAACACGCTGGAGTGTTTATGTTTTTGTTCATTAATTTATTTTAATTTCTAGTAAGCAGATGTGATTGAATACTGTGAGAAAGGTGACCAGTGGGTTCTTCTTGAATAAAAAAAATGTTTTTATTCTTCTTCAATTCAAAATGTGATCAAGTCAAAGCAGTCAAATGAAACATCCACTTTGTCCATGTTCTTGTTGCTGTGATGGATGCATATACTATATATATATACTTTAAACTATAATCTCTTTCAAAACATTCATTCATTCAGATTAATCAAAAATGTTGATTTCAGTAAGACCTCTACTTATTTTCAGCCCTGCATCAGCATAGCAAATATGGAAATGACAGGTACTTCAGGATCATTATACAGTGGTAATAAAATCATGATGTGGATCAAAGGCCACGACTGTACAGTGATGTAACAATCTAATGTACTGTGATGTGTGTGTGTGTGTGTGTGTGTGTGTGTGTGTGTGTGTGTGTGTCCTGTCAAAAGCTGTACATGTTAGCAGAACATAAACAACGCGAAGTACATTCCTCTGAACTGTCAAACAGTGGTGTACCTACAGTACGTGTCAGACTCAAAGTTAATACAGCAGGGAACACGCTGGCCCAGCAGTTCCAAGGGTAAAACCTTTTGAAGACGTGCAAGTTACCAAGTGACCCAGGCTACGGCTTGGGGAGGGAAATGTCACTCTTTTGGTTTACAGACTGTTGTTGGAGGTCATGTATCACACCCATTCAGTTGAAAGAAGATAATTATTATCGAACCTGTTTTAAATGTTTAAATACCTATTCAATCTTCGAAAAAATTTTGTGCGAAAAATAAAAAGCAGTGCATAATCATGCAAAGCCGCTGCTGACCAGGTTATAATATTAGTTTTAATACCCCAGTGTCGCCGTCCACTCTAATGTGTTCTTGCCATGCTTGAGATTTTTTACTCGAGTCGAAATAGAAATTACTCCAATTCAAAATTGCACAAAACTTTCCCTTTATTCTTTTCAACTAGGGCAGTCACAATATCAGATTTTCACTACACCATTATAATGGCCAAAATCATTTACAATAACGATATTATCGCGATATCCGAAGAAAGACAAACGCTAACAATGAAATTCAGCTTTAACTTTGCGTTTTGACGCTTTTTGGTAAATAAATGACACTCCTGTGTGTGTGCGCCGTATTTTTTAAATATCACGGTTATCGCCGATAACGCGACACCCCGACTGTCAACAGTATAATTGTCTCCGCCATGTAGATGGATAATGGATAGATGGACAATGTCAGAATCCCGTTGAGCCTACATTGTGCAGGTAAGAGCATTTAGGCTTAAGGCCAATTTAGTTTAACTTTGGCTACATAACTTTGCTCTTAGAAAGCCCTGTTAGTTTTTTCTAGGCCATGTCTACATGTTCGAGTGGTGACATAGCCTTGATTCCAAGACTGCCAACAATAGAGCCAGCACCTATAGCATATAATACCTGCAGGTGGCTGTAGTATAAAAGGTCCGATATAGTCCAAAAATGTACCACAGATGTGCACATTTCTCTCTTTATACTGCAGCCATGGATGTCTGCACAACAGGAGTGCTCACACATTCGTCAACACACAGTCCTCGCGTACAGTTTGCGCCATCATACAACGACTACAGGAGGACGATCCATCCCAACCGCGCAATTTTTGCAAACGGAATAATTCACTCTGATTAATGGGGTTATAACGCAAAGTAATTATGTAGTTCCTTAATGCAAGAGTCATTTGTAATTCACTATTAAAAGTCATATTATTACAGTGTCAACATTTAAGAGATTTTGATTCAACCAGGATTCATTTCTCTGAATAGTGGTATTTATTTCATCTGTGGCAGTGAAAAAAAGGAGCCTTCAAACAACACTAGGTTTCAAAAGACAATGCAAACGATAGCAAATGGCACAGACACCAGATATGTAAATACATACATTACAAGATGAAATGGCGACCACCTTCTCAGACTGGCTCTTAAGGTAACACACACATGCTCATGTACAGTTTTATGTTGAAATAAGTCAAACATCCAAGATTGATCCACATTCTTTGTTTGTCTCGGTGTCTTCAAGCAGAGTCAAGTGAGAGGTGGCAATGAGTAAACAAATATGTAAATCTTATTCAATTACCATTTTAATGACTAATTTATTTATTCATAAGCTCTGTTATTAGTGCATGAATAAAAGCATATTAGTGACACAGACGTGGTCACATACTGAGGCTGTTTGAATAGGTTTTCAAATATTTTTAGCTATACACGCTGGCGGTTCCAGGGTCCGCAATGTTTGGTCAAAACTAAAATATGTCAACAGCTATTGCATGAATGGTCATAATTTTGTAAAGATATTCATGTTCCCCAGAGGATAAAACCGTCTGATTTTAGTCACCCTGAATTGTCCTCGAGTCCAACAATAAGGTTTAGAGTTTCGTCTATGAGTGAAAACTAATGGATGGATTGCTGTGAAATTTGGTACAGTATTTTGTCAATATTTTTATAATAGTGATGATGGTCGGCCCACCACTTTGGTCCACATTTGAAAGGACAATACATCATTTTCTGATATTCTCTCAATCAAAACAATAGCCAAAGAGTTCGGTGGTGTCCATTCCGTGAGTGCAGTCAGCTTCTACCTAGTTAAGGTTCCTTCATTTTCAGCATTGAGGAGGTTTTTACCGGGAGCCGAATTATCCACAGAGGTCTCCTCTTCCTCACCAAAACCACTAGGCGCAACTAGGAGATTAAACCCAGTAAAAACACAGAATAAAGCAGTTTCTACATTAAAAATCAGTGTTTCTCTGATGCTGCTCAGCTGCCACTAACATTTGCTCAGCTTGTTTCTCCGATGACTTAAGATCAAGACGTCCCATGACTAAAATCCTTCATCCGGTTAAAATATATAGCTAAAAACACCCAAGATCTAAAAAGTTTATCGTAAAAAGGTGGTTCAAAAATATACATTTTGAAATATTATATTTTTGAAATACCTCCACAACAAATTTTTGGGCATAATTGTATACACATTTTTCCATGTATTAGTTTAACTCTAGATACTAAATGTGGTGTGAAAGAAGTAATGTGCTTCAGGTTTGGCACTGCAGCCTTAAAGAGAGCTTTCCCTAAGCTCTCTTTAATAAGTGCTTCACTTATTAAATATTCTCACATATACCCATAATTACACATCGTATTTAATAGGACGTAAGACAGCTCTGTCATCAGTCATTGAAAACAAGCGTTTCTTTCTTAAGTGACCTTTTACCTTGTACACTCAAAATGCCATGTTGCATATTCATCTGCTGCACCTTGGTAACCTTTTGCAACCTGTGTCACTGATGTTATAATGAATCATGACAGGGGGTCAAAACAATGTCACGGCACATTTACACACACTATATCACTCATCACGTGTCTGAACAACTGTACTGGCTTGACACTTCCCCGATACTTGGACCATGACAGTTCTCTAATTGATTTAGTGAAAAACTTTAGGGACTTTACAGCCATCAAAAGAAAGAGTATGTATCAACTTACAAATGCTTTTTGATTTGAAGCTATCCTTCATTCCGGTTCAGAGGAGTATTTGAATCTTCACCTTTGTATTAGGATGCAGTGCCTAAAGATGTTGCTGCATTTAAGCATAAGCTGGTTTGGCAGCAACATTTTGGCTTCACTCTCCCTCCATACTCTCCTCCCTCACCGACTTCTACATTCCTGCCTGGCTGTGAGAAGAGTGAGGGAGGCAGGGAGGGATGCCAGTATTTGTTTTACTTTGCCGCTGTGCTTCCACCCTCCCTTTTTTTAGAAATGCACCCTGGGTTCTTTTTGTGAATCACCCGGCAACAGACACATCACTTTGTCTCCATCTTTTCACTGCGAGCGGAAACGTTGCACCGAGGCTCTTCTGGAGAGGCCTAGCAGCGTCCTACCTGACTGACTTACCAATGAAGAGCCAGACACATCTATTGGCCTGCAGTGTTCCACATAACTGATCCTGACAACAGTCCCTCCCTCTCCCCACTACCCGAAAAGAACAGAGGCTTTTAGGATTAAGAGACATGGAAAAGCTACAGTACAGGGCTTCGTCTGTCTGTTTGTTTGTTTGTCAGTGTGTCTTTCCCTTTACCTCTCAGTCTTTATCTCTCTTTCATATGCCCAAACACACATTGATTTCCATAAGCTCGGGAGTGCCATGCCAACATGCAGCAATGTTAAAAAAAAAAAAAAAAGTTTAAACTAAGTATTTGAGATGCTGAAACACACTTTGCGTCGATTGTCAAACACTGATACTGCAGATGATTCATGCAGTATCAGTGTTAAAGCAGTAACGTGCCAAGTAGCAAAGAGTAAACTCCACTGTGCCAAGAATACTATGCATTCATTTTTCTATGAAATACTTTTGCTTAGGTTTTTTTGGATGTCATTTTACATTACAGCATACTATGACGGATGGTATTGTCAGCAAGTTCCCTGCAGCATTACAGGCTTGCTTTTTAGATACGTTTTAGCTGCGATGCTTGAGTTGCAGTTTTCTAAGAGATAGACCTGGATGTTGTTATTTATAGGAGCACATAAAGAACCTCACCATGTGGAAAAACCTCAGAAATACTGAAAGTGAGAGGCAACATATTTCTCAAAGGCTCCGTAAATATGCCTCCATTATGAAATGCATCCGTCATCATTATCACTGTCATCATCATCTGCGTCGCCATTTTGTCTTTCTCACATGAGCAATAATCTGCTCTACAGTTTAAGAGCATCACTTTTGTCCCCTCTGTCTGAGCGGTGAAACTGACAGGGGGCCAGCTGTCTGCCTGTGTGTTTGCCTGTACTCCACTCTCTATTACTACCACCTCCTTCTGTAATTACAAGCCTCACTGCACACAGGCTCACCATCAGGTGGGGCCGGGGCCACAAGCGCAGCTCCACCAGCTCTCATCACTGTGGCATTTTGAATTCCCCTCGTGTGAGAGCTGCAGGCCAACGGGAGGCTTTTTGCACATCTGAGGTGCCACAGCCTGCAGGCCAATCAGCCAGTTGGGATTAAAAATGCTACATTTTGTTTGGTATCCATTAGAAGGTTAGCTCACCCCTCATTGGTTCACCATCTGGGCGTTCTTTGCTTCCCTCTCAGTGGTGTGGCGTTTCTGTTGCACTGTATCAGCACCGCACAGCCTACAGCATGGCGGACGGAGACAAAAAAGAACAAAAGATGGAAGGGAAAGATTTGGGAAGATGAGCAAGGGGGGTTGGGGGTCGGGGGGGGGGGGGGGGATAGGAAGCGAGCCGTGAGAGAAATGGGGATGGTGTGGAAACAAGAAAGAGGAGAAGAAACGAAGCAATCATAGGAGAACATTCAATTGGTAGAAAATAGGTATTTGTTAAACGTTTTTGACTGCAAATTGCATGCATCGGTAACGGCGACATAAGCCATGACATTGCATACGATGCCACTTGACATTCAAATGAAGCTGCTTTGGCACCAAAATATCACAAGTCATGATAAGGTGTCACCTGACAGCTTTACAACGGTGCAACAGACTTGGAATGCAAGAAAAGTGAGCCACCATCACAGTTTTCATCAGTCAGGCGCTTGTCGTTCCCAAAGGCAGATGTAGATTTTCTTTTAATATTAACACTGGTTTAATCCTTTCTTATTTTCACGACTCAAACTTTAACCGTTAAACCCTTTGAGAGTCTAATCTCCCAGTGAGACCCTTATAATTTATCTCGATGTGGGAGTTAAAGTCTGCATTAAGACTGCTCATTTGGGATGTTCCACAAGGGTATTTCATTTTGGAAGACAGCTGGCTAAAAAGATTATAAGCAGAGTTTTCAATTTATCTCACACACCCTGACTCCTTTTATTGGCTGGGACCCTCTTATCATGTTTTGCCAGGAGCTAGAGCAGCCATTGGCATCTTTCTCTGTATCTGCTACTTTGGAGTGGCTGCTTTTGATGCAACATTACACTTCTTATTTTTACACAGAGCGTGGCCTTTTTACACAAGCTGTTTCATGTTAATCACCGAAAAGTTGGATGAATGGAAGTTTAGAAAATGAAAACAGTGAACAAGTGTCACTTAAGTGTTATTTGTGGCAACTTGATGGAATCTATTTATCATGTTATTATGCTTAGTTATTTTACATCAACTGGCCCCTGAGTGAGCCAGAAAGGATGAATGAGAGAGAGAGAGAGAAAGAGAAAGAGAGAGAGAGAGAGAGAGAGAGAGAGAGAGAGAGAGAGAGAGAGAACTTGCTGATGTAAAAAAAAAAAAAAAGAAAAAAAAAAGCTGCAGGAGTAAGGATATAAAACCTTGAGACAAGAGGATGCTCCTCTCTCAAACCCGCTGCCATCTCAGTGGTGGAAATGTTGGAGTTGGGGAGGGTCGACTTTGAGGTGACATTGACGCTATGTAGATGAGAGTGAGGATCCTGCGCTCCATGTTACGTCCCTGCTCGCTTCAACTCAGACGGCGGCAGCTCCTTTCCCCGTCTTCTCTCCCCTCCTCTCTTTCAGCACCACTCCTTTCAGGACAGCACCTCGCTCTCAAAGACGCATTTGTTGGCCATCCTCCCCTCTCAGGATCATATATTTGCTCGCGGTCGTCGGATGCAAAGTTTTCACCTTGGTTTTATTCTGTAAAAGTGCAAGGAAGTAACTTTTTTTGAAATTCGGATTTTCCCATCGGGGAAACAATCTGGAAAATAAAAGCATTTTATTGTAAGTATTCTGTTACACGATGTGCATCTTGTAAAAACCATGTGTATGTTTGCGTTTGTTGACTTACTTGTGACGAGCGAGGACATTTGTGGAATTTGTCATACGCAGATGTGCCAAATGTGGCAATGTCCACGGATGTGCGGCGCAAGAGACTGATCTAATGAGGGCCATTGGCGTATTTGATCCTTCAGTCCTGCAAGAAAATGTTAAAAAAAAAATATGTCAAATATAAATGTGTGATCTTTTTGGAAAATATGTACACATAATCCTTTTTTCACTAAATCCCAATTTGTGTCTCGTCTCGTCTCTTTGAAGTCAAATGTTGCATGGACCTGCGATATTATTAATATATTTGATAGAAAATGCTTATTATATAAAACATCAAAAGATGTGTGACCATGTTGCCTCATAATGCTTTTCACAATTACGCACGTGAGTTGATGGAGGGCGCAGAGAGCGTGCTCCATGTTTCATTCGTTCACTTATCATATATCGTACATGTTTAAATGCAGAACCTTGCTAAAATCATGTTGTGTTAAAACGGTGTAGCGAATTGTTTGCATTTCTGATTAATAAGTAAGTAAAACAAATATGAAATATTTTAACTCCTGCAGATATTTGATGAAAATGTCTATTCAAAAACTCCAGTGAGTTATTAGCCACTCCAGGTGATTCATTAGACATTATCGTCGCGCCTGACTCCTAAATGTGTTTAATAGCTCTTCTCTTGTACCGGAACTGTAGAAGTGGGCCATTGAATTTAGAGAATAATGACTCAAGGACAAGAGCAGGCTCTAAATTTCTGCTAACATGCATTCACTCCAGGCAATTAAAAGTGATTCTTATTGCATGAGAAGTCTTTATTTGATCCCGTGGGGTTCACGGATCGTGGGGCACATTTGCCCCCCCCCCCCTGAAGAAATGTCATGCTATTACAATGAATGCATGCATAATAATGGTTTAAAATGATATTTTACTAGTAATGCACAACTTATTTTTTCAGCACAGGTCAGTACAATGCCCACCTTAATAAGCAATTTGGTCACATATTTAGTATTTAAATAATTATTTCTTCCAGAAAACAAGTGATTATCGAGCTAATGGGGAAAATAAGTCCCCTTAATTTTTTTTACATAATGTTAATATTTCAAACAATTAAGGCAGAATTACGCAAATGATCCCTCATTATTAAGACATGACATCGAAAATATTTTTTTTTAAAAGTAAAGCAAGACAAATGATCTCATCTCTTCTGATTTTTTTTATTCAAGTGATTTTTTTTTGTATTTATATGTATGCATATTTAATTATGTTTTCAGGGTCGCTGGACCGCTGCTAAGCTGCTCCTGATCACTCTCATTACCCCAATTATTCGTCTCTTCTCGGCACTTATCTGGGAGCTGGGTGTAGGCTACAGGACGGAGAAGCTTCTGTTTGCCTGGACCGGTGCTGAAACCCCTCCTCTCCACTGGTCAGGACTATCCGACACGCACAGTGACCATGGCCACCAACGGGACCAAAGCCTCGGACGGACACGTCTTAACGGAGACAGTGAATGATGCACCCACCACCACGCCAAACGACAAACCCAAAACCTTGGTGGTTAAAGTGCAGAAGACGAAAAATGAGTTACCCGAGAGAGAAACGTGGGGAGGGAGATTTGACTTTCTTCTCTCTTGTGTCGGATACGCAATCGGACTCGGAAATGTCTGGAGATTTCCTTATTTATGTGGAAAGAATGGAGGAGGTAATCAGGAATTCTTGGCAATTTTCCATTTATCCATACACCAAAAGGAGTTAAAAGATCTCAACATCAAAACCTGCCAGTTTGCCCCCGGAGGTTTATAATTAAAATAAAGCTAAATTGTATTTCCCCACATCTAAGCCGTGCGTAATTGCGCACAAGCGAAAGCTTCCACGCTGATCTGGGGCACAGTGTGAAATACTCCTTTTACCAAATATCTTATCTGGATTATGTTGAATGTTAATAGTTTATCACCTTCACTTACCCACCTTTACCTCTCACCTCTCATTCAGGGGCCTTCTTGATTCCCTACTTTTTGACCCTGATATTTGCTGGCATGCCCCTGTTCTTTCTGGAGACGGCTCTTGGTCAATACACTTCTATTGGAGGGCTTGGAGTGTGGAAGCTGGCCCCCGTGTTCAAAGGTAAAATACAATTTTACTTAACCATTAACTATACTTTTGTTCTTAACTGGCTGCTTGATAAAGACCAGGGTGATTAACAGACCCAGGCAAAGTCGAACCTCAGAGCTTTTTGTAATTACAAAGTAAAATAAATAAATAATAAATCTCACATATATTATTATTTTTCGTTTTATGTCAACACAAATATTTCAGCACAATTTAAGATCATGCCTGTACTCTCCCTTGTTTCAGGTGTGGGTCTGGCTGCTGCTGTTCTGTCCTTCTGGTTAAATATCTATTACATTGTAATCATTTCCTGGGCTATTTACTATCTGTACAACTCCTTCACTACTGTGAGTATTTGATATTTATATTCATGCTGTTCCTTCATAAACAATGTAATTATATGTCATAAATACGTTGAAAATGTAGGGTAGAAAACATCCTAGAGTGGTCTAGTTTCATTGATTCCTACTGAGAAATCTTTCACACAAGTGTCTCTTAAATCAGAACAAAGCACAGATTTTCTTTTTTTTCTCTTTCCTTTTGGGCCAGGTTGTATTTTTTACATAGTAACCCTTTCAGTTATGTGGCAGGTTCTTTTTGCCAGCACCTCTTATACAAGGGTGAACTGCCCTTAACAGAGTTTGACATTTATTACTTCCTTTCCCACATAATTAGCGCTTACACAAGGTATTGATAAATGCATTTGGCGATGAGGCATTCACTCTTCTGAGAAAAGCATGAAATCTCAATGAGTATCATGGTCTTGGCTGCTCGACAGCCAGAGAGAATGGGACCCGGCGGTGGGAGAGTAGTCCAAGTAAAAAGAGCTGTCTGTGTGATTTTTCTCCCTTTTTTTTCTCCTTTAATTTTCAGGACCTGCCATGGCAATCTTGTGGCAATCCCTGGAACACAGATCGCTGTTACACCAACTACAGCATCTTAGACACCCGAAACCTCACCAGCGCTGTGGTGGAGTTCTGGGAGTAAGCTGGACATAAGAATTTGTTTAGATCACAAGGATACTGCTCTGTTGTGAACAGTTTTAAGCTAAAGAGAAAGGTCATGGCCCCTGCTGTGCATAATGAAGACCAGGGTTGGAGTCTGACCAAATCCCTTAATATACATCTATCCAGATACTTCTAGAAGAGGGAATATAGTGCGCATACAATAAAGGGCCTCAAACAAACTTAGAAAAAGAATGTTTTGATGAGAGCAAAAAAAAAAAAAATGCATGTAGACATGCGTGCATGCAAGCATGACTTCTCTTGACTGTGGCGCCTTAAAAAAGCTTTAGGGGTGAGAAAACAAAGCCAGGGAGAGGGCATTTTTTGTGAGTAACCAGACATATGTGTGCATATTTGTGTGTGCATCCATGCATTTTGCATGTATGAGATCAAGGAGGCTTTTGTGCGTTGTAGTAAGACCACTTTACTCCTTTCCTGCAGACGTAACATGCACCAGATGACCGATGGCCTGGACAAGCCTGGGGAGGTCAGGATCCCGCTGGCTATCACACTCGCCATTGCATGGGTGCTCGTTTATTTCTGTATCTGGAAAGGGGTTGGCTGGACTGGAAAAGTAAGTAGAGGGAGAACAAAATAAAAAATTCAATCCATTTGAGAATTGAATTTGCATCATCTTTATGCTGAAGGGCGTAAAATTGGCACAATTATATGTTGGATTACTGTTCAAATGTAGGGTTCACAACTTACTACTTCAGGATGAAGTGAAATGTAAATTCAAGTGACAATGGCAATACAACATTGTACATGCAATTACCCTTTAATCCACAGTATGACAAGCACCTACACTTGACTGCTGTAAAGCCATGCTCCACCCACCGAGCTACACAATTATAAACTGTGACATTTGTTCTAAACCCTGTTCGCTTTTTCCATCAATGTTTGTTCATTTTACATGTGGCAGATTCAATCATTGGTTTTTATATATAGCAGTGTCGGTGACAGTATCTCTTGTTTGTTCATTTCTTTTTTGGTGGATTTTATGTGATCTTAACTGTGTTGACTTTGACAGCACAGTGGAAAATGAGTTCAGATAAGGAGGGAAATAGTGCACTAAGAGTGTGCTGAACCCAACCATTCTGGGGTCATCTTGCCTCCGGGGAACGGCTGACTAGGTCACTGTGCTGCACTGTGCTGCGGGGATGGTGCCACAGTACAGTAACACTCTTCATGATGAGTTGAACAACTTAGTCATTTTCACTTCTTCTACAGTTTTGTTGCCTTGTTGGACGAATATTGCAAGTGATATAAGAAGCTGTGCGATTCAGCAAGTCATTTGTGGCTTCAATATACAATATTCTTTGTGTCCCACAGGTGGTGTACTTCTCAGCCACATACCCTTACTTTATGCTGTTCATCCTGTTTTGTCGTGGCATCACTCTACCTGGCGCAATTGATGGAATCCTCTTCTATATCACGCCAGACTTTGAAAAACTGAAGCAGTCTGAGGTATGCTCTCTGTTTTCAGCCTCGAAGTCTGAAAATTGCTTCTGTTTAGGAAAACATACAGCTCTTTATTGGCCACCAAAATAAAGGTGACTGCATATGATAAGCTGAGCTCCAGTGGGAGGTGTTTTTTTGCTTTTTGGGGCCAAAGTTGTACAGACTGTTTATGAGTTACCGTAATACCATAGTAGAGGTCTGTCCCTGTAGTTAGTCATTAAAATGTGTACAGAGTACATTCCTATCCAAATGGATTCTCAGTAAGTGCACAGTATTAATACTAACAGATAATATCTATAGCAGAGCAACAAGCTTTTAGAATGTTGAACTCCTGCAATGGCTATGTACATCTGTATTTCATATGCTAATGCAGGCTAATAATGAAGTATACAGTGAAGGCTGAAGTGTTCCGGTGGTATTTAGGCTGATGCATCTATGTCCAGAAAAATAAAACCCTACATGACAGTATTGATTTTTTTTGATGATGCCATGTTTTATTATTTAATGAGTATGAATAAATGACTTAGCCACATCATTAAAGCTCAAGGAGAACATGACATGAAGCTAGATGAGGTGTGGAGAGACATCATTAGACAAGGTCTTGCTGAGTTAAGTCAGAAGATGATGCACTGGGATGAGATAGGACCAAGTGTTACAAGACGACATTTAAAAAATACTTGTTACAATTTCCCGGAACAAGTATTGTTCCCTGTTCTTGCAATAACATCAAAGGTTTACAAGCACATTTATGCACATGGCTGGATCAGTCCAGCCAGTAGGTATACTGGCTGATAATGACAGATGATGTCATATAATCAGTAAAATTAAGTGAAATCTGGCAATTAAAAAAATAAATATCATTATTTAGCATCAACTTTGCACGAGTTACATGTCTACACCTGCGTATTTTGACCTACTTTTACTAATCTTTGTGCGTCAGGTGTGGCTGGATGCTGCCACTCAGATCTTCTTTTCCTACGGGCTCGGATTAGGCTCTCTTATTGCTCTTGGAAGCTACAATCCCTTCAATAACAACGTATACAGGTAGGCGATTATAATATGTTGCATTCCAGATTCATTTACCACATGAATTAAATACCTGAGTGTCTATTGCCGGTCACTCACACCTTTTTTTTATTTTTTTAAGCAGACTGTGCAAATGTGTGTTTCTGGGATTATTTTTGGTTTCCCGGCAACATAATGTCTGCTGTACCTTCTATTTTGGGACTATTTGAGCCTCCAGCTGTATCAGTCGTTTCATTATTTTGGCTCTACCCTCTGATTTACACTCATAGGCACAGACATTAGGTTTGCCTCAGCCTCTGTCACATTGTCGGAAAAAACATTTGTCTGCAGCCCAAATGCGTACATCTATGGTTCCAATGATTCTGAAACCGCTGGAGCTCACTGCCATTTTAAATATCAGGTCAATATAAATGTACTCGGCTGCTGTGTAACTGCAGGATGCAAAATGGCTCTCATCCATCCCTTCCCCCAATTCCTCTCGACAATGTGTGACGGGTTGATAAGGAATTGATATAGGCGTGACAATGGCTGCCTTGTGCTTTGTCTCTCCCCTACAGAGATTCTGTCATTGTCTGCTGCATCAACTCTTTCACCAGCATGTTCGCTGGTTTTGTCATCTTCTCCATCGTTGGATTCATGTCCAATGTAACAAAGAGACCCATCGCTGATGTGGCAGCCTCAGGTAATTGCAATCAATGTTGAAACTCGATAGTGACAATCGGCACAGCCAAGACATATTTGCGACTTTGCAAAAATTAGCTCTCGAAATTGCTGGATATTATTCTTTCAGTCAAAAAGGGAAGGTTTTAGCCTGTCACAATATGACGCGTCAGATTTCTGGGTTTATTAGAAAGAAAAAAATCTTGGTGATTTTGCAAAACTCTTTGTCCTTTGTGAATACTCAAGTTGGACTTACATTTACACATTAATCTTCCAAGGACACTTTGGATTTATCCAGTATTACAGTCATTATGGCTGAGTATGTAGCTGAAAATGATAGATAACCACCCTTTTGAATTAACATTGATTAACATTTGCAACAATTACCATTAACAACAATTAACAATATTATTTTTACCATTTCTATAACATTTGTCTTTTGTCAGGACCTGGCCTGGCATTTTTGGCTTATCCTGAGGCTGTGACCCAGCTGCCCGTCTCTCCTCTCTGGGCCATACTCTTTTTCTCCATGCTGCTGATGCTGGGAATCGACAGCCAGGTAAAGATAACCCAACAAAAATGGTCTTAGCTGTGGTTTTCCGGGCCTTATTCATATTGCAAAGTGCCGATGTAATATGTCCGGCTGTTATTCTTCCATTCATAAACTTAGATCTTAACCTTGGAAATTGACCTCCTGTTTTTATTGTGACAACAGTGCGTTACATAACACAGTTTTAACGTGACTGCAATCTCTCCAGTTCTGCACTGTGGAAGGCTTCATCACCGCACTGGTTGACGAATTCCCTCATGTTCTCCGAAAACGCAGAGAGATCTTCATCGCAGTCGTCTGCCTTATTTCTTACATCATTGGACTGTCCAACATCACACAGGTAAATACTTCTTTCTTATTGGCTAGCTCTCCACTTTCAGATACATTACCGAGTAGTAACAGCTTTTGACTAAATGACAAGGTTGATCTGTTGCCTTAATCGGGTCAATTCTGCATTTTCTCCAGTTTATCAGGTAATCACACTTTGGGGATTTGCCCAGCTTTCATAATATTTGCAGAATCCAGTAGAAACGCTGCAAGAGTTCACCTTTAATCAGCAGAGTTGAATCGAGTAAATACTTAAAGTATTCAGGCATCACCACCTACTTGTCGACGTATATCTAACATTCATGACTTTGGCATCGTCACAGGAAAATAAAACATTTTCCGCAGACTTGTGGTCATCCCACAGGACACTAGTGGTGAGACCTCAGCAGCTGACCCAGTAACTGTTAACAACTGTTAACCAGCAAGATCAGCTCGCCAAGTGGCCCTCATATTCCCAGGAGCCCAGGCTGCTCTCAGACTGTAGTTCCCAGTGGTTCAGGTCATTTAGCATCATGTTTCAGTCTGCAGACATGAAAAAAAAGTTCTCAGCCATCGTTTCATTTCACTTATTTACCCGCTAGCTGCTGGACCAAAGGATAATGACATAATCAGTTGGTTTGCCTGTCCATTTGCACGTCTGTCCAACCCTTTGGTCCAGAGGAAGATGTCTCACACATACAGGCCGGATGCACAAGAAATTGTATATGTTGTTATTAATGATGCCCCTACAGTGATTCATAAAGGTTTTGGGGAGCACTCGAGCTTTAGACTAGCGCCAACATCAGGGAAAAATGTACACATGATCAACACTTGCTCCATTACATGGAATCTTTAATGGCTGTGTTTCAATGAAATGTGTGAGTATTCATGGTCCACAGGGGCCGAATACTAATGATTGTTGCCGACCCACGGACCTTTCTGCTAATGCCACAATCAGACCATGATTTCCATTAAGTTGAAAAAAACTAAACCAAAGTCTAAGAGGCAGATTGCCATGAAATACTATTACTGAACACATGATTCTTAGAGAATGATCCATGTTGTGCACTCCATGACTTCTAGCACCCCGATAAGGTGTGATTACATTTGCCAGGTTATTGAATGAGGTCTGTCTGTAAGTCCACATTTCATAAAGGTGATCGATTCTATGATGTGGTATTCAACCTATTTAGAAACACCACCCTACTGAATGACTACTGACCACTGCTGAACAAGATACAGTAGTAGTTTTGTCACAATTCTAGTGAAAAGTTTAAACATTTTTTTTAAAGTGAAGGAGCCAAAAAGTCAGGAAAACATCAGCAAAGAGGTTTCTGTTTCTACTTGTGAGCTAAAAATGACAGAATGCCTGCAGGCCAAGGTCATGTTTGTCAATGAGACTCGAAAACCCTGCATTGTCCCTTTATTTCTGCCAAAATGGATATCCATCATGCCACATGCACAGCTCTGTTAGAATGAGCCAGTTACCCTAATCGCCGCTCAGGGCAGCATAAAATATATCAAGCTTCACAGAGTAGGAGTTGAGGAACTGTAGCAGGTCCCTTTGAGCTGGTCTCCATAACCACCTGATAGCAGCAAGAGATGGAGGACTGACATGGAATGTTTCAGGGAGATGCTTCATCTAGGTACGCTGGTCCTGCCTGTGCTGCACACTCACAATAACACGGTTTCCACAAGGAAGTCACCAAGTCCGTCCTAACCAATGAAACGTCACTAACGCTCACCAGCCACTGCCGCTGGTGCTCTCGCCCTTGATGTTATTCCACTTGGGCGATTTAGTACTGTCCTGCACATCCAATACTATAATTGCTTCTTCAACGTTTTCGCCATTCGCCTTCATCTGTCTTTATTTTCTTTTCTTTTGTTTTTTTGCTTCTCTCCTTTTACAGGGTGGACTGTACGTGTTCAAGCTATTTGACTACTACTCAGCTAGTGGAATGTGCCTGCTCTTCCTGGTCTTCTTTGAGTGCATCTCAATTTCGTGGTTTTATGGTGAGCCACAATCATGTCTCAGTAATCTCCGTGAGGAGGTTTTATCCATCTAAAAACATTCCTGTCTTACGTTGCTGACTTATTCGGAGCTAAAATCTCAAAATGTAACATCTAAGATGCAGACTAGAAACATATCTGAGATCATGTTTTATGGAGCGCATCTATTGTCACACAACACAAGAACTGAAACTGTATTTATCACGTTTTATCAGGTGTGAACAAATTCTACGACAACATTGAAGAAATGATTGGCTACAGGCCCTGTATGTGGTGGAAGGCCTGCTGGGTCGTTTTCACTCCGCTCATTGTGGCTGTAAGTTTCATCTGTGGTTAACGTGCACAATGTTTAAGGCACCAACAGGGTAAAAATCACCCCATCAAGGACAATATTTAGGCTTTGGAGGTCTCAGGTGAAGCTACAGTGTGTATGGAGAACGATCGCTATTAAACGTAATGTGTTTTTCTTAACTTTTACTTCATGTAATGTTCGGCTTAATTCCTGGCAGTGCTCCAGACTTGAATACCATTACTTTCTTGAGATACCTTTATATTACTTATATATATACAAAGTGTGTCTCTTGTGTCTTAAGATCATCCAAGACCAAAAGCTTATTCTGAACCTTTACAGCAGTATGTCTTCATGTTCATAGCCTAGAATTTAGACTCTCTCAGTTGAATGTCAAAGCATGATGATGAAGGTGCTGAGATCTATTTCCTTGTCCTTCTTGTGCAGGGAGTCTTCTTGTTTAGTGCAGTGCAGATGGTTCCCCTCACCTTGGGTGACTACGTGTTCCCAGCCTGGGGCCAGGGGGTTGGGTGGTGCATGGCCCTCTCCTCCATGACCCTCATCCCTGGCTACATGGGCTACATGTTCCTCACACTCAAAGGCACATACAAAGAGGTAAGATCAATGTGGATTCAGTCAAAGAATTGATGCAGTTTACCTAATAATACTAGTTGGCCTGCTTTTTGCTGTATTTGTGTCTGCATATTCAAATGAAATCTAAATACAACCTGTATACATACACTTAAAGGAAATGTAATTAAACTCACACATACGTATACTGGTATATAAATACTGAGAGCTTTGGTTGGTGTAATGCAAATACGATGGATACATTTACCCAGAGCGCACGCATCACTGCACGCACCTCTCATACATTAGCTGGTTTGAATTTTAATCTTCAGTCAGGCAGGCTCTGTGTTAAGAGTTTCTAGTGGGTTTCTTGGTATGCAAGATTGTTGGCTCAAATATATTATTACAAACTGTGTGCAATCCAACACAGGGACACAGTGGTGTATATAGACGGAGCTGATGCATTCTGAGGATAATGTAAAGTCATCATGCCCTGAGGATTGTACAGTCACTTTTAACCATGGAGGGAAGTTGAACATTTAAGGTCACCCTGTAGACTTTTTACTGACAGTCTGCTCAAAAATGTTTACCAGAATATTCTGATTTATATTTATATTTATATCACCCTCGGTTACATTTACACAATTTACATAATGGCTAGCAATGACAATAGTACCTCAAAATGTAATTTAGCAGCAAAAAGACTCTTCACACTGGATGTTAAAATGCTCATCTTAGCCCAGTGTGATTTTGCTCTGTGCGTTATAACCAGCACAGTGATTCAATGCTTTTGTAATGAGCAAACACATAGGCATGCCGGGTAAAGACGTGATAAATTGCCATGAAGAGTAGAGCAGTGATAAAAGGATTAGCAAAATAGAGTTTCTAATTAGTTCTGTTAAACAATTGTAGATCCCCTTTTGCTATACCAGCCACTGAGTTCTCAGTAAATTACATTCATTTGTATGCAGCAGAATGGTACGCTGCATTTTTATTGAGCTGATGATCCTAATCAATGGCACATAATACCTTTTCCGGCATGCCATTTACATTAAGAGCATTTTGATTTGCAGTCATCCACAATGCGCCGAACAATAACCTTACATCTTTACGGTCCCGAGTGACAGATATAGCTTTATAGCCACCACTGACAGAATAAATGGGCCATAATTGCAGGCAGTGGAACAGTCTGTCAGAGGCGATGTGCAGGTGTCAGATCCTGCAGTACCAGCTGATGGCTGATTGTCTAATTGTAGCAATCAGCCAGCTGATTAGTGCTCTGCACCCAGACGGAAGCTCAGTTTCACAAATACTGCATATAAATGCATATGTGCTGCAGAATCTCGGGTCCAACAGTACCCATAGTTCAGAACATTTGAAAGATTTACCAGGTTTAGGACGGTTTCGTTTAGTTTTGTGGGCTCAGTAAGTTTGTCCCATTCAACATTTGATAGTGTTCAAGACCATAGGCTTTTATTGTCCTTTATCTGCAAAATCTCTGTTATAGTTCATATAACGGGTTGACAGGGGTTTTTCAGTCGTCGCCCACTCTTTATTTATTATTACAAAACCACAACAAAAAAGTCCCCACATTGTCGTCATTCAAAAAAAGCCCCCGCTCCATGTTTTTATAGTCAGACATCATTTTAGTCTAATCTTTTATCTTATTTTACAGAGTTTACTGCTTTTAAATCATACAGTATGAACATCACCGTATATGTCTGATGTATTGTTATTATACAACCATAAGTCACACCAAGGAGACTGTATAAATGTCTTCATTGAGAGTATCTTGCAGGAAGTTTACACTCCGAGCCAGAGGCTGTGCATTCATCAAGCTCACAGCTGTGTAGCTGGTGTGTTTTGTTACGGCTTCTCGGTTTGATCACAAACTTTGCAGCTGTTTGTTCCCTACTAATGTTGTATGACAGTGTCTCATTGTGATCTCGACACAGTCAGTACATCTTTCAGCTGTGTGGTATCTGTGCTTCTCCTTTTCAGCGTCTGCGGATGATGTTCAAGCCTGTGGCACTGGTGAAGGCTCAGGAAAATGGCCCGGACCAGCAGACAGAAAACCAGAATCAGACCCCTGCCAACGAGGAAGCCTACATCTAGAAACTTCTTGTTATCGACGGCCAGACTGGCGATCTACACAGAAAAAACATAATCAAGGTTGGGAACGACCACCAGACTTCCATGTCTGCTTTTATTCACCTACCTCCTGGGGACACGTGAGACCAACCTGATTACAGTTATTTTTAGGGGTTTTTCTGTTTGTTTATTTGTATAATAAAGAGTTATAAAACTTATGAGGAAAAACAAACTACCCAGCAAAATTGTTGTGATATTATGAATTTCATTATGCAAAAAAGTTAGTCTTTTTAGAAAAGGAAATGTGACTTAGGAAATTACTGTATATTGAATATATAATTTAAATTTGGAGGCCTGCGTTGATTCAATAGTATTGTGCTACTTTGAAGATATTAATTAATCTACTAAACTACAATTACTGTACAAAGAAAAATATTGGTTAAATGCATTTTGCTTGTACATTACAAATACATTAAATGAATGCAGTGTAGTAGGTGAAAAAAATGCAATTTGAAAGTTTGTAAAGTGAAAATTGAGTATTGACCAATTTATGGCAAAGACAATATGGGAATGTGCAACAGGTAAGGCCAAATCTGCTTGTATGTGTAAAATATAATTTAGCCAGACTATCACCCCCTTGCAGGATCCTGCAGTTTACCTGAAATGTTTACCACCCATGTCTGGGGCTACCTTTGAAAAGCACAAGTACAGTATGGAATTTTGAATTGTCCAACTTTTATTCTTTTGGCTCGATTGAAACTTTTGACAACAGCAAAAATAACTTACTTAGGATACATAGCAAGAGACTGTTATAATTGTTTCTTTGTTTTCTAAAGAACAATAACTTTGTATGTTGTCGGAATATTTTTTGTAGAATCCTTTTTAGGTCGTTTTCTATATGTGAGAGTGAAAAGGACCAAAATCGTACTCACGTTTGAAAGATTGGTGCAGACATTCGACCCGCTGACTATATATGGATTAAATCGAGCATCTCCTTTTGTCTCTCTGAAGAGCAGCAGAGTACAGTAGCAAATACAGCATCTGCTTACAAGCACAATTTGGATCTGTAAACTACCACCTCTAACAATAAAGGTGTAACCAATACAGAAATCCCATATTTGCATTGTGCGTACAATATTTCTGCCTGAGATTATTTGGAATAAGTAGATTTTTCTTCTCCTGACCACCAGTTAAGTGGAAAGACAGAGTTGTGTTGCAATACGCCAATGCTAATTCAGATCTATATTTTAAACTGTGAGAATGAATAAGCTGCAGTGGCTGCTGCACTGGAGACTGCATGATGGATTTCTATGATAGATACCACTATTCTGACTGAAACCGTTTACTTGCATATCTATTTAGTAACCCACTCCTCAGGAACAAAGGTGGACGTGACCAAATTCTCTCAGATACTACATTATACACTGAAACAAAAGCGGCAACAAAACATGAACACACAAACCAGTATAACATATATACATATATATACGTACTTGGGCACACTCGCAAGCTGATCCAAATTGTTGCCTCTTTTCTGTGTGCTATTCAGCTAGCATTTCCTTTCAGTGTAAATGAACTGTGATGGCCTCCACTCAGTTATTTTAGTAGAAGCCATAGTGTTTCTATCCTTTGGCGAGTGCAAATTTCCAATATCAGACTAGGAGAGAGAAATATTGGCTCAGTCAGAGGACAAAGCCGGCAAAAGCACTGTTAACACAACAGGACATAGCAAAATGCTATTTACTGTAGGCCAACACCACTAAAACTACTCCTTTTCTTAGGGTGAAAAAGAACCTATTATTACATATCAAGTTTGATCGTCGATATAGAAACATATATGAAGAAGCTGACTTTGCGACAGACCACAGATATATCTGTAACACTATGAAGGAGGATCAAGAAATTTTGCTTCTGTGGCAGCTACATGCGACAGGAATCAGTCCCGTTTATTTTCTTTTATCTATGTTTTTTTTCTCAAAGATATGTGAATTAAAATGTGCAATGACAAAGGGTTCCGTGAATTTTGTATAAAGTTACCATACTGCAGTTTTCTCTCTTGAATGATGTTGTAAACTGGACTGTGTAATACATGTATCTGTGAATGTCCGTACAACCTGAGTTTTTCTTTTCTTTTGTCTAAATGTTGAACAAAAAAATGTGATATTATTTGCTATTTTCTGCAATAATATTATTATCTCAGAAACTAAAGCACATATCTCTCTCAACTGTAAAAAAAAAAATATAATTACAATAACAGAATAGAGTAATAATAAAGATGATAATAATAATAATGATAATAATAATAATGTAATAGAAATGTCTAGTCAGAGAATATTGTTTTGTATATTTCTAGCTGTTTCATGGGCCTAATGTAAAATATTCTATGTAAAAAATATAATAAATGTCTTTAGATGGTGTTATATGAAAAAGCATGATTGCAATATATGTTATCTGCAAAAATAAATAAAGACCTATAGATTATAATGTCTGTGTCCTGCAATCTTTCTAAAAAAGCAGAGTAGGCAATATGTGAGTCCTTTCATTTTTAAATGCATACCATAAACATTTTTTTTTCATCAGCCAATAGTAAAAATACACACTAGGTTAACTGTGGAAAGTACAAATGCCCTTTTTTATTGGATGTGACTCTTTGAATAACTACAAGCGCTAACATAAAAGGTATGGAAATGCTCTTCAAATATGCTTTCTGCATTGTTGAGTTTTGCATGACACTGACCTGCTTAGTGTTATGCTAATGCTCAATTTATTACATAAGTGGAAATGAATATGCAATCAGCTCTATCGCTGCAAAAGATGTTGTCTGTAAACTTAGCTGATAGTTTCTGACAAAATAGTTTCTGCCACAGCTACGGTGTGTCCTTGTGACACCTGCACTGAAAGCTGTGCCAGCACAGACACTATAGCTGCCCTGGCTGACAGCCAATCCCCCCCGGTTATAATGCACCATCCATCCCCCTGCTGTTGTGAAGTAGTTAGCCTACATGTGACTTAATCCAAATAGCCAAGTCGGAATGTAAACATCTTTATTTCAAAGAATGTATGGAAAGGGAAGAAGGAAATAAACAAAACCTGGCTTTGCACATAAAATAGGGAAACGAATGGATTAAATAACACATCTTGAAATAACATGTCTGGATTACATTCGTGTTCAGTTGTTAGAGTGAAGCACAGTAATCTCAAAAGATGCTGAGTTTTGTTTTTCTCAACATAAATCTCTTTCGGCTCTTTTACTTACTGTAACTTGTGTTAACGCTTGAAACGCTAATGAAATATTTTAATTCTTGTTTTTGTCTTGTCGATACACATAAAGGTCACACCTCCTCCAGTAATCCTAGAACCTTAAATATTTATGTCTGGTTTTTTTGCACATTTGATAGAAGCAATATTGTAGTTTATTTACAGCTTTACTTTGCCTCATTGTTTGAAAGTCTTGTTTCACACTCGTATGTAACGTCAAATTGGGGCATCAGGTCACTTTGTTGTCTTACATTTGGTGTCAAAGCTCTGACCTCATCACTCCAAACTCTTAAGAGAGCATATTATGCTCATCTTCAGGTTCATACTTGTATCTACTAGAACATGGTTACATTCTTTAATGTTCATACTGTCTGTCTGAATATACCTGTATTCACTGTCCGTCTGAAACACTGTCTCTTTAAGCCCCCCTCCCGAAAAGCCCAGTCAACTCTGATTGGCGCACCTTTGCAAAGAAAGTTCTCAAGCCTTTGGTGGAGATACTCATGTGGAGGGCGGCATATTCTAATGAGCCTGCATGTGAGGAAGGGGAGCCAAATCTGAATGGCTTGTTGAATCCCATGTGTTCTGACCGAGGCAGCCCACAAAACACTGACAGGGTTGTCCTATTTCGTAGTTTATGGGTTGGCAGGCACTCCAGATACCGAAATGTATCTGCACAAGCACTGGAAAAATGAGTTTTTCATAATACACTATGTCATCTTTAAATGACAACATTTGAATTCTAGTTTTGGTCATAACCATACACTCCAGCTGGTCTAGATCGAACCCTGAATATCTGGGATGTTTGGCATATTCCTTTTGTGCAATATTATAGTTTCTTTCCAGTTTCATGTTGCCTCACTGTATATATGGCCTTGAGTACATCTAGTAGTACGCCTTGTAAGTCTTTAGTCTCTTTTTAAAGCTAGCGTTTGCATAAAGAGAACTCTTATGGAACAGATTTGAACATGCAGCGTTAAATGCATAATATACTGTGTATACAGAGTTGTAATTGACTCTCCAAAAGGATACAGAAAACTTAATTTAGCAGAGGTTAGGGATTGACAATACAAAAAATGCCCCCCAGGCCTGAGTATGCTTCAAAGGTGCTTGTTACGTGCTTGTTACTGTAATACTTGAAACACTAATGAAAACAATCACATTCTCATTTTATTATCTTACCCATGTGTGTGTGTGTGTGTGTACGTGTGTCTTTGTGTGTGTTACTTTGTCTCATTGTTTGTATGACTTGGTCCTCTTGTACCATCTAGTAGGACGTCTTTAACCTCGAGGCTCTAACCTTCTCACTCCTCAAAGGGGCATAACAAGCCTCAACACAACAGAGATTGGCGAGTGACAATAAAAGCTTTTCCCGCAGGTAAACTAATGGCTTCAGTATGCTAAAAAGGAAGTGCTAGTCAAATAGTATACCAGCTTCTAAAAACCTCTCTCTAACCGTGGTACAATTTTTTTAAAGCTTCCGAAACAGACAAACCAACAATCAGCCCGCTTTACACAACCGCTTCTAACACTTTTTGCGTGTACAACTAAGTGCAAAATTATGAATGCTATTGAGAAGGGACAGTCCAAATGTGTGTGACGTTATCCCCATTTTTGCGATTTATTACGGCAAGACTACAAAGACATGCAAAAGACACAGAAGTCTTGGAGGAGGAAGTGGAAAGAAGCCAGGAAGAGGTACAAAATAAAATAGAACAAGCTCTGCGATTGATTCTCCAAGGCTAGAAAGAGGCTGCTGAATTAGAGTGACGGAGAAGACTGTCTGTTCACCGAGCCATGCTTCCCTCTCTATGACAGCAGACTTCTTTCCCCACCTTCGATTGTGGACATTCAGTACAGTTCCTAAAATGTTTGCCTTTAGACAAAATGATGTTTTTCGTGCGTTTTCCTGGGAATATCCAGCAACATGTGTCAATTTTAATAACAACTGAAGGGACGTGACAAATAAATCAATTCTGGTTTTGCACAGGACACGAACAGCAGGCTCCTGGGTGAAAGTCCAGTGTACTTGGAACCACCCATCCACCCCGGCCTCTTTCATGTGTGCACTTCATCGCTCTATATACTTCCTGGTTCACAATTACAGGGCATACAAAGAAATTGACTTCTAGGGATGCACACGAATTACAGTGCATTACTTTTCGTAGGTATAGATTTGAACAGTATGAGAACAGCACCAATGACAATGAAAGAAACACAGATTCAGATATGCAAACATTTACAAATGCTGTAAGTAGTAGCAGTGTCATCAGGTGACTGCAACAGTTATCTGTTGAGTCTTCAGATGAGCAGTGCAGCAACAGCAGGCTTAGCAAATCAAAAGACTGAGCAGAGCAATGACAGCTTAAATACATGCTCTAATGCAGGCTGTGTTGGATATATAACGCAGCGAGCATTGCGTGTCATGGGAGAGTATAGCAGCAGACTCCATTTCAGTGAGCCTAATCACGTGGAACAGATTATTATGTGAATGCAGAATATGTATAGAGTTTATAATTGGCATCTTGGCTTCATCATCCCTTGCAACCATATACAAGCTCAGCACAGCAGAGATTGGGCAGTGACGATAATAACATCCCCCCCCCAAAAAAAACGCATTAGACACAGAGCCAGATATTATGTGGAATCTTCTATATGTGTGCAGCCGTTGCAGCTATTTCCTTCAAAAAAAAAAAAAAAAAAAAAAAACACTGGCGCTGGAAGCTTAGTTGTACGCGTCGGCCAGGCACTGTATGGCCGTTCTCCTGCTGGACACCTCAGAAAATAAGTGAACATACATCTGGTGAACTGAGAAGAAAAATGTCGTGTGAATAACCACCACTTTCAGCAAATAATATGTGTACAAAAACATTGTGTAACCAAGTCTCTTGATGTCCTCCTTAGAGCCTAAATAACAAAGCTGGGAATTTTGAAATGACTGGCTGTTTGGTGCCATGTATGCAGTAGTGTGTTTGCACAGATCAATGTCTCTGCCGTGTCTCAGGTGTTTGTACGTAAGCATCTCTTTGTTTTGAGGGTTAATTATTCACAAGCATTGAAAACCACTGGTGCAAGTCGTTGAACGGTGTGTCTGTATGTTTGTGCTTGTGTGTGCAAGAGCGCGAGAGAGAAATTTAGAAAGAGACGGAGGATGATTTTATACCTGGTCAGACAGATCCTCATTCGTACTACTGTGGTGATGACTGTGTGTTTTTGAGCATACGTGGGTCTGTGTGCATGCATGCATGTGATTCAGCGTGTCCTTGTGAGTATGCATATATATAAGTCTGCTCATCTGAGCATGCGGAGGTAGTAGAAGTGTTAGTTGTGGCGATGACACAGACATAAGCGGAGCGGCTCTGACAGCTCCAGTCTAGCAGAGGTAGTAGCAGCTCAGAAGTCAGCTCGAGGGGCCCAACAACACACACACTGTGGAAATGGTAATCTGTTTTCCTTCCCTGCCAGCTTGGCCAAGGCTCCCAGTTGCATGCACACTCTCCAACCGCATCACAATCATTGGGCGCTGACATGCGCAGCACAATGGGGCGAAAAAAAGGAAAGAAAAAAATTCTCTGTTTACTCGTCTTATAGCTGCAAGGCTGTATTTTTCCACAGTAGTTTCATGTGAAAGATGCAGTGAGGTTATGTAATTGACTTTGCAATAGGAGACATCATAAAGTATTGGATGGGTATATTAATGGAAGTTGGGGGTGGGGGGGGGCTGAACTAGTCAAACAAACTGACACATCCTTTGCTTATGAAAAATAATAATAGTAGTGTCTGCCTCAGCCAATTTTTTTGAGTTCATTTTAAGATTTTAATGATAACGTTTAATGCACTTCATGGATAAGACTTCAACACGGGAGATCGCTGTTTGTTTCCTGTTTTCCAACCGACAGTCAACATATTTCATTAAGCACGACCACGATCATTGACCTTGACCAAGTGGATGTTATTGTAACTTCGGAGACAAAAGTCCCTTACCTTAACAAAGTAGTTATTTTAACTCAAATTGCAATGTTTCCCCTTTATCCTTTAACTATGATCTTTCCCTAAACCTAATCAAGTCATTGTTATGCCTTAACCTAACCAAACACTAATGCCATTTCATAAAACGATATATTTTTCAACAGCGATTTTTCTCGGCTTTGGAAGTGATGAAATGATATTGATAAGGGCATCAGATCAAAAAAATGCTTCTATGTGTCATTCTAGAGGACATGGACAAACAATGCAACGTATTTTGTCTTTTGATTTGTAAGGGTTTTTTCAGATGTCTGCAGCTATTACACAGAACCTACACTTTTAAAGTGCACACTGCCGGGCCTTTCCTTCACCCAGGATCCCTTTTTCCTCCAGCGGACTAAAGCTGAATCAGAATATTAGTGAGCCTTCATCGCTTTCCCTCTGTTCACCTTTACAACGGGCTACTGATAGCATATCTGCTCCGTGCAGACTGACAGACAGACAGGCACTGAGAGAAGCAAACGCGCTTATCACTGCCTGCCATATGATGGGATTAGCTTGAGTGTTGTCTAACAAAGCATTAATGAGCAGTTTTAATTGCCTACATGGCATACCCTGCCAAGCCCTGCCTGAACTACTCACACACACACTACAGAGGGTTATGACGCATATTTGTCCCATCTGAAATGGCGTCCAAGTGATACAGAATTTGTATTCATCACTGGAGTACAGACAGACCATTATTGCTGTCATTCCAATACATTGGTGTACAATGTGACCGAGAATATTTGTTAGAAGACATTAATTTACCTCCATTTTCTTCCTCACACAATACGGACTTAACTGGAACCAATAGATGTTTTTATTATCTTATGTTGCCATATTACAGTGCAGCCTCACTCAGCACTTCAGCACTGCCTTGACCTGAAATTCTCTCTGATTACAGGAGGGCAACATTTTCCATTTAATTAAAATTCAACTCTACAAAACCACTATTCAGAAATACAATTCTATATAGATATCAGTCATGTCTGATGGGTGACTAGAAGCTTCATCGGTTTGTGATGAGGGGGTCGATTGATCACACTGGATCATTAAACATCTCATAAACACAGGTGGCAACCTGGTCTATCTAAACTTCTGAAATGTTCTCAAATACGGAATTCAGAGCGTAACGATTGCCTCCACATGGCAACAGCTGAGCCGGCGGCTAGCAGCTAACGGTGCTAACAGCGAAAACAGTGATGACAGAGCCAACAGTGTAAACCTGAAGGGTAACCGGAGGGGGGGGACGTAAAATTTCTTCCACAGCACTGTAGTTCGGGGCGGCTTTATCAGCGGTAACCACCGTGAATGCATTGCAGAGCGGCAGCCATTAGCTAGCCTGTAGAAGGACTCACATGAGCAAACATGCATGAGCGGCCAGCCCGGCTACGTAGACATAGGACAGATTACAAAACACACACACTTCATTCTTTGATCAGGTAAACATTCCTCCACTATATCTTTACATAACAAATATTTGTTTGCTGCTATATCAATATTCTGAATGTACAGTGTAGAAGCTTTAAGGTTACACTGGCTACAGGCTCTGCAGACAGAATACTCCACAGTAAACACAGAATACATTATTCTGGGTCTTTATTTCCTGCCACTACGCCAAATAAGGCCAGGCTACTTACAGAAGTCTTGCTCGGACCATATCCATCTATAAAGTCAGGCTTAATTGTGATCTTAAGTACACACCTGTAAAGTTTTGTGACGCCAATTCGGGCCAAGGAAGGAAAGTAGGAGGGGTCAACGGCCCATTCGCCCTGCTTGCTCTAACCACGCCCATCTTTGAACTAGACCTCCATTTTGATCTGAAGTATACATCAGTAAAAGCTTCGAGACTGGATCTTGCACAGTTGCGACGCTATCGGTCAATATGTTGATAGACCTAAACACCTGCCAAAGTACTCATTACCTCCTCTGTGGTAGTTCCCGCTACAGTAGGAGTCTCCAGGACCCAATTTTGCCATGAGGACACACACAGATTCACAAGGTGAAAACAATACCAGCACCAGGAAACGCTGAAAGAAAAAGCAGGGGATCAACAAAGTTATTAGAAATCAATGGCAATCTATCTAACAGTTGTTGAGATATTTTGTGGTGGACAGACCAACAGACCGACAGAACGATATTGCTAGCCCTGGAATCATACACTAAACATGCAGTCATTGTATAAAAGTCTTTCTCAGTAACTGTTTTCATGACAGCAATCTTACTGGTCAAAGACTTCAGGAGACACAGTCCAAGGGATGCAGAACCCCTCACCATGACACCAACATCCCAGAATGATCAGCAGCCGCTGCACTTCACCAATCATGCTAATAACTAAGCAGATGGAGGCAATCTATGCTGCTGGTTTTACTGCACAGTACAGGAAGTCACAGCATGTCTCTGTAACAGCACAGGCTGCACACTGACCCAGAAAAAGGCCAAAAGTCTCCCACACTGCTCAATCAACATACTTTTTAAGCGTAGTCAAAGGTAAAACATTTTTTTTTTAAATGGGATCTTACTGTTGTTGTAGCTAACAGCTTGTGGAGAAACAGGCAGAAAAAAACAGAGGAAGAAATATTTTTGAAGCACCCATACAGTAACAATTGGGAATGAGGAAAGCAACACCAGGATTACAGTAAAATATATTATAGTGTTCAAATTGCAACAAGCATTTATAAAGTAACCATTTTGCATCAGCTTTATGTGCAGGTAAGCAGCAGTGTGAGGCTTGAACCAAATGATGTTCTTCAGACGCTCTCTGTGTTGTAGTGATGAATGGAGACAGAGGAGGCCTGTGTGACAAAACAGGGAGCGTGACTTCCAGCTGGAAACAGCTCTTTTCTCCTGGCACAAAAGAGTAAAGAGCCCCAAACAGAGCTCAATGCTCATTGTCTTTGCTCTCTTCCTCTCCTTGCTTAGTCTCAACTGCCTCTTCCCCACATATTTTTCTCTTCTCTTCTTTTCTCTTCTCTTCTCTTATCTTCTCTTCTCTACAATGAACCCATCCTATCCCTTCCACACTCTGGGGTCTTTTGCCACACCACATTTATCACTAAATGTACCAGCAGCGCTGGCATTGCGTTGCATCTCAAAGCTCAGACTCAGCCCCCTTTCCTTGAGGCCTCTTCTACGCTAGAGATCTGAACTCTAAATGTAACAACACAACGTATAATATCGAGGAAACACATATTGCACCTGTGAAGTAGATACAGCAGTGTGAAAAAGGGTGGAAAGTTGGACAAGCAATTCATAAATGTGTGTTAACTTTTTCTGATTTAGCTTATTTTTGATGGTGTTTTTTCATGGTGTTTATTGCACAGTACTTTGACAGAGCTCAGTGTCCCTCTAGTCTTGAAAAACAATGTTTTTGAGTCAATGTGGTAGGACACCCTGTGTTAAAGCCTCATGGTGAGCGGAACAGGTTTTCCCTGAGTCTGAAAATCTTATCTTACTATTGAAGAAGGTTTAATTAGTGTTCCCTTTGCTGTCAAGAGCCATCACCTCATCAGCCCAATGCTATCTAACTCAGCCATGTTGTTGATGGGCTTGTGTCTCTCAAGAAACATCATGTACTTGACACCATTTTCTGAAGAGTACAAACCACACACCCAACAATAGACTGAAATTGCATCAAAGGTATGTCCATTCGTGGTGGGTGGGAGAACAAAAAAGAGAGAAATTAACAGATTTAGCCACAGTCGTCGCCGTGGGAACACTGTGAAATCTACCATCAAAAGTGATTCACATGTGTATGCTTTCCTGAAAGGTTACAGCACCACCTCACAGCAAGATACAAGGGTTGGAACATACTGTAATAGTTACTTGATTAAAAAGAAAAAAAGAAAAGGGTATTTGTGAAGTTCCACACAGCCTCTGCACGGTGGGGGGTTACTGGGAAAACATTGACCTTGACCAAGTGGATGTTATTGTAACAGTATTTCAAGTTAATCTTATATACATTTTCTGTATGTAAAGGAGGTCAAACAGAACTTACAATGCATGCTTTTTACTGGCAATGTGCACTCTTATCCCGATGTTTAAACAATATCCCCCCTCCCTATGACGGCCAGCTTTTTTCGCAACCCTTCCAGTGTGACCGTTTAGGGTTGGGGTTAGCACCATGGATGACTGTATCAAATTTCAGGACAATCCATCATATTCATCTTTTCAGTCTGGACAAAAGAACATCAGTCATCGACTGACGTTGCCATCCCTAGAGCCACAGTGCTAGATCAACTCTTTCTATACAGCTGATCGTTGAGTGTGTGCAGCAAGTCACATGACTACAATACTCGAGTTAATCCCCCAATTAATATTTTCCACTAAAACAGAGACAACTCAATTTACGGTGCCTTCTGCAGCATTGCAAGGGACTGTATGTCCTTGTAAACAGAATCCATATTAGGGATAAAACAGAGACGCTAATGAAATGTATCCTTGAGTAAATGTCTTCTGCGGTGCAGAAATCCATTGCTCAACAGCACAATATCCAACCAAGGATGCATCATATGTCAACACCCCCCAATCTCCCTCTATCCTTAATGCTGCTTATGCAGAGAGGAAAAAAACCTGATGTCATGCCTGCCTGCCCTCGGCTGTCAAGCCCTCTGACACACACAAACCCACATACATACACAGGCAAACGTTATTTACAGTATAATTACTTCCATGACAGTTGGGATGCAAGCCCATCACTCAGTATTATCAAACTATTGAGGCGTGTAACAGTCTAAATATAATACATCAGGAAAAAAAGAGTTCTATCACAGATCCACACACATGACCGACACACCCACTGTAATCCACCAGATTTCTGCTCACAAAATGATTTCCACAGTCATCTCAAAAAGTGTTGTTATAAATGAACCTATACCAAGGTTCCAAAAATCCTGAACTCACGAAGAGACTTTCAATTACACAAACCCTTGGGAGCCAGAATAACCCATCATAACTTGCATACTTTTTCCTCATCATATCCATTATCATTTAAATTCAGGCTAGTGTGCAGAATTTGGCAGGAAGTTGCAGGCAACTGATATTTATATGGGTTTCTAAAGGCTACAGTTACTATGCAAATCCAGCGCAGATGACTGAGTGATTGCACAGAGTATCTCCCATCCTGCTGCTTTCTCTCTCCCCATTCCCCATAACCTGAGCCACCGGAGCAGAACATGCACTTGTCTTTGCTTCATGCTTCAATTTTAACGTTGCCGAGGGGCGTGCTGAGAGAAATCAGATGTAATTAGGTGGATGTTGGAGAGGCAGTTGGATATTAACATGGGTTTCATCACTCAACATGGTGTTGAATGCCATGCATGCGCACATCTCCTGCAGTCACTTTATGTTTGCAGACAGATGTTCTTTAAGCCCCCCCCCCCCGACCCATCATGAAATTGTGGGACCTAATTGTAGTTCTTGCACACGTTTATGATAGAGATAATGTTTGAAAAGGAGTTTGAGTATAGCTTTTGTGCAGTGTTTTCTTGCTTTGCGAGCACCTAAAGCTGGAGGTCGGAGAACTACACATTTTTGTTGTTACCTGTTCAACCCTGTCTCCAATAAATGATGTTTTTGTATTGTTAATTCATACCTCCAAAAAGGTTTAGAAGGAAAGATATTTGTTTCCTCGATTATGTCCATTGGCAAACTTTTACTGTCAAGGAAGACCTAGGTTATTGTGCCGAACAAAAACGTTTTTTGGGAAGCATTACGTTTCTCTTAAAATGTATTTTTTGGCAAAATTTGTTTGTATGTAAATGTCATTTTGGCATTGTAAAACACTTTTTTTTTAGGAAAGCATATACAGAGTATGGAAGAGACCATGTTCAAAACCAAATGATATACTCAAGGGCCACATTTTACTGGCCCTTAAGTATATATGTAATGTAGGATTGCATGGATTCTTGTTTGTTATTTCTACTTTTGCAGACATGGTTGAAGACAACAATAATGTGTACCAAATATTGTCATTAAGGGAAAAATTGGATTTGAGGGGAGTTATATAATTTGCCATGCCTTAGCACACATTCATTGGTATCTGTGTATTTGATCGCAGTTTTACCACTTATTCGTGTCAGGCCAACAAAGACATTTAATATTTTTTGGGATTTGGATATAATATATATATTTTTTACTTTCTTACTTGCGCTTCTTTAGAATAAGATGAGCTCTGTGGTTACTGGTAGGAGAGCAACTGAGAAGAACAGAAGACTGACAACAAAAGAAAAACTGAATAGGACATGCTTCGAGGAAAAATGGCAGAGACAGATTACAGATTGAGCGTGCCACATCCAGCTCTCTAACTGTCCTCTCTGTCTCTTTTCTCATGGTAAATGCTTTCCTTTTCTCTGTTTGGAGAAAGTAGTGGGAAACAGTGAGTCAGGCTGGAGTGCTGAGAGCTGGACTGGACTGTTAATGCTGCCCAATGAATTAAGAGTCGGTTCTGCTAGTTTACCATTTGAATGACTGGGAGGCTTGGGAAGGTAGCAAGCTCTGGACACAAAGAGATGCTTCACAGCCCGAATGCACTTTGGTTCACATCTACATGTCTAAATATTTGCTTCCAGGGACACAGCATGTTGTGCATAAGTGGAAAGACATTACACTGTACAACAACACCGAAAGAAGAAACGCTATTTTAATTTTGTTGTCTAATTTGGATACACAAGTGGGTTTGCCATCGTCTTCCAGTGATATCTTTTAAAGAGAAGTCTAATCAGACGAATTATTAGAACTTTATACTAATCAACACACATTTCTACATTAAATAATCCAATTCAGAACCACTGTTATAGGCCCAGGTGAAAAACTACAACCTTAAACTAAGCAATGTTATTATAAATGCAATGAAGCCTGGGAGACTTTCTTTACCCTGAAGGTATTTTCTCAGGCAGCTCTTACTTCCAAGCTGTGTATCGCCTAATTATGTACTCATCTATCAGAGCACTGTTGCATGGCCAAAGTCCACCTCGCTCAGGAGGTGGAGCCGTCCGTCATGTTTCGGCTGTTAGGTGCTTACAGAGTGTTTCCGCCGCAACTCGTTACTCCTGCACATGGGACGATTTGTGGTGGTGGTTCACATAGCTTGACTTGGTTTTACAGCGTCACATGGATAAGCCCGCCAGCGATCAGCCTACAACTGGCAGTCAGCTGTGGTGAAGTGTAAGTGGTCAGGTTCTTGTAAACTGTAAGGTCAACCAGGGCAAAGCCCGTGGGTCATAGATCACAGGTTATTCTTTGTAACGTCAAATTGAAAACCTATGAGCTTTTTGTCCAGACACAGACTTTCTGGACCTCAGATGTGGGTACAATGGCCATATATGTATATATATATATATATATACATATGTATATATATATATATATATATATACATATGTATATACAAATATGCAAGGCTTATTGAGCGCACTAAAGAGTCCGCCTGTGCTCACAGAACTAAGGATACAATCTGTAACCACTTATTTTTGTTTTTAGAGACTTTTGAGCGTGAGTCTGATTGTGGGTTGTAGTGAGTATGATGGTTGTGTGACGAAAGAGTGAACAACTCAAAGGAGGTGAGCACTTTATTCCCCACGAGGAGCTTTCACAAGCCTCATCAGTGAGGCGAGCCCATCAACCTTCAAGGCCTTGATTACAAAGAGCACTTTACTGCAGCCTTATAGGAAACCAACTGAGAGTGCTATTTATGGAATACAAATGTTCAAGTCATATTTCAAAAGTAACTTTTCAAAGTTTATAGGGGGAATCCAAAAGGCAGTTTGTGAAGTTACTGTGGCCCCTCTCCAATGTAAACACAAAGACTATACTCAACATGGTATCTGCATGCTTTGTGAACGCATTTGAATGGCTTTCAACATCTTTGACATCTCAAACAGGAACATTGCAGTACCATGTGGAAAAAGACTATAAAGATTATGTTAAATATCAAACAGAAATGTTTCCGTGCACTTTGGCAAACAGAACAAGCTGTGGCAGCTGAAGACGGAAAGTTCGTTATGAGGTGGTGAGAATCTTAGCATAACACTCTGAAAATGAGATTGTTGCTGTGATCTACTTTTATAATGAAATACATTTCATATACATTTAAATTCATGGTTTGATGGGTTTTCGCTCCCGAGGAGACACCAAATTTCTCTTTTGGGTGTCGAGCTGAAAAAGTTTTGTGAACCCCTAACATACAGTTCCACTCAACGATATAATAATACTACTGGGATTATATTTACTACATATATGTACAAGGATAGGGAAACATCCTTCTTCTTGGCTCAAATACAGATCATGGCAACACAAGAACTGCTACCTATTTATCAGGCGGGAGGTTATATGAAATTAGGACTATTTAACACTGACCAAGAAGAAGATATTTACACTAAAATAAACCACAGATACAATCTAATGATTCCTCCTTGAAGCTTAAGCCATTTAAAAAAAAAAAATGTTAACCCACAAATCACAAAAACCAAAATGTAGACATTAAGGATCAGCGTGATCCAAATAGCATAGAACTGGTTGCATCTGCTAATGGCACAATTAATCATACAGGCCACCGCTTGTGTCACATACTAGAACAACACATTCTTTTCATTTCCACATGGCACCAAATTCCCCTCTCCCACCGACCTCGCTTCCTTGTCTGGAGCAGGAATATCTTCAGGCAAGACAATGGCGCACAATTACCCAGAGCAGAAAGCACTGTGGCACTGACAAATGTAGTTTTTACAGAGCAGGAGACATTATGTTCTCACATCAGAGTTAAATACCTCCTATTTATCTCAGCCAAGGCGAGGGAGAGAAAAGAGCAAAAGGGGAAAGGAAGGCAGGGAGAGAGAAAGTCAGAGTGATCGAGACAGACAGAGAGAGGGGGAAGTAAGCCGTGGGCTGTGGAGACATTGCGAGACGTTCCATGACAACCAAGCAGGAGGATTCTGAACCATTTCGTCCTATGTTCGTATTAGGAAAAGCACAGTGAGAAGGTTGAGCTGCGTAATGACCTATAGCTTATTTCTCACGCGGAGATAAATGGCACAGGCTATTTTGTGCAACTGAATTGACGTAATTCAGAAACACTGAAAGACAATGTCATTGTATATGAGTCAGAGTCAAGGTTTTGAATCAAGGCTGAAAAGTCTCACTATATATTATATATATATATATACTATATTCATCTCTTGCTTTTCTGGATAAATAACGTGGTTGCATCTACATTGTTTAAATTGTAGCTAGCAAGAAAAGGAACATTTTGCTTATGTTGCTTCTTTAGCCATGTAGAATAAGCTAAATAATGTGTGTCAAGGAAGAAGATCGCATATTCAGACCAGCGGGCTGGTGAATTACTTGTGCAAGTCACAGCAAAGGGCACTCAATAAAAATACCAAAATGCACTGAATATTTATATGAAAGAAATATGCATATTTCCAATAAAGGCTCTCACAAAATGTACAAATACAAAGAAAGATACAAATTAGGGGAATACAATCTGTGTGTAAAAGTATGTACCCATACTGCAGTTTCATGACCTATAACCCTCACGACCTCTGCCACAGATATATTCATACGCACAAACACTAATTTGGGCTCATGCAAGCCCTCCTACATGCACACAAAAGACAGAATAAAGGATAAATACAAATCTTTGTGTCAGGTTTATATTCCATTTCTATTTTCTATGATAATTCTATATATTTCTATATTAATAAAGCCATCTTTATAATTATTTTCTTTTGTTTTTTTACAGAAGCAGTATTTTATTTATAGAAATGCAGCATCAGCGTTTGTCAGAAACAAATGAGATCATGAAATAATTTTAAGGATGAAGAAGATAGATAGAAAGCAATATATTTTACAAGAAAAGTCCGCTGCCTGAAGTCAGCACAACCATGTGTCACATGGAATAGGTCACAAGTTCCGAAAAAAACATGCACATCATATTAACCTTAACACCAGTATAATGTGGGCTCTATGAAATTAAAGTTTATGCATGAAGGTGATGTTGACTGATTTTGTTTATTTGTTCTTATACATACAGAATTGAATAAGAATTGAAGTTGTTGTGATGTTGTGTGTACCGTGTGTGTAAATGTTGCTGTGTGTTGACACCATGTGTGTTGAGGTGGATCTGTTGGGTGGAGCAGTAGCCTCCTCCTTACTCCCTACTGACTCATGAATCAAGGTGTTTTTGTTGACTGTGACCATTCCTTTGGAAAGGGGTCATTTTGGGGGTTAGGGTTATTATTGTTTTCAAATAGCTTTTTTGCCTTGCTGGCTGGGTGAATTATAGCTTTCTTTGTTCAAATGTGAACCGCTGCCCACAATCTGAGGTCATTGATAGTGAAGAGGTGTGTTACATAAATCAATAAGTACACATGGACATGCGACATTGACAAACGCATGCATGGTTACAAATTATTATTATTATTATTATTATTATTAAGAATAAGATTAAGAATAAGAATAAGAACATGAAAATGAATATGAAAATGAAAATGAATATGAAAATTAACATGAACATGAACATGAATATGAAAATGAATATGAATATGAATATGAATATGAATATGAAAATGAATATGCATATTATTATGTTAAACTTCAGTGTGCTGCAAATATTATGCTACACTATGATATTTATAATGACATTTGACTCCAAGAAAACTAAATGCATCTCGCTTTGTCTCCGACCAGGTGACATCAAATTGAATGCCACACGAGCGTGACTTGATTTTCTGGAGCAACCAATTTCACAGTGTAGCCTGGTCTTCCATTTGTGAAGGTTATCCAAATAAAACTGAAACACTTCACAAGCATGGCTTCTGTTTGTGTGTTTGGTGGCTCTCCAGCAATCAGAGGTCTTCTTTCTCCTGTCCTTCTTTTCTTCTCTCCTTCCTTTCCTTTCGGGAAGCCCAGCAGGGATTGTGTAAGTCTGGCCCCAGTAAATTACCGGGGATCATGGCAGGTTCAAGGTCAGTCACAGCTTTGGGTGAGGTCGAATGGAGGAGGTTCAGCCCCACTTCACCCAGCCCCTCTGTATGAGCAGCTGATGTGATTGCAGATAATTACCTCTGCAATGTGTGATGTTTTGGGGGGTCTCCTATGTTTGTGTGTGTCTTTGTCCCCTGCCTTCTGTCTTAGCAATATTTCCAGTATATGCCCTATTTCTAATTTTCTTTGTTTCATCATCAAAGTATTTGTTATGTCGTGTACCGTCAGATACAAATCTGTTTTGTCATTTGGATGCAATCACTGTCAATACCATCATTCTGCACACTTCTGCCTTTAGCCTCGATTTTCACTTCCCATCTCTGTTCCCATAGGACTTCAGATGCTATTAAATAAAATGTTCATTGAAATTGAATTTTCCAGCATGATCTTATGAAGTCCTTGAAGTAAGAGGTGTGTATCTCCTTCCTGCTGCAGTTCTTCTTCTTTTTGTCGTTACCATTTACATTTTTTATTTAACTATTATTATTTTTGCAAATTAAGTTATATTTTAATTGTTCTTTGGGTGCCACTGTGTGAAAAGGCCCACAGCTATATGCCAAACCTACAGTGGGCGTTCCCAGAAAAACTGACATTTGGACAATGTCAAGTCTTGCGATCATCTTCCGTACGGAAACCCGTCTTTTATAGTCTGTGTCACTGTGTCACAGTGTGTGAGGCTCTCAGGGCCCTCGGTGAGCTGAGGCATAACGTAAAAGGGGCTGAGGGCGATGGGTATTTGAAAAGAAAACTCTCATAGCATTCAGTCTTTAGCATTTACTGCATTTCATAGTGCAGTGGGCACCAGGGGGCTGGAGGAATTAATCCATGGCCCTTTTCATAAAGTTAGTGAATGCCCTGAGTGGCGCTAGGAGAAAAGCACAAGGCCCAGCAGCGTTAGGAACTGATGATCCATGATGCCTTTATGCTATGCTGGTCTGCTTCACTATGCCTTCTTCTTCAACCTCTTCATCTGCTGTAGCTGTATCTGCTGAGGTAGAAAACCTGACTGCACTCCATGAATACAGAGAAGCTGTCCAGAAAGCATCTGCTCAAAGGCCTTCATACCTCAACGTTCTTTGTCTTTCTTTCTGTCTGATGTTCACTGCTCACTAATGCATGTTGGCGTCAAATCATTACAGCAAGGTAGGCCTACATTACTCTCACTGTAAACACTTTACAGTACTTGAATAGTCAAAATTAACATCATGCTGTATTCAAAAAGACTCAAAACAAGCGATTGAGATCATAAACTTGTCAGGAAAATGTTTTACTGATGAAATAAAAGAAATAGGAAGCTGTGTCATTTTATCATAGACTTCTATACAATCTGACTTCTTTTTGCAACCCGTGGAGTCTGAGGCCTTGAGAAAGAATGCAGGTTTAAGGCACTTCTGCATTGGCTTCACTTGAGAACAGGAGGTTGCCGCTTGTTACTTTCGCATCTATACAATATGGAGCATTGCGGGCTTCTTAGCAGAAACTAGTGTACATAATTTCTTTTCATATCATTGTGAAATTTTTCGGGCCACTAGTGAATAAATTTACAATCCCAGAATTCAAGTTCAAATTAAACGCTGGAGAGTTAATGTAGTGCACCATATACATAGTAAATAGGGAAGGATTTCTGACACAGCCAGTCTAGAGTCCACAAGAGTAAAAGTAAAAAGAGTAAAAAACTGTTAGGCCAACAGTAAATGAACAGTTACGTAGACTGTTGCATAAGCAACACATCAGCTTGAATAACGGCTAACAAATCACAAATCATCAATCTCAAAACACTCACAGATTCACTGTGGCTGGTTGCAATGGGATGTCTTGCAGAAGTCTTTGATTTTCTAGTTTATGACATTTGTAATGAGTCGAGACCTTATTACTCTCTACCCCAAACCCCAACCATATTGGTATTTCATTAAGCTGTTTTACTCTGTTAACCCTCCCCCACTTTCCCTCTCTTCCCCCCATTGCTTTCCTGATTTGTATTTCCTTTAGGCTTGACATGTCTTGTCAGCTACTTCTTTATATTTCTCTTTTTTTCTTTCTCTCGCTCGTTCTCTTGAGCACCAGTGAGCTCTACTGCAACCTATTTTTATATCAAAAACATAGCTGAGAGGATCACAATGGCTATATTGCGAATGTGCATTTGGTAGCTCAGTGTGCTGTCCTGAACAGAGACACAGTATTTAGACTCATTGACCCAATGTTGCTAGATTCAGAAAATACACCAAGGCCAGCAACCTTTTCCAAGTTGAAAGGCTTATAGTTTCAGCAAGACAAAGTGTCCTCCAAACCAGTACACTTGCAGTTATAGCCTCCATCATAAAATACTCAAAGACAAAATTCTGTCTTTCTACATTCGTGCTCATCTGCAGAATTAAGATAATGTTTGATAAGAGCTGTTTGTGGTGTGTTACACTCTGTGTAACTAAAGTCTATACCAGTCAACAGTGAAGAAGGATTCACTTATTTTCTAATCCACAGAACACGATTTGAGTTTGGTTTGAATTGTTAGCTGACATAAGCCATTTCCTTCATTTCAAAGGGTTTCCAAAGGCTGCAAAGCCCCCAGATCCTCAAATGACCCAAATGTGGGAATGAGGAGAAATGTGATAGCAGTTATTCAAATAATGGTCATGAGTTGGATGGAAATGTCTTTTCATCATGTCAGACAACCTTACCTACTATAGATAAAATATATTTTGGATGCTGATGCTGACAACAGTGTCAGCAAGTTGATAGCAAAACGTGCTTCAAATGTGCAAAGGCAGTTTCCTTAAAAAAATAATTTGGTTTCGCTGGAGGACAAATCAATTAAATGCCTGTTATATTCAAACAACACACATCAGTAAACCCCAGTCTCTTGTACTCAATAGTTTTGGCCCCATGGGGTGAAAAGCACTGGATAATTATAATTTTTTTTCTATTATCACAAAGTTGTATCGAAATTGACAATTAAATATTTCTAATATACAATGCTTAGACATAATCATAAAATCAGTAAACATGCCCCCCCCCCCCCCCATGCCTGAGGCACAGCAAGTGAGATAGCAGCACTGTTCATTTTAATAATCTCATGCTGCAGTTAACTCATTACTCTTCTTCCAGGCTCACAGGACCTTTGCTTTAGGTCAGTGTGCAGAAACTACTGTAGATGGGAGCTAATATACAGTATGACATGGAGTGGATTTGTCACATATTGTAAAGTACATATTTCCAAATGGAAACCTGACATTTGCTGGTCAGGGCAGATATTATCGCAGACAGTATAATTAAATGGTGGGAGTCACCAAAGACTCTCGTTGGTCTCTGAGAAGACCATCTTTATAAATCAGTGCAGCCTGAATCGAAATTCAATTAAAAGTTTCTTATGGAGTGACTTAAACGGGTCAGACAAGTAGTCGGGCAACAAGTGGCTAATCAGTTCTGACTCAACAGCAGACCATGATCTTTTCACTAGTAATTATAGGAGAAGAGATGGTGGTGAGCCACCAAAATATGAGCCATGTCTGACAAATTTTGCAATGACATTTAAAACAGAAGTCATGTCTTGACCAGTTCATCCTCAAAAGTCTATTTTTGGACTACTTCATTAGCACTGTGCCTTTTTATCAGTTCTCTACTGTAAGTCACACACTATATGACACAATGTCACCTAAGACATCTAAAAACATCTACAAAAGATATACTGATAGGTGGCAAATTAAAGGACAAACCTGAATAAATGAGAAACAAATTCTTCCATACATAGTTATCAGATTTTGACCCAACTGAATACTTGATTTAGGAGAAATCAAGCTTTTCTGCTTGCTTTTGGTGGCGCCAATGTGTATTGATAGTATACTTAGGTTAATGGCAGTGCAAAGCCAGCAGTAAGATGTAGAAAATGGGGCTCATTTATAATAATGAACTGTGTGCATTGTCCCTCTACCAGCCATCTCAGCTGCTGATATCATGTACTATCTTCTCAGGTTAAATAACGTTATCTCTGAAATCTCAGTTTACGTATGACAACTGTAGCCTGATCATTCATTCATTATTATCTCCGGCAGGGGATCATGAGATCGGTCGTGTGTGTGTGTGTGTGTGTGTGTGTGTGTGTGTGTGTGTGTGTGTGCGTGAGTGTGTGCACGTGTCAGTGTGTCAGTGTGTGCATGTGTTCACATCTCATTTCTTGTCCATGTCCAATACTGATGCATCCATCTGCCTAATGTTTTGTGTGCTCATTTATGACTGTATGCTCAAGGACCTCTTGTGCTTGCAGCAACTCACACTTTCTTCAAACACATTGCAAACACATTGTTATTCCTTGCTTCATGCCCTCACTGACTGCTGACTCCTCACTGCTCGCCTCCCGGCCGGTAGGGGCCATAATTGATCTACAACAGCTGCTTCAGTTTGGTCTTTATGGATGGTGTGTTTGGCTCAGCTAACAGCTAACACAATTGGAAACACACAGTTCATTACATCACCACTGCTTAGCGGACAGACACACACACAGGCAGCAGGGGAAAAACAGCTTTCTACGTTTTATTTGCCGCTGTTTGGCTAACAGCTAACAGCTATTTACTTATCGGATATCGGACTGACGTTACTGATCCACGTACTGATCCATATACAATGTGATAATCGGCCGTCGGCCATGTCGTGGCTGCAAAGAAGCAGAAGCTAGTTAGCTACGATAGCATCTTTATCACAAAAGTACAGTGGCTGCTCTGTAAATCGCCGCTGTTAAGCAGAGAGAGACACAGTCAGCAGGGGGCGGACAGAAACTTGAATTCAGAAGATATCATATCATCAGATATTCAACAATTTCCCTCGGGATGAGTAAAGTTCTATCTTATCTTATCTTGTATCCGATTCTTTTTCTGTTTTTTAAGGACAATAGGTGTAATTTTGAGGAACATATATAAATAAACACAAAGAAAAGGGGAAGAGAAGAGGAATAGCGAAAGCGAACAGAGCATTTTTTTTGGTTTAGTTTATGGAGACAAAATGAGGTAGAAGATTTAGAGGCGTGGGTAAGGCAACTGTCATGAGTCAGGCCAAAGTGTCAGACTGCTTTCCTGCTTCACTGGAATGACGGTACCCAGAAGCTGTAGCCTATGTCAGAAAACTGAGCTAATGATGTGTGCCATGGCAGTATTAATAAAGTAAATGCATGAAATATACATATATTTAAGTTACAAATATTTTTTATGCCTACACTCGAGTAGGTTCTGCTTGAATGTCAGGTTATTTAGGTTGTTGAGTGACACATTAAACTGTGTCCATTACACCTCCAGAAAGGTCAACACCACTCTTGGCTCACTCATCCATACTGACCCTAAGACATGTATTGCATGCATGTATTCTGATTAATACCATATATTATATTAGCATTAGACGACTGGAGTAAATGATTCAGCTGCCCTCAAACAATGCAGTGTCTGATATTTGTGAATCTATGTGTCTGTCTGTGAAATGTACTACTACATGGAGTATGCTGGAACTGATTCAGTCTCCAGTGGACCAGAGGATCCAGACTAGCCTGACTGCCTCTGACTCACGGAGAGAGAGAGAGAGAAAGAGAGAGAGAGAGAGAGAGAGAGAGAAAGGAGAATATGACCTCGAGTCTCCCCTCCATCCATCCCTCACCATTCAGCCATCCATTCTTAATGGGATACTCTAACCTGGCTGTTTAACACACATTAACATCAGATCTTCTCTCAGCTGGAAGCCTGGCTTTGGAAACTTTGGGCTATAATGGCTTGTTTGTAGAGCATTATACGTTTGCAACGGTATTTTGTTGATTTGAAACGAATGTAAAATTTCTGGGTGGGATATGAATTCAGCAATATTCGTAGAAATGCATAGTGTATGTTCACACACAGTCCGGGATATCACTCGATCCTATATTCATGTCATTCAGAACAGGACGTACGACCAACAAAAGTTTGTCAACGCATAGGCAGCCAAAAAATCTTTTTCACAGCAAACATTGTAACTTGTTGTCCAAAGGGGTCACAGCAACAGACTGTGGAAAGTGAATAAATGTCTTGGAAGTAGGCATGTTTATATTCAAGCACATGGACAAAAGAAAAGTGAAAAGCTGGGAAATGCAGAACCACAGTGTGAAATGTGCGTGAGGTTAAAATAAATTGTTGTAACGCTCTATGTACAGTTATATTGGCCAGCATACATCTTCACATATTACTTTTATGCTAAATTATATAGCATATAACATTTTAAAAAAGGTAAAAGTTTAATTTCTGTGGTTAAAATAAATGAGATGTTGGCATTACACTGAAGAGCTATAAAGCAATTAACATTCCGATATGAAGCACTACAGCGCAGTAAAATCAATGAAGTAAGAAAAGTTCCCATGTTTGTTTATCTATTAATGATGAATATACATTTACTGAGGGCAAAATGAAATGAAGTGCTGCTTGACACAGAGTTCATTAATCTGTAACGAGAAACAGTGGGAGAGTGGTTATTGAGAACATGGCTCCCTGCTGTTAAGCTGTTCTGGTTGGCGGGCGTAATGATGTTAGTTTTACATTAACTTGATAATATTCTTTCCCAGAGGCAAGACCAAATATTCTTCCATCAGGGAAGATTGTGTTGAAACTAATTCATACTGATGTTGAGAGTGTGCTCGTTTATAGTCCATTTCTTCTTCCTTCTTCTTTTTTTTTTTTTTGTTGCATTTTGGGCATTTGGCTGCCCAGATACATGAGGCTCTGCTTGCAAGCAACAACAAAAAAATGACACCACTGCTGTTAGCTTGTTGCTAACATTATAAACCATGGCCATAACAAAAAATAATTAGAAACAATACATGTGTACATAACAGGAATAGTTAATCAACTTGAAATTGCAGCGATGACTATAGTGGTTAATATTGAGAAAAGTGATATTTCCTCATTTGCTCAAGCTGATGATGGTGCTCGATGAAAAGTCAGGGGGTCACCAAAGTTTAGACAATTCATCCTGAGGGGAACGTGAATGTGTGGGCCAAATTTCATCGTAATCCATCCAGTAGTTGTTGAAGCAATCAACGCAATAGTTGTTTAGATATTTCAACCTGCACCAAAGTGGTGGACAGACCAGCCAAAAGGGTCTGAAATTAAGTTTGTTTAGCACTTGCCACTTTGGCACCGAACATTTCTGCCGGCCACTCTATTTTTGTGCCACTCTGCCACTTCTGAAATCAATGTAAAACGCTTTAAAATTATAAATACTGAGTCAGTGGTACCAGACAGTAGAACATGGAATATATCATCTAACCTTAATCACAGAACTTGGAACTTGGAAATTTGCTTTTTAAAAATAACATTTGTCGATAAAAGGAAAACCATGGTCTGCCATGGTGGAAAGTGACCTGAATGTTTTACCTGCCACAGTTCACGCTGTATTCAGCAGGTGCTGATTAATCATTTAATTCCCTGCCAACCAACAGGCTGGGGACATGTTGTATGGCAAAAAAAAGTATTCTTATTAAGCCTCTCAGACCTGTGGACCAGTGGACAATTTCTTTACCCTGCACTAAAAGGTGAAACCGATGAAATTAAGTTACATTGTCATTAGTTCACACAGCTTGCATGCTCACATGTGTCCCTATAAATTACAGCCTTGTCTTTATTGAATTGACATCTTACAGTTGTTGTTTTTGTCTGCATTGCCTTTCTCTGCTCTCTGTTTGATTAATTTGAAACTTTGACTTCCACCACCCATGGGTACAGAGACTCTGGCGTATTCAGGGTTGAGCAGAAACCAGTAATTATTCTGTCACTTTCAAAACAAGTCCTTTGTGTATCAAAGGGGCCAGCGGGCTGCAACAACACGCCCACAGTCCACACACAAATCCCTGTACTCCTCAGTGAGGTTACCTTCCACAAGCCCAGCATTTAGTAATGTGTGTTATTGTTCCAGAGAGGGACAGGGGCTCCCCTGGTACCCCTCCTTTGGTTTATAGCAGGTTGCTGCTCTCCTCTCAGGCTGTATGATTAATGTTTTACCTCCATAAATGTAGGTCACCAATGACAGCGTTATTATAACATTATATGAATAGATGGCCATTATTTATTTAAGGAAAATGACTTGTCTGTGTAGGAATATTGAGCATGTGGGTAGCAGACCCATCATGTAATTGTCAGGTTGTCACAATGGCTCTATAGGTAAAACTAAATGATGCCATAATTCATGATAAGGTGAAAAGCCAAAAGGAGGTAGCCTCTTTGTCTGTGAGGTAAGTTAATGCACTAACATATAATAGAAATGTATTTTTAATGCCAAAGAGATGATGCTCACCAGATTTACAATGATTTACAATGATGAGTTTGGTGACAAGTCTTGTGTCATATATTGGGTCAGCTAACCAATGTGCATACAGGGCACTTCCCTGAAACGTCAGCCTGGTCATTGAGCTAAAAAGTAAGAAATCGGGCATACAGTACTTTACATTTTACAAATGATTTTCAATCATGTGCCATTGAAGCTCAAGAGTCTGCTGGTTTCCGTTCCAACACAGCTGATTTCACTGATTACAGTTTCAAACTGAGTCACAGAGCATGAGGGCATGTTCATTTAGAGGCATTTTTAAACATATTTCTTTTTGTAGATTTTTTATTTACTTAAAAGGACCAGTGTGTAGGTTTTTTAGTGGCATCTAGCGGTGATGTTGCAAATTGCAACCAACTGAATACCCCTCCGCTCAAAAGAAAATACACACATACACATATATATATATATATATATATATATATATGAAGGAAAGAAAGAAAATATAAATATCCTATTTTGTACGTTATATGTTGCATGTCTTTTGCCTCTATACATGCTTATAAGATCCAACACAGGTTTTAAAGGCTTTTACTTATTTGCCTAACATTTCTCCCTTTCATATGGATGAGTGTGTCCCAAAATTATGTTTGACTCGCACAAAATCCAAAGGGTCAAAGTTGCCAAAGATTTGTGACATTTAAGATGAATTTAATGATTAATAATACAATTTTCAATGTCTTTGTTTCGTCCCTTTTTGCAGTTGTAAGAATGAAGAGCGTGCATCATGAAATAGAGTAAATTGTGTGCTGTATTATGCACATATGAGCTTTCTAAACTTATATAACTATATTAGCACACTGTTTAGCAAGTACAATAGATGACATAAGGCTGTCACACATAAAAACCTAAATAGATGCTATGAATGTATCATACTACGTCCTGCTTTTAACTCAAACTGAGGTCATTTTAAGCTGTTTGAACATGCAATCAGTGCTTTCATCTCTCAAGAAAGACTCCTGGAGTTGGGACTCATGTGGTCGCTAACCTCAGGCCACGCTGACCAACTAACTATTTTGAAAGTATTAAGGTCAGGACATCATTTCATACCCCTCTGCCCTCTGACTTGCAAGACAGCTGTCACTTCTGGTCTTGTTTATTTTAAAGGAAGTCTGCCTGCAGAAACCATATCTCATCTCTTTAAGAATAACAACATATCCAACCAGTGTCCTGAACAGTTACATCATTCAGTTATGCATGTCAGGCACTGACTCATCACCTGGACATTCAGGTAGAAAGCAAAGCTGCTTAAAGAAGCCTCTCCTAAACCTTCAAAAATGTAAATATAGGTGGCAATATTCAGCTGTTACACAGGTTTGGAATGGGACACTGACTAAAGGAATATCGTGGGAATTTTGGATTTCAATATCACTGTTGAAATAAGTATTCAGCTCCTTTCCAAGTTATGAGTCATTATGCAGCAGACTGGACCTCGTCAGAGTTATATTATGAGTTATATTATTCTATATTTTACTTCTTTTTTATAATTCTGACACATTAATCCGTAAGTAGCACTTTTAATGTTGTAGCTGGTCATGGTGGAGCTAACATAAAGTCTTCACATGACTTTCTCATTTGTTCCTATTTTGTTAAACTTTTGTTTTTATTCACGCAAAGAGGTTTTTTTCCCTTTGGCATTAGTGATTACTCTTTGTTCCCAGTAATTTCTGATGTTGATTCAAAAATATTAAACAACTTGTGCTTTGCTTACAAACACGTGGCAGTCCAGCTGAATTTTATAATTCCTCTGCTGCTAAGCAAACAATCTTGATATTTTCTTTACCTCAAATCCGTCATCCTCTTCATTGTTATGAAGAACAGTCAATATAAAATATGCTGAGCGCTGTACTGATGCCGTTTCAAGATGACGGCGCCATTGTTGGTGTGGAATAAAGCCATAAAAGGTAATAATTGAGTCTTTCCTTCTTTTTTCGCAGCCAAGATCTGGGCTCAAACTAGTGCAAAACAAAACACTATAAATCAAATTGTCAATCTGGAGAACAAAGATGAATTTGATTGCACAGTAAGGATCACTGACTCAGAGTGTGTGACAGGAAGAGAGTGAGTGTGTTTGTGTGGTGGATATGTGTACATTTTTGTGAGAATGAGTGGGAGTCATGTGATATGTCTTGTTCTGTAAATGTGTATGAGGTTTCTTTATGTGTTTAATACATAAACTGTATAAAACATGGAAGTAGTCTCCATGATGTCACCCGTAGGTTGCTGAAGAGCTGTTGTGAAGCTCAATGTGGGTGACTCCGGCCGTCGCCATCTTGGCAGTGACGACTCGCCTAACTCCCGGCTAATCCAAATATGGGCAAAGCTGAACCGGGCCCGGATGACGCAGCAGAGCAGACAGTTAGACGCCCTTAACCATGCATAACTTTTAGCCTTAATATAATTTAAAACTGGTGGGCAATATAAAAATTCACCCACTTGTACAGTTCTTGTGAACGGGGAACTTAACCGTTTTTTTCTACCAGGCTGTAAACATGTTTCTGCTGCAAAGTTGGACATTTTAACATGGCGGTCTATGGAGATTGACTCGCTTTTGGAGCCAGCCTCAAGTGGCCATTCTAGGAACGTTTTATTCTTCTACAGCGGAGGTTTCCTCTTGGTTTGACACAGTGATTCACACACATCTTCCGATTTGTATCCGATAGGTACACTACATGGTTGAAAATATATGGACACCCATGTGTGGCTGTTGAACATCTCATTCCAACGTTTCTGGGAAGACTTTCTACAATATTGTAGAACCCGGGTGCAGGGATTTACTCTCACTCAGTAGTGAGGTCAGACACTGATGCTGGCGATAAGGCCTGGTTCACAGTCAGTAAAAGGTTGTTGGATGGACTGCGGGCAGACAAAGTTGGAAATGAGCTATTGTCTAAAATATCATTGCATGTTGTAGCATTAATAATTCATTTAATTAGAATTAAGGACTTTATATCCCAAAGAAATGCACTGGATTTTCATGTACAGTTTTTTCATTCTCATTTGAACTAGACTATAGACAACACAAACACAATGAAGTGTTGAGAATACAATCTCACCAGGAGACGTATTATACCCAACTCAAGTGCACAAGTGCGCAAGTCTCACTTTAAAAAAGGAGTTATTTTTTTATAATGTGCACATTTTGTGCTAAAGGTAAAATAAATCTTACTCGACAATGGTGTTATTCAGTTGGATTGCTATGGAAGTCTTATGTCACCCTCCCTGTGCACAAAATTATTTCTATTGTGACTTTTTAGTGAACAGCTTAGATGCACTTGCAAAGTAAATTCACATTATATGTTGATTATAGTTCACTGTCTCGTAAGGAAAGAAAAACAGAACAGAGAAAGAGAGCGTAAGAAAATGAAGAAGGAAGAAGAAAGGGACTGTCTTCCTCAATAAATGCGCCAACAATAATCACTTCCTCTTTGCATATACGCAGACAAAGAAAATGCACCATTCCTCGACCCCTCCTTCTTCGGCAAGTCTTCAAACATCAATGAAATTTGTTACAATCATCCGCCATTTAACAACATTTGTCACAGTGCTCTGCCAAAACAGTAGAAAAACAGACAAGGCAAATCAGTATTGTTTTTTCCTTCCTTTTACCCCTCCTTTTTAAACATTACTGTAATGAATTGGCATGAATGACAAGAAGGCAGTGTAGTGAGAAGCATTTTCCTTGTCTCCATTAGCAGGTCCTGTGTTTCCAGAGAGGCTTCAAAGAGAGAGGAGCAGGAGAACGCGGGGGGGAGGCACGCTGTAAGCTTCAAGCTGCACACGGAGATAAAGACCAGACATATCTGTGTGTGTGTGTGTGTGTGTGTGCGTGCGTGCGTGTGTGCGTGCGTGTGTGTGGTTGTGCATGCGCGCATGTGTGTGTGAGGGATTATGCTGACTTTGACTGGCTCTGCTCCATTGTGACAGCAGCTCCTAAGAAGCTGCACACTGCCACATGATGGACAGGGCTTGAAATTGCACAGATAACGTCTATCTCTCTCTCTCTCTCTCTCTCTCTTTCTCTCTCTCTCTCTTTCTCTCTCGTGTCTGTGTGTGATAGCGTCTCTTAGCCCCAGGACGCTTGAGCTTTACAAATTTGTGTGGCTGGAAAAACATGTAGTATGGGCCCTGAAGGTTATTGCCTCTGCAAATACATTTACATTACATTTGACTTTTTATTTTTGTCTGCGAGCTTGAGAAGGAAAATGTGTAAAAGAGAGAGCATGCCTGTAAAGAGAAAAAAAGTGTAGTATTGTGTTATATGTCTTTTTGAAAAGATGCTGTAGATTTAAAAGAGAAAGATTTAACACATCAAGGTATGTGCATATGTGAAGAAACTCTAGGCCCATGAAGCATTTTGTTGCTCCAATGTGATAAATTACCTCCAGTGATGACACTTGAGTCAGCGTTGGTTGGGTCTAAAGACTACAAGTTTGAAAATGAAATAATATCTGGCGGTGCATTATCCGCTACGAGCATAACACACCTGAATCGCCAAAACCGGTGATTTAGCCTCTGGGGGCAAACGGCCAATATTGCTGGAGTTCCGGTGTAGCCAGCTGATATCCAGATGTAATAATGGAGTTGGAGTTGAGACACAAAGACTGGATTGTGTTACAAGTAGCCAGTTTACAGCTAATTGTACGCTAATAAAAAGCTAAATTGCTGACAGACGAAAGCCAATGGATTCTGAGATTGCATTTCGGCTAATGCGTTCCACCTCTTTTGCTCTCCACATGGAGTGTTTACCTGCATGCGAAACCAAATGATGCCAAAGTCTTGTCCGGTTGTCTACAGATTGAATGCGCATAGAGCGCAGTGAAATCCGCTTTTAAACTGTATCTTGAATTTTTTAGAAAAAAGTGAAAGAAGAAAAGAAAGTCAATAAAAAGAAGTAGAGAGAAAAGATTGAAAGGGGCACATGGAGGAAAGAGGGATGGAGAAGAGAAACCGCTTGAGGTGGAATGAAATGTAAGAGAAACACACCAAGCTAAAGCAGAAATGATAATGCTTTAGACGTAAAACCAGCCCAAAGAAAGCCCCTTCGTCTTGTTCTCTTCCTGTTTTCTTTGCACAAGTGCATAAGACTTTAAGAGTTTTCCTCTGTGCTTTAGTTGGAATGACATAAGCTTGTTTCCCCGGTCAGAGTTTTTAATGTTTGACTATAAACCCTCTGCTAAGTCCTGCCATGCCTGACCCTCCTCATTACCTTCATCACTAAATGAAATCAGCGGTGACACACACTGTAATAACTCTGCAGTGTAACCGTGCAGCTGCCAGTGGGAACTGTGTGCTGATGCTGCTTTGCCTTAATTCGTCTTACGGTACTTATCCTTAATAAAGAGGGACATGTTCTGAATGTATCAGGTTTAAGAGGCTACCAATAAACAAATATCCTGTCTGTTTAACTATAATATGTTAACAAAAGTATTACTCCTGAATGCCAATGTTTATAGGGGATATTTTAAATGTGCCATTTACAAACAAAGACATATAGATTGTTCCTTTCCATCTCAAATTGCCCAATGTTTTATAGAAGCCCCTCCTCAGTGATCTGGGACCTTCAATGTCTCAGTCCCCAACCTGAAACCTTATTTGAGCAAATCCAAAATGATTCTCTGTGTTCATGGCAAACCGCACTGCACACCTCACGTGTAATGTATTATTCACCTACTATTAAGTCTTTTGCTCTAGATAAAAAGAAAACAAAACGTGCCTTGGAAGATGCACAATGATTCCTCCAAATCCCTGCTGCTGTATTTACTACTAACTGTCACTTTAACATGTGACTTTTCTATTTGATGTTAAGGTTACATGGTTATGTATGTTTAAAAAAGAATTAATCAGTCCACATTTTACAAAATGTACATACAAATCCATTTTTCAGCATCAGTTTGAAAATATAATCATTTGTAATATATAGAGGGGTTTTCATGCAGTAGGAACTATGATGCCAGTTGAAAATAATCAACTCCCAGTGGCATCGTGCTTCCCCTCCAGAGGATCATCATATGTGGCTTTATCAGTGGTGTTTGACACGTAGCGTGCTACCGAGCTCAGAACTGCAGACCCTCCGCTTGAAAACACATTTCGGCCTGCCAACGATTGCGTGACAAGGCACGCAAGTCGGCGGCAGGCAAGTGCCATCAGCAACACCAAATCAAGGAGTCTTCCTGCTTTGATGTGGACATGAAGACTACACAGTTCAACCAAAGACTTGATAAGCAAATCATTCCTTTTTACATCATGCTGCACTGAACGTTCAACCTTCGAGATTTGATGTGAGCAATCCTGCCTACTTAATGAACAGAAAAGCACTAAATATTTCATCATTGATTAGTAAAGGTATCACGCACCTCAAACACATCTTCCATAATAACACTTTGGTCGCCATTGGAGAGAGTTTCTCCAGATCAAATCCTCTTTTCAGAACAAAATCAACATTAAATCATTAAACTCAGAACTTCCCCCACTAACATCAAGAAAAAAAAAAATGCCACGCAAAATCCCTAAAATCATTTCCACGTCCAACCTAACAGTATCCATCTCTTTAAAAAGAAATGGGAAGAAGACCTACAGATCATCCCCAGTGCCGACTTCTGGACCCAAATCTGAAAAAAAAAAATCTTCTCCAAATCTACCAACAAAAACATGCAACGCATTCGATACGAGATTTAACACAGAGTACACTACACGGTGGAGAGGATGTTTGAAATGGGTTTTTATAGACTCTGAAATATGTCCGCAATGCACACTAATTAAACACCAAGTAAACAATTCTGGTGGACAACCTCTCTCTCCTTTTGGGCTCCCACACTCTCCCCTCCACATTGCTCACTTGGAGACATTTTGGATGTAGCGATGTGTTTTGGAGACACACACATTCATTGGCACGAAAACTATCCTCAGGAACAAAATCATTAATACACTATTCGTATACATATTAATGGAATGCCTCCATAAAAATACGAACCGCTGATTTTGACATAATTTGGAATCCATTCCTCGATACCCTTAATTCTTATTTTCAGCAGCGATTCCACTCATCACCTCTTTTTGCCTGTCGTCAATCCACAACAAAGTCACATACACATATCTGCCAACACACATCTACCATACGAACACAGACATTCACACTCTCAGAGCCCTCCACCCTCCCTCTAAACTATCCCTCCCTCTTTTTTTGTTTTATTTTGTTGTTGTTGTTGTTGTTGTTGTTGTTGTTGTTATCTTTCTTGTCACTCTCCCTCTTAACTGCTCAAAAAAACGATGGGATAACGCTCAGGAATGTTTGACATTGTAGGAACCTACGTTGTTTTGTTTCCTCTAACCCGGGGCACAGAGTCAGAAACAGTCCTCGGGACACTCACGGCTGTCCTGTCCAATAAAAAACTAAAGTGAAGATCTGTGAAGTCTCTGAACGACATTGAAAGTATCTTTATTATTCCCCGGCGCCCTCCCCGCAGTGTGATAATGTTTAACTCTTACTTCATCTGAAGAAATGAGAGTTATCATTCAAAAAGGAAATGTAGGTATAAACACACAACCAAAACGACACTCAAGTCTGCAAACCCCATTATTTTTTATTTAATTTAAATTGTTCCTGCTGCAGCTAATATGGGGCCACAGCTAATTTAATCATTTTACATATGAAAAGGATCTCGAAACATTAAAACAATGATGCTTCTCTCCCTGTAGATGTGTTTGTGCATATGCTTAGTGATCTTTGTATGTGTGCGGCTCTGGAAGGCTGTGTGAGAGCTATTAAAGCACAGAAACTGTTGATGGGGCCTGCAGGGTCTTGGGCATGTGTTATAGGTGCCTGTGTGTATACCACTATGTATGCATGTTTGTTATGTGTGTGTGTGTGTGTGTGTGTGTGTGTGTGTGTGTGTGTGTGTGTGTGAGTGTGAGGGCTTTTGTCTGTGTCCAGTGCAGTGCATTATTCTTCATTAGAAACAGATGAGTGACTCTGTCTATTCCAGGACTGCCCCTGGGTTCAAGTCAATCCACCACCCAGGCACACACACACACACACACACACACACACACACACACATATGCACTAACAAACACATTCACATTATGCACAGTGTCTGTCTTGGACAACAAGAAGTGAGTCAGATGCTCAGTAGAAATTAGCATTTTGGAGTTGTATCTCAGCCAATAGATTCATCTCTGCTTATGAATACAGACAGAACATATTATATGTTTTACATAACTTTATTGACTAGCAGAGGGAATTAAATGTTCATCTTTGTCTCGTAAAAGATTAGCAAAAATAAAGTGCTCATGTGTTTCCTAATGTGACGTTTTAAGAAGTCCTATGTAATTGAAGTTTGAACATTGTTTTGTTTTTTTTTGTCATATTTAAGTAGGCGTAACTTTAACTTCCTCATTACATGTAGTCTATTAATGAGTCTTAATTATAAATGGTCAAATGAAAATGTGCTTCTGGCAAAGAATATGAAAGGTAAATGCAATCTGTACACTTTTACAATTACTTGTTTATTTACTTACAATTCAGAATATCAGATTCACATATCTAAAATAGAAATAATTCCTTATTAGGGAGCTCATGTGCTGAAATACCTTAAGACCCCAGTCAGCCAGTTGTTATTCAGACCCAGTTTTTCTAAGATATAACTGGAGGAAATATAAATTGAATTTTGGTAAGGATAGAGTTGCATGATGAGCCTCTCTGCTATCTACCAGGCAGCTTTGACTGAATATTGCCTACCTCCACATTACAGCTCCTTGGTAAGGTGGAATTATCCAGTATGCTAACACCTCACTATTTCTGCTTACTCCAGGCGGATAAAGCTTCTTTTTTTTTTTTTTTCTTTTTTTTTCAATATTGACAAATGTTTCAACTGTAACTGTAACTGTAAAGATTAATTTCCAACTTATTAGCGTTCAGCATAATATATTGCCGCAGGACAAGAGGAAATGAGACTGCATTTGTCTATAAGTCTTTTCTAAAATCACATCGCTACATCGTACGTTAAGAAAAAACTGTAAAAGGTAATATGTCTCTGACTACTTTTGCTAGACAGGAAAACAACACAACCAGTTGATAGTACATCCAGTGGTGTACATTAAAGTCTGCACATCCATTTACAATAGGATTCCTCCACATAAACACTTCTGTAGCCTCCACTTCATTGTCAAATTAGCACCAATGTAGAGAGAAAGACAGAAAAAGCAAAAGCAAAAGAAAAAGAAGAGACAGAGAGACTGCATGGAGAGAGCAGATTACATAAGTCCTTCACCTCACATGCCTGACTATGTGACTGCAAAACGCCCAAGAGACTGAGGGATGGAGGAAGGCAGCGAGAGGAGAGGAGGTGGGGGGAGCGGAGTAAATTGGAGAAAATTAAGTGGAAGAGGGGAGAGAAGAGGGATTTGAGAGAGAGACGGGGTGAGCGAGAGGGAGAACAAGTGAGAAAGAGAGAGAGGCAGGGAGGCTGATGAGAGGTTTATAAAAAGGAAAGTGAAGATGATGTAGAGGGCGTATGAAGTGGGCCTCTGTCATTCTAGTTAATGCCAGTCGCCTCGCCTCAACGACGGTAAAAAGACTGCCGCTGAAGAGGGCTCTGATATGCAGCCTGACAAAAGCACTTATCAGATCCAGCACAGCTTGAAAAATGCTGACGTGCAGACAAAATGTTGAAATTAAGTCAACTGGAAGGCAGATTTATGACCCTATTCAAATTGTCTGGCAGACGCAATGTGTCAGAGAATATGTTTTGCTGTGATTTTTTCTCATTTTGGAAATTGCTGCATTCACTCCTGCAGATTTTAATAAACAAGGAACAATTCAAAAGATGTGACAAAATATAGTTTCTGCTTTTTAAAAAAAAAAACTCACATTTCTCAATATATTCTGAAGTGTTTTTTATGCTGAGGATAAATGCGTCATCAAAATAACATGACTAAGTCCTGAAATGACACGTTAACGCAGTGCTGTTTTTAGAGAGATTTGGTTCATGCTGCACAGCTACAGCCACTGTTTAAAATCCAAATCACTGGAGCTGCTGAGGATTAAGTGTGTTGCTCAAGGACACTTCAGAAGGACAGATGCTTTTTTTTTTTTCCAATTCCTCTGGTGGAGAGCAAGCACACCAATAAGTACATTTACTCAAGTACTGTACTTAAATACAAATTTGAGGTACTTGTACTTTTATTTATGTACATTTATTTCCAGAAATGGATATACTTGTACAGTAAAGGTCAGATGGAAATATTTGACCTTTTACTCCACTACAATTATAACAATTGCAACTAATAACTTTGCTATTTACAATGTCACTTACATAACATATGAAGTGATCATACAATCTAATGCCCTTTTTATGGGTAAAACTACCCAAAATTATATCAAATTACAGTTTAAACGATGAGTCGATTAATCAATTTGACAATCATCAGAAAATGAATCTTCAACTATGTTGTTAACTGATTAATCAAATAATTCTTCATGCAAGAATATCAAACGGTCTCTGATTCCAGCTTCTTAAATGTAAGAATGTATTTGCCGTCAACTGAACAGTTTGGAGATTTGGACCATTGGTTGGACAAGCGAATAGAAGAGGTGGCATTGGGCTCTGGGTAATTGTGATCGGCATTTCACCCAATTTTCTGACGTTTTACAAAGCAAAGGATTAATAGATTAGTCGACAAAATAATCAGCAGATTAATCCATAATGGAAATTGTCATAAATTGCAGCCCTGTATAAAAATCAGCTCTATCTACCACAACAGAAGAAACAAATGCTGCTTGCACATAATTGCATGAGAAATAATAATGTAATGATATCATATATAACAGTATAACATTTTACCTTAGTAACAATTTCAATGCAGTGCTTGTAACGGAGTATATTTCACAGTTACTTTTACTTCAGTAAAGGATCTGAATACTTACTCTGCTGTGTCAGTGTTATCAGGTTTGATTGCACTCTGGATGAAACAACCTGACATGTATGACCCAATCGGATTGAATGAAATTAAGAGTGTCAGAAAGAAGGTTCAAAGGCATCATAAACAAAGTGACAGATTTGGATAGGAAGGAGCGGCTGCAGTGAAGGAGGTAAGGAGGTGTCGAAATTGGCAAGAGAAAAGAGAGACGGAGAGAGGGCTGGAGGGGAGAAGATATGAGGAGGAGTAAAGGATGGGGAAAGGAGGATGGAAGAAATGTATTTATTGGCAGTCTGGAGTCTATTAAAAATTCTAAATAGTTGACATTTGAGGGGTTTGTTTGCAAAGGGTTACAAAGTCAACTCCCAGTGCTAACAGGAGAGTCAACCTCACATGTGAACGGAGATTAGCCAGAGGTTTTCTCCTCGTTTTTATTTTCAGAGACACTGATCTACTGGCGAGTGTGATGAATAAAGTAGATTATACGACTGGTCTTGAGGCTTTACTGAAGGTTAGGCTGATTCCAGGGACTGAAGGGAGATTTGATTTGTTTTGTGACCTCATAAATGCCCCACATATTGTGCGCACACACACACACACACACACACACACACACACACACACACAGATGATTGCTATATTGCCAGGCGTCTTTTATAGAATACTTCAGCAGGCACAGACCCGACCAGCAGATGTCACTGTTGGCCTACGAAACACAGACACGGTTGCCTTTCAAGCATTGCTATGGAAAGGAGCCAAAAAAGAGAAACGTGACATTGCTTTTCGTCTCATACAAAATACCCAAACTTAAAGCATGTTGATGCTCACCATACATTTTTATGGTCAAATCCCATAAGTGTGGGCCTAAGAAGGACATAGATATTGAGTTTAGGAAAATCATTTATGGAAATCTGTGGCGTAGAATAATAAAAGTTTGTGACAAGTGATTGACTTCCATTAGAAGCATCTGGCTTGATTGGAGAGCTGTAATTACCCCACACAACAATGCGTTGTAACTGCTCTGTTTCTTTCCTTACACGCTGTAATCATGGGCTATTATGAGCTCCCATCATACAGAGTGACTTTAATGAAATTAGGAAGACCTCTGACGCACTCATTTACAAACATCCTCACGTCCATGTGCACTGTGCATGCACGGGCACTAGAAACAGGTGCGCACAAAAAACACGCACAAAAGAAATCAGATTACTCACACAGCTGTGGAGCAGAAATAGAAAGACCTTGTCCTACTGCACATTCATATCACAGTCTGTCAGTTTACATTTTCATTGGTGCACCGTTTTGACCACGGCGACTACATTTTACCCCGATTTTGTACGAATTGTTGAATATACATATAGAGCGACTCATATAAAATCCCTGGCGGCTCATTTATCCCGCAGCCACCCTGCTGTTGTCCTTGTCTGAACTAACTCATTTTTAATCTTAAAGCATTCGGGCTGTTTGTAAACAATGGCTGGCTTCCTGTTTCCATGAATCTATCCAACCTGTCCATTTATTTGGGTCACTGAGCAGCTCTACTCCACTATCTTGCTGCTGTTTGTTGAAAAAGAGATTTTCCCAAAGGGATTCAAGTGGACACTTCTGTCACCACCTACTGTTCCTTTTGTGACACATTTTTCAATTTAGGATACCATTTCCTCCTCGTGTTATCCCCTCCTCAATAAAAAACACACAGACACACACACACACACACACGACCTCCTGCTCCCTTTCTTCAAAACTTCCTTCCTTTTCATCTCATCCTCTATTTCTCCATCTCACTCTACCCCAACCTCCTCCATCCCTTCCTCCCTCCCTCCCTGCCTGCCTGGCTGCCTTCCTTCTTTCCTCCCACCCTCCCTTTCTCCCTCCCTTCCTCCCTTCCTCCCTCCCTTCCTTCCTTCGTTTCTCTTATCACCTCTTCACCCTCAGCTTTTTCTGTAGGGGAGAACAGGCATGGTAGTAACACTTTATCCATTTCCTGCAGTAATCCAAAAAAAAAATGTTGTCAGTGCTGCGCAGTTATTTTCATAGCAAGACTGATATTTACGTCAATAATTTATTGTCACGACTCTCCTAATCATGAACAGGTGACATACCTGGCAAATTATAGATCCTGTTTTTTGTCAAATCTGTCAACTGTGATTTTCAGTCACATAACAGCTACGTTTCCATTGAATCAATGCAACCGTCTACAGCAGCTGTGCAACAGTTCACACTTCACGTTTCATGCACATAAACGTGCCCGAGTACCTCTTTTACAGAACCGGTCTGAGGCTGAAAGACGGCAGACGTACGGCTGCCACTGTTGTAGCAAAATGATGTAGGCTCAAATGTTCACTGACCAGCATTTTGGTGCTTTCAACCGGATCTCACGGTCTTCTTCAGCCAATGGAACTGGGTCAGGTGTCGTCACCTGACCTATAAGTGGTAAAACAAAACAAAAAATCACAAGTTGTAGTAATTGTTCAAAAACTACCTGTTGCTGCATGTTTGGCTTACTTAACAAATAGCAGCTCGCACAATTTGATTAAAAATTTTTTTAACTGTGACAGCATAAACAGACAGATTATCAAAATAATAAAAAAACAACTTTACGAAGTAAATTACATTATAAATTAGGCATATTCACTGTACTTTCAGGAACATAATAAAATATTAATATCATTAGATCTAATTTGCATCGTCACTGGGATGTAAAGACTTTGCCACATATTTGGACCAATCAGCTCATGTTAATATTTTGACATTTATACCGTATATCGACTGTATTTCTATAATAATTTAATAATCTTCACATATGCTCAGTGTGCTAATTTATTTTCATTTTATACGTTGTTTAAAATTTAGATGTGATAATCTATCATAATCTAACATAGTGTTATGTCTTCTCTTTTCTACTACACCACAGTGTTTACAAATGTGTCACTATCAGGCAAAGCTCAGCCAAAGCAGTCATTTGTTATCTCAAGATAATTGAAATATTAAGTCTGAACTCAAACTAATAGGCTAAAACAGAATTATGACAAACCGCAGCTTCCCTCGGCGTCCTTGCTGCCCTGCATCATTTGGTTTTGTTTTCTTATTTGTCACATAATCGACATATCTCTACAGTGTGCAGTGAAATGCTTTTTTTCCTCCTCCATACTGTCCTTGAAATAAAAATACAATATATAAAGCAGCAAAAATGTATACAACAGAAGAAGAAGAAGAAGAAGAAGAAGAAGAAGAAGAAGAAGAAGAAGAAGAAGAA
>CALSCE010010661.1:13825254-13861202 GCA_943593645.1 Bovichtus variegatus
AGAGAGAGAGAGAGAGAGACAGAGACAGAGAGAGAGACACACAGAGAGAGAGAGAGGGAGAGAGAGACTCACTCGTTTTCTGACTTTCACCCGGAATACAAGCTGGAATTAAACGGACTTTCCTGGAAATTCATCGATGAGTGGTGAGTCTAGAAAGTGTCTACTTTCACTGGACACGCTTCCTTAACTTACATTTCTTAACTGACAAACTTTGTTTTTTTTAATGGAAACTGACAAGAGCCATGTCATTATCCGACTATTACAAAAATATGCACGTTTTGGTCGATTGTGCTGAAAGCCTAAAAGTTTTCGTGCAGCAGCGGATCAACAGGTGGATCAATGCGCGCCGACCTGTAGTGTTCCGTACGAGAGACATTTTTTCATTTTTGATAGAAAGGCTCCATCAGGTCTCAACAGGGCAAAAAGATTAATCTGTGTTCCCGCTCTTTTGTAATGAGATCAGAGAGGCAGTGGTCATTACAGATAATCATATTGAACAATTAGCGCTGGATAAATATCCTGTCCTTTTCTGGTGCGATAAGGAGAAGTGTGTTGCTCTAATGCAGAACACACGCAACAGTATTCGGTGAGTAATATATTTCCTAAATATTTGCTTTGCGGAGGCAGTTATTGTATAAACACAGAGGATAGGAACACAGCCAGAGAAAAAAATGTTTACAATCACACATTTTTAGCTCAGATCCACATTCAGAGCCAGAGGGGTTTATGTTTTTAATAATGATAAATCATCTAAGAGCTTATTACTTTGGCGGCTACAATTAAAGTTTCTTGTGTGAGGCTCAGATGTGAAGCACAGATGTACACATGAGAGCAAATAAATCTTTCTTCTTCCCCGTTTTAATATCAAAACCTTGATGACAGTCAGAGTGAGTCCTTTTCTGAAGATGCTCTGCTCGAAAAACCTCTCAGCTGTTGTGAGTGTTTTTTTTTTCTAGACTAAGCACTTCACACTTCGGGGTTTTTTTCTTCTTCTTCTTCTTCTTCCTCCTCCTGAGTGTGTCATCTGTGAGTAAGCAGGCACAGATATACAGACAAAAAAACTAAAATATGGTCATATCCGTTGGATAAAAAAGGGAAGAAAATACATCAATGGGAATGAAATCTGATGTTTCTACAGGATTTCTGTTTCAGTCAATAAGCAACACGTGTTTCCTTCCTCCCTCTCTCGGTCTTCAATTATTGAGATTGAGATTATATTTACACATGAGGATGTTTTCTCATTGATGACATGCCAAACGTTACAATGTCCATATTCTTTTATTCATTTATTTAATTTGTTTTTATGTTGTCGTGAGGAATGATTCAACATGAGTGGGATGTGATGGTCGTATTGGAAAAATAATAATGATAATTATCTTTTGTTGGATTCTAAAAAAAGAATCTACAAAGTGTTTTATATTTAGGTTTAAATCAGTATGTCCCAAAAAGGCCAAATGACGTATTTCAATTCACAGATTTATCACAGAGAGACAAGTCTGAACAAGAAATATACAGAAACAGCCACCTGCCTCCATGGCAACAGGTTTATTTCAGTCTACTCTTTCAAAAATCAATACCCCCAAACAGTTGAGATAAGTGATCAGGTATTAGCAGCATACTGATGTGTTCTAATATGACGCTTAATGAATTCAAACATGTTACTGAACATGGTGCAGTGTAATTCCATCATGCAGCACCAGCAGCACTTTATTGCCTCCTTTCCTCCCATCACTCCGTTTCTCTACTGCTGTGTCGTTGATGGGCTTTGCCACTTTCCCCTCAAGAGCAAGAGAGATTCTGGCCAATACTGCATATCCAAACCGAAAAAAGGAAAAGGTTTACAGGAAGTGTGGAGCTGTATTTCAACTTCAGTTTTTTTTATTTATAAAGTGCACATTACCCAGAGAGTCTCTTTAAGTTTCTTTACATATGCACTTGCGTCTGATGTGCATGTGGTTGAACCAGTTTTTCGTAACCTTTTTGGTGTGACCCCTTACAAAAACGACTGGACTAATCTACCTAACTGTTGCTAATACCTACCTCAACCAGCTATAAAAGGAACTATTTATAGATCAGTATTTGATAATGTTACATGTAATAATATATCAGTCACAGGGCCCATTTTTATGCATCATGAGTACTTTTACTTTTGATCTTTAATGTACCTTTTGCTGATAATACTTATGTAGGACTACCTTTACTCAGGTAGGGTTTTGAATACACTAATGGATTGGTACTTGAATACTTCTTCCACCACTACAGTTACATCTATTCCGTCTTCCTCACTGAAATATCCAGAATCTATTAATACGCAAACATTTCTCATTTCAAAAATCTAACCGCTGGACACAAGGTGTCTCCTACTTCACTGAGAAGTCCATTTTCAGCTTCCACATCACTGTGCGAGTGGAATATTGGACTATGATTCCCCTACACAACTATACATTTACAAAATCATGCTCACATGTGCAGGTCTTATACTTAAGGTGAGACAGAACACCTTTCTGAGTGAAGAGGGGCTTTAATTAAGGGGGGAAAAAATTTGACCAATTTTAATGTTGTTTTCTTTCTGTTTTTTTCCAGGGTTTTATCAGTTTGGAATGAACCACAGATCAAGACCACACTGATTAGTACTTAAAGGATTGCATTTTTTTTTTTTTTTATACCATAAAAGGTGCACTGGTCGTTATGCTGGAAGTGTTCCAAACTGGGTCAATACACCTTCCTCACCTCATTAAAACCTACTGTTCCATACATGTTTTGGCCGACAGTTTAGTGCACACTGTCCTACAATTGTCCATGATATGACTGGATCTAGAGGTGACCATCTCACCTACCATGATGGAACCTGGTCTGCCACCTTCCACAGACCCTCTCCACCTCAACACCAGTAGCTATGTCAATAACAGCAACAGCAGCTGGAGTGGCCTCCTTGATGCTGACTCACTGAGGAGCAATCACACCCTGACCCTCCATGGCCGCTTCCACAACGCCCTGCTGGGGGTCTCACTGGGATTTCTTTCTCTCCTCACGATCATGATGAACCTGCTCGTCCTCTACGCCGTGAAGCGAGAGAAGAGCCTCCACACCGTCGGGAACCTCTACATTGTCAGCCTGTCTGTGGCAGATCTGATCGTGGGGACCACAGTTATGCCTCTGAACCTGGTGTATTTGTTGGAGGACGAATGGAAGCTTGGACGGGCTGTCTGCCAATTTTGGCTTATTATGGACTACGTGGCTAGCACAGCCTCAATTTTCAGCTTGTTCATCCTGTGTTTGGATCGGTACCGCTCTGTCAGACAGCCGCTTAAGTACCTGAAATATCGAACGCGGGGCAAAGCCACTGTGATGATTTCTGGAGCCTGGCTGCTGTCGATGATGTGGATTATTCCAATTTTAGGATGGAGGTCTTTCACTCATGTAGACCTTAAACCCGAGGAGGAGAACAAGTGTGACACGGATTTCCGCTTTGTCACGTGGTTTAAGGTCGTTACTGCCGTCTTCAACTTCTATGTACCCTCAATTTTGATGCTGTGGTTTTACACGCACATCTACTTGGCAGTACGGCAACATCTCAGGGACAGAGAGAGAATCATTCATCCGACCGACTCGTTTGGGGAAAATGAGAATGTACAAAATGCCCAAACGCCTGTGAAGATTGACCCCGGATCACCCAAGAGGAAATGTGATGTTCCAATGAAACTCTCTAAAAAACAACGCTTCTTTGACCAGAACACTCTAGATCAACCGTATTCCCTCGAAGATCCCAATAAAACCAAAACCTCTTCTTCCAGATCCCACAGAAAAATTGGTGTGAAGTGCCAGCAGACATCATTGCTTGCCATGACAACAAAGCGGCTCCGAATTGCAAAAAAGGTCAAAGGCTGCTCCTTGTCCCCTGAGGAGAAGCAGTCAGATATTGAGATTCCTCTGAGTCGACCTTCGGGGCCACAGGACGTCATTTGCACAGAGGGGAATAATGAGAACAAACTTCAGGCATCTTTGAATGAATGTCACGTCACAGTGCCAAAGTCAGTGAGTGGTGTCTGTGATATCAGTCAGGTTTCAGACGTGCAGAGATACACCGCCGCGCTCTACGACAACTACGACCCCAGTCCCGCTCTGCCCTGGACCGAGGAAGGGGTCGAGGATGACAAACTAGACCCAGAAAATGCAGTGACTCTGAGACAGACGTGGCAACGGTTTATTGATCAATCACGTCAACGTATCCAAAGCCTGAGGATCCATAAGGAGCACAAGGCAGCCAAGCAGCTGGGCTTTATAATTGCTGCTTTCTTGTTGTGTTGGATACCATACTTCATAGCTTTCATGGTCATGGCGTTCTGCAGAGAGTGTGTGCACCATGACCTTCACATGTTCACGATATGGCTAGGTTACATCAACTCCACTCTCAACCCTTTTATATACCCGCTGTGCAACGGGAACTTCAAACGAGTCTTTAAAAATATTCTCAAGATTCGCTTGTGACAGATAGTGACAGGCAAATCATGGGTGAGGAATGCTGCTAATATTCACAGATAAAGAGGGGACATATGTTATCGATTCAATGTCTTATACATTGGTGAGCTTTTCAAGTGCCGATGAAATTGTGAATGTATTTTGAGTTTCAGTTATTTCAGTTTGTTCTAAATCTTTTTTTTGTAATCTACTGCCCTCCGATTCAGACTCATGGCAACAGTTGGGGATAATATCTGACATGAATGTTATTTATTTTGTCTATGTTATGATAATGATAAGGAAGTGTGTCTAAGACCAGAGACCTTTAAACTCAAAAGAATTTGATCTCTCACCCTCGGCAAACAGGAACATGAATCTTGTGTATTGGCTCTCTGGTCCAGAACGAAGGAAAACTATGTACAAAAAACTATTTTGTAAGAAATCTTTTCATTTAATTGTTTTGCACTATCAATGTACAGAACCAGAGATGTAACATGATACACTATATATTTAACATTTTTACAAACATGCATTTGTGAGCATTTGTCACATTGTTTTTTCATAATTAAAACAGGACATGGGACATTAGTTGTCCTTTCTAATGTCAGTCCAGAAAAAAACACAAATCCTGCCAAGTGTTTGCTGAGCTGTTACCCCAGGGAGGCTGCTTTGGGATCTGTTGTTCCTTTATTTCACCCTTTCATTTTATTTGATTTATTTGTGTTTTCACACTTTAAAATCACCACCTTAATAATAATCTGTAGAAGACTTTAACTTGTTTTACCTGTTTGTGCTCTCTGTGTACTATCATCAAGTAGTATAGGTGAGTATATCAGCGAAGACATATTGTTAACTCATATATACAGTAATATATATGTATATATATATATATATATAAATACTGTATACTCAGCACCTGCTAAACATTTGCTGTATGTGTGAATAACGCATTTTCCACTTAAATCCTTGTTTGAAACTACAGAGGGATTTTGTTTTTCTTCTAACAAATCTGCCCTTTTAAACTGATTGCCAAACTTTTTTACGTGCATCTATTTAACGATGTGATTTAGCACCTCTTTTCATGTTATTAGCCAAAGAGCACCAAATATTAAAATATTATTAGAACAAAGCTGTGGAAAAGCAAACCTAAATGTCAGCCTCATGTAATGCATTTGTATTGATTGAAGCTTTGCAGCACAATTACGTCTGCCATTAGAAAAGGCAATGCCTGCAGTGCTGTTGTGAAACACCGAGTGAAATGGTGCTACATAAACATGTTTACCACTCCCATGATGTCAAATGGACGTGTTCAGATTTTCTAATGAAAAGCTTTCTGACGATAGTGGGACACTGTGTTTCAAATTTTAATACGTGAATCGAATATTACCGGCTGTAATAAGTTAAACTGCCGTGACTCCAACAAGATCTAGATCGAGAGACACATAATATTTCCTGTGTCCAGCGAACACAGACGGGTTGTGAGTCACTACTTAGCCAAATCAAACAAATCAGAGGGGGTTGGAACTGAGCTGGAAGAAGTGTGATTGCACTGTGTCATCTCTCCGTACATCTCTGTCAACAAGATGGAGCCAGTGTCAGGTTGATGATGTTTCAGATGTTTGTTTTTGTTGTTTTTTTTTTTCACAGACCAAAGTTGTTCATTTCTGCTGGTAGATGGAAAAAAAATAAAAAAAACATCTCTCATCTTCTACTAAAGGTACTACTGCATATTCTGTCCCCAAGTGCTCATCACGTGGCTGCTGAATGCTTTGATGTTCATGCAAATAATATGGATGTTTCTGCAAGAATGGGTTTTTTTTAATAGGAGACTCGTCACGATAAATTCTAGCTGCTATTCCAATCGCTCAGAGTTTTATTGCTGTCAACAGAGAGCAAAGGTCTTGGTCTATTGCACAGCGATGATCACTTTCGCTTTTAATAATGCTCCTTGTTATGACTACCAGAGTATATCTCTCATTTGAGGGATGGTAGTCCCTTACATAGGTTACCATTCAAAATGAGGCAATACTACATAAGCCTGTGCGTTTTTTTAAAAAATATTCTATTATGTACATGAAGGGTATGCTACATAAATGGATTAACCTATATGGGGGCCCTGGGGAGCCCCTGCTGCAGCCAACTTCCCATCTAGTTCACACTATAAATGGCAGCTTCATTCTTTGTTATATTTCGCTCTGAGATGCAGAAACCTTTTCCGCAAAGGTCTTAGGTTTTGTTTATGTCAATTAGTTTGTGTTAATTCGATTAAACACAATTTAATTTAGGAATATAAAACATGTGAGTGCAATATAAAAAATAATTGAGGTGTACTAGAACTAGATCTTGACACCTTCTAAATAGGACAATATGACGATGTTATAATGCACGAGGACTGGGGGAAATTGCCTGCCTTGTCCAATTGGTAATCCAGCCTTGGCTACACACACCTTTATATTCCTTAAACTGCCTTGACGTGATCAACGGTAAAACCGTTCTGCGCCGGCTGAGCCATTTTTTCCCTATAGAAAGAACGGTGTCACCCTTGGCGTGGCTCACCGCTCGAAATTGCCACAGAAGGCTGCGCTCAAAGTAACAGCTGTGCGTGACGTAGCCACTTCTTGGTGACGTAAACCTGCGCTGCACTTTGCCTCTGCCCTGCCGCCTGCACGACGCTCTACTTCTAATCATGTGAAGGCAGCTTTAATCTACATTGCCAGGCGTCATCAAGCAAGTTTATTGATGTAGTCCAATTTGCAAATCCCTTCTTTTTTACTCAAATGTATTTACAATGTGAACAACATACAACACTTTCTATCTTTAGACCCTCACATTTGAATTGAGCGTAGGCTAGCCGCACAAACTGTGGCACAATTCTGTCTTTTCAGCCTTCTGCTGGTTGTAACCATGAGAACAGTAAAACCGATACTAGCACAGTGACAGTTGACTGATAAACTTAATAGATACTTAACTGTAGGTTGGAAAGGAAGCTAAACACTGTTAGTTGTACAAACACAGCACTAGCAGATTTGCCAAAACCAACACAAACGGTAATAAAACACGTGGAAAGGTAAATGGAAATCTGAAATATGGGCTATTTGCCCACTTAATCAACAAAAACAATTGAATGTAGTAAAAGTGGTTAGCCTGGTTTTCAGGCCATGTGTGCCTCAATGTCAAGCCTAAACGTGTAGTACTACTTAGCAGAGGGGAGAAATATCTTTGACATATTCTTAATTCTATGGCAAAGAAACCACAGGCTGCGGTTAATAAAAATGTTTTTACATCATACAACCCGTATTACTTTCACTACATGTTGTAGCATAGACGTGCATAACATAGTGGCCACCTGAAATGTCCCCTTGACCAAATAAACAAAATTATAATTCATACTATTGTTAGTTATTGCAAGTAAGTCTGCCAAACTCCTATCCAATGAGCGATAACCTCATAACCTCCAGTGTCTTCCTTTATTTTATTTTAGGGTATGACGTGGGGACGACTTCTGCATTGTTTCCCTCCTCTTTTTATGGTTGAACCGGATGAAAGATGTTCCCTATTATTGTGTGGCTGTTTTTTTGGAGGATGATTTATAGTTTTAATGTTTGCCCAAAACTAAGGTGCTCATTAATCAAACAATTGTACAGTGTGCCACATTGAGGATGTTTGAGGCCCCTCAAAATGTCTCTTTACATCACTGTGTGGTAGTGGTCGTAGATTTCTGAGGTGTGTATTGAACTTATGTACAGTTGCTTGTCCTCACAGGATTTGTAGAATTAACATGTTTTTTTTATGTGATATGTATTAACAGGAGTAGACTGCATCGGGTTCATTTCAATGACACACATTTGCCCGCCAGCGTCTTACTGTATTGACACGGTGTTAACAACAATGGCTCAAAATATAGAGCTTCCCCCTTTAACTGCTGCTGCAAAACATGGACACGGGACCTGTGCACGTTTGTTTTGAAGAATGCACCTCGATTCAATCTTGCAAAATGAAAAAAGTTTTCTAATAGCAGTGAAATGAAGAGGCATTAAAAGCAGGACAACGCTAAGTGTGAAGCAGAGACTGACAATAAACTGTATGATGAGAGCAACAGTAAAACAATGTATAACATATCTCTGTGAAATTCGTATGACAAATCCTACATTTGCTGCATATATTAATTATTTCATTAAAATTACGTCTATTTATTTTATTCATGTCTTTGAGGAATGTACAGGGATGGAAGAAGGGAACGGATATTTTATGTAAGTAAAAGTATTAATACCACACTGTAAAAATACTGTTACTGTACAACTTACAAGTAAAAGTCCTGCATTGGAAATGCTACTTAAGTAATAGTATGTAAGTCTTATCAGGAAAAAATACTTAAAGTATTAAAAGCAAAACTCCTCAATGCGGGAAAAAAATCCTCACTTTTGAGAATCTGGAAACAAAACTGAAACGATCAAAATAGTTCTGTCGATTAACTAATAGGCCTATATAATGTTAGCTAGTTTCATTTATAACAAACCATGATATGTTATTAACTCTTTATGTTTTTTTGTGTGCACACATCTTAATTTGTAAAGTAACTAGTAACTAAAGCTGTCAGATAAGTGTTGCGGATTACAAAGCACAGTGTTTCCTTCTGAAATGTTGTAGAAAGTTAGAAAGTGGCATGAAAAGAAACTTTAAACTTTTATTTGTCCCAGAAGGGAAATTGCTGTTGAGACGATAGTACTTCAAATGAGTGCTTAAGTACAGCACTTGAGTAAATTGACTTAGTTACATTCCACCACTGGGAATGTAACAACAACAAAAGTGGGTTCGGAGGAAACCAACTTGATTCTTTTTCAGACTCTTTACATTATTAAAAATAATTTATCTATAATAATTCAACCTTTTTATTCAACCTAGAAAAACATCAAGTATTTGAAGAAAACAAACGAGTGTTTGGTGTAGTCCATTCATGAGTGCAACAATACTGTATATCCAATCCAGCATTTTAAGAAATGCATATCAAGCACAACTAAAGCAAGCTGGTTCGAGCAGCCGCACACAGAGTACGCCTACATGAAGATCACTGTTGGATGTGTTGCTTTGTTTCACTCGACCAGCCTGTATGGCTCACAGAATGCCACTGAACTTCAAATGATCCAGTTGACTTTAGGTTCAATAAGTGTGTGCTAAATCCATTTCTAAGCACTTTGTTCTGTTATGTCACAGCAACAGTTCATAATCCCCCCTGCTACTTGAAAGTATTCCTATGCTGAAATTGTAAGTTTGAGAGTGTATGCCACTTTAGTTTAATATTTGCATTTATTGCCGTGATTTGTGCAGTAGTTCTAGGTATCTAGCTGTAGCCAAGAGCCAAATATTTTTCCCTCGTGATAACAGTGGTTACATTTGGATTCTAACCCTGAGACTTAAAAAACACCAATATTTTTTTTTTTTTATGAAACATGGTGGTTATTTTATAGGCTGATTCCAATATTTTTACACTCAGTACTTGCTATATCATATTTGTATTTCAGTACTACTACAAAGAAAAAGAATATGGATTTTGATTGCTCTATCGGAGTGCTTTGAAATAGCATTTGGACCTTCATAGTGGGAAATTAAATGTACAGAAAATATAACTGAACAGTTATATTTAGAAATAATTCAAAATAGATTATATGTTACATGACCTCCGTATTTCTAAAATCTTTGCTTCAGCTCTGTTCGTTGGTCTTGGAGTTTATGTTTTGCCTTAAACCATATGGCTATAACTTGATTAAAAACCAGTATCTTGGTACTGTATTTGGCTGAAAAACGAATTTTGCGTTAATGGAAGTCTGATTCTGTGCCTTCATTTGAAATGTGTTTGGAGAAGCTTAGATTCAAGATTGCAGGAAGATGGAGATTGTTTAATACGGGATGGGGACCAGTGTTGAGACATTATTCCGGTAACAGTGGTAGCCGTATATTTATTTGTTTTACACAGTTGTTTTGTTTTCCTAACATAGGTCTTGCTATTTACCTACCTTGCTCATTGTTGTGTACAAAATCTGCCAAATAATTATAATTGTAGGTTATTTATTTATTTATTGCCACGTGATGTTGTTATTGGAAGGGAAATGGAAAAAATATGATTGCTGTTATTCACCAATACAGACGGTGTCCAACAATAATGTGAGATGAAAATATTCTAAAAAAACAAACCAACAAATCAATTGCCTAGAAAAGCCAATATTAAAGCTGATGTCTTCATCGCATGCAATTTGAGCTGAACTGAACTGAAAGAGTAAGGGAGACAGAAATGATCTGGTTCAGATCTAAGAAAATACACGAGCATGAGGAAGAAGGTATGAGGCATGGTATGGTGTGAGGACAAGTCAGTCAGCATGAGTATTTTTTTCTTTTGTAAGGATCAGGTGACATTTTTGGCCTTTGTGGAGATGTTAATTAACTTTACTGCTGGAGTAGAAAGACAATCTGAGAAAATTTAAGTTATTCTAGATGCAGCAAGAAGATTTCTGGGTGTTGAGGGAGTTTCTGGGGAAAGTGTGCAGCAGTAGGAGAGAGAAGATAAAATTAGTTATTAATATTTTGTAAATGGAGATTATACTTTAAATCCAGTAGTTGGCAGTAATGCAACATTTTAGAAGCCATCCGCCATTACAAAAAACAGAAGAAGAAGAAGAAGAAGGACTAAACTTGAAACCGTGCGTTTTTTTCCCAGCGGTGTAGTTTTGAGACGGCCCCTAACGCCTCACAGTCCGGTGTCCAGTTGAAGCAATCTTTTCATTTCCCGGTGACTATTTTAATGAAAATGACCTCGTAGCTGCTTTACCGACATTTGCCGGAATGTGGGCTCCTTTCTTTTGAAATACAATTAAGTTTCGTTTGTGCCTTGTAACCCCTTAAACCGGTTGTACGGGTATAACAACCTGACATACGTCACTCCTCGGTGGCTCGCACCCTCACTGTCCGTACATATCTGTTCAATCCGACATGAAAAAAAACGGCGCGTACAAAGTGTTGTCAGTTTTGTCGTTCTTCGTCGTATTGGCGTTCTTGCTTTTATTCTGGTTCGTTATATTTTACTCAATGGCACGTGCACCATAAGACACAGGGTACACTTGTTAGCAGCTAAGCTAACTGACCGGCTACTTACCCACACTGCACTGCTCTGTTGACAAGTCCCGCGGTCACATGATCAGCCTGATCAGGAAGTAAGGATTTCTGGTAAGCGTTCACACCTCAGATTGTTACAGTTTGACAGATGAATGAGCGTTTAACCCAATTTCTCTGGTTTCAAATACAGTTGTATCGTAATAATGTGGATTGTTTGTTCCGAGATGCTCGTCGTGTGTGAAAAACACACACAAAAAAAAACCCCGTTAAAGCAGTTTAAGCTTTCACTGTGTGGTCTGTGTTACAAACTGTGTGAAAGTCCTGATAAATAAAAAAAATTGAGCATAAATAAACTTACCTGTGAACCTGTAAGTCTTATAGAAGATCCTTAAAGTGTTTAAGGGTTAGAGGTCTTGGGGATACATCTTTGCCAATAAGAAATGATCCAAATGACACAAGGCTGGCAGGGCTTTGATTTGCATGTTTTGTTTATATGAACGGCAGAATTTGCCAAAATGTTATTTATGGTGCCATTATTGTAGTAGAACTATTTGCAAATGTATGTGGAAACTGCATCTCAATCCGTGTGTGCATAATCTGATTTGTTTATGCTTAAAAAAAATAAAATCTCCAAATCTGAATCAAGTGTACTGAGATTTTAAATCTATAAATGTCATAGCAACACATTTGCAGATCATACACATTTACACATCTGATAACATACACACAAATTGAGATACAGTCATGCAACTCTCAACATACATTTGCAAATAGTTCTGCTACAATAATGGCCCCATCGTTATCAAAATGTTTGGGGCGTTACAATTGGACACACACTATCGTTTTTGTAGATTGATCCATACATCACTTTTGAGGTGAACTAATTTGTCATTTATTTAAAAAAACGTTGTGACATGCGCATCACTACATACCCAAAAGCCCAAAGATATGTGTCCAAATAGTTCAATTAGTGTGGCCAATTAGTCACACAACCCAAAGTATTGATGTCATATCCTATCTTAAGATATTTTATGTTATTGATGAGATGAAAAAGCAACGTACTATTCATATTTTTGTATGTAATAAATAGCAAATGTTTATTTAATTGTCAAAATAAGGTTACTTGTATGTGCTGTCAATTGATTTCAAACAATATCACCAGCTGCTACAGTATTAAGATAGCCGTGCTTAGGGTTGACTTATGTCATGAGACGATTTTTTAAATCAAGTCCGCTTTATTTGTATTGCCCTAAATCACAAATTTACTGCAAAAGGCTTTGCAATCCATACAGCATATGACACCCTCTATCTTAATCCTTTTGTGAATGATTTAAACATTTATTTAGTTTTGCAACATATCGAGATGCACGGCATGAATAGGCTCACTTTCCCATAACCAATGCATTGGTTGATGCATCTATTTTTTTGTTTCGTGCTTTACCAATGGACTGATTGGTGGACTGACAGAATTAGTTCACTCATTTCTCTGAATGAGTATATACCTACTCATTGTTTACTTCACTGGGTTGTGCATAAAACGGCAGCATCTGAAGTCACAAGCTCAGCAGCTAATAAATTATTAGATTTTTTTTATTGTGCGCGCGTGTTAATCCCTGTTGGTTTCAACATCAGAGGGAAATATAACCGTCATACTGAAAGTGTGTTGAAGTCACAACAGATTTATAGAGCCTGCAAATCTTTTGTAACCTAAAACTGTTTAATTTCACAGCTTGTAGTACTTGGCTGCTCGTTCTGTCCGTGAAGTTGTGATGGCATCTGAAACCAGTGAAGCAGTGTCCTCCACTCCAGACCTCAAGCTGCAGTTTGCTCCCTTCAGCAGTGCTCTGGAGGCTGGCTTCTGGCACCAGCTCACTCAGAAGAAACTCAACGACTACAGATTGGACGAAAGCCCCAAATGTATCAAAGGATATTACTACAATGGTGAGTGGTGAGATCAGATGGTGTAATTTTTAACGATGATAATTCCGTTTCCCTTTTTGACAATTCACACAGTGCAGGGCCAATTTGCCTATCTAGATCAGTATGTTTTAAATAACAACTTTGAAAACTATTCTATTCACATTCTGTCCCTTAGGTGACCCTCTTGGTTTGCCCACCCGCTTGACCTTGGAGTTCAGTGCATTTGAAGTGTAAGTATGATGCAGTATGTTGCCTATATAAATCATGCGAACTGTATCTTAACCCTAAGTTCTTCTTGTGTCGTTTAGTCTTTATCAGTGCAAAGAATAATACAAATATAAGCAAAATGGTCGAGCCACCAACAGAAACACAGTTTGGAACCTGCTACCACTCTCAAATTGATTGGTACGTCTTTTAATACAGAAGACAACAAGTATTAGTATTTCATGCTGTAAAAGGCTTGTTTTACAGAATACATTTTGAAGATGCAGTTACTGTGTTGGGTATATTTGTTATGCTTTTGAACAGCGTTTCTAAAAGTTGAGTGAAGTTTTTATTGATATGGAATAATGAATGGGTGAAGTGTATCAGCCAGGTGAGTTTAGGGTTGAATTCAATTTGGATCAGCTCTCACCTTCCTCTCATTTGGAAGCTTTAAGGTCAAGTCAAATGTAGCACGTTGCAAACAAACAAGTACAATTTAATGCAACTCTTCTGATGCGTGTTGCTGTCAGGGACGGTCCGACACCAGCCCGTTGCTGTCCAGCTATCGGAACGCTGTATAACACCAACACACTCGATGCCTTTAAGACCACCGATAAGAAGGCTCTGCTGGAGAAAGAGGCCAAGGAGGTAAAAGATGGGAATTTCACACCTACATATTCGCATACAGACATTTGGTCAGGAATTTGTGTCAAATAAACACCAAGTCACTAAGTTGTGCAATTGTTCACCTCCTGTTGTTTTGTAGATATGGGATGCTGTACATTCTGAGGCTGCGTTGAAGGACCCATCCATCCTCTGCAAATTCATTCTGCTGACCTTTGCAGTGCGTATAAACAGCTTTGTACAAATGTGTTTGTTTCGTATATAAATGACTTTATATGTGGATATCTTTCTATTTTTCTTTCACTCTTTGTGCCATTTATTTAATTACATTTTTTTTGACCATCTTTTTTTTCAGGATTTGAAGAAGTACCATTTCTACTACTGGTTCTGCTTCCCTGCACTCTGTTTTCCAGAGGGAATAAAGCTTGTCCAACAGCCGTCTGCCCTAGAACAAGTTTTCTCAGCAAAACAGGTTGGCTTTTTAAAGGTTATCATACAACAACTGGAATGAATATTTTCTAGTATTGCTTCTTCCTCTTTTCTTAAATTTGAGGCTATGTTCTAAAAATGTTCAGGTGTTGTTCGACACACACTCATGTTAATGCTCATTACAAATTCTAGACATACTACTGTATGATGTTGTGAGTAAATACTGTTTGCTGTTTTCCAAAGATTTTCTATGACATATGTTGGCCTTAAAAAGTCAAATATTATTCCCATTTTTGTCATTTTACATTTTTTTTTATTTCAAAGACTGTCCTTACATTCCTGAACTCTTTCCTAAGAAAACGAGAACGGTATTCTTTAAATCTGCTTGTTTTGTCTAATATTGCGTAGGTTACAGAATAGTATAATGAGGTGAAGTGAATTGCTATTTCTCGGGTCAGCGGATCCAAGGAGCCTCGTTAAGAAAGCATTAGAATGACTCATGAACAGTGTGACGCCAACTGCAAGAGCCTTGACACAAGTAGAAATGAGAAGAAATACTGAACAGTTACAGCGTATATGTTCATATATATATATATATATATATATATATATAACTTTCCATATCCCTAGAACTGCACTGCCAGGGTTCAGCGTGCATATGTTCCCACCTTTTCCTGCCGCTTGACTGACAATGCACCCAACCTCAATGTCCCTGCGGTTGGTGGACCCATGGGGAGGCAGTTGTGACTGAAAGAGTGAAATTGTGCATACTAGCAGCCGAAATAAGTTTCCTCCGTAGGGTGGTAAGGCTCATCTCTAGAGATGGGTCAAGGACCTTAGACATCCGGAGGGAGCCGCTGCTCCTCCGCATCAAAGGAGCCAGTCGAGATTGACAGGTCTCTACCGCGTTGTCCACTCTGGGTGCTCTCTGTGTTTTCCTCTTAGAACTTTAACCCTTTCTCAGTTTGTTTTCAGTTCATGAAAGGTAATTTTAACATTTTAGTCGCCTAAAAAAATGTCTTGTTGTTGTACTTTGCTCCACCCTCTCGTTTCCCTTCTGGTTCCAAAAAAACAAGATGGCAACGGCCAAAAAGCCAAACTCAAGGCTTCAAAACCGTAGTGCAGAAAAACATTGGGTGAGGTCACTGTGACTACAGCCACTTATTTTATACAGTCTACTCTGTAGTCTTGATACATGGATGGTTTGATATTATCAGCCCTTCAAAAGCTCTCTCTCTCTCTCATATATATATATATATATCTATATATATATATGGATGTACCGAGCTTATTATAAATATTACTGATTCCTAATTATAATAATTCAGATTGCAGCCTTGCAGGAGGCCTATGATGTCCTGTGTGTCAAAAGAGAGACCACTGCGGTGCCTTACTTCCTAATGAAGTACACAGATGACCCTGTTCAGATGGCTCCACTCGAGGACTGGGACACGTTCTTCACTGATACTAAGAAGGTACTGCTTAATTGTTGTGTGTTTTTAAAACATTAAAAAAAAAAAAAATTCTTTTAAAGCTTGATCGAGTGTTGTTGTTTTTTTTCCAACTTTCAAAGATTCAAGTTCTGTAGGATTATTACGATGCTTTTTGTGGCTCATCCCTAAAATCAGATTAGATTCCATTTTATTGCACTCATTCTCTCACACACGCACACACACTCACACTTTGGTAATGTAAACACACTTTGTTTGGTTTTTATAGGTTACTGTGGGCGTCTATGATCCGTGTACTCTGTCTCAACATCCGGGCTGGCCTCTGAGAAATCTGCTGGTCCTCTTAGCTTACCGATGGTAAGCACTACGTGTGTGCGTGTGTGTGCGTGTGTGTGCGCGCGTGCATGCATGTGCTGGTAAAAGATGAGGAAGTTCTCCAGAGGATTTGCTGTGCGTTTTAAAATGCATGTGGTGTTTGGGAATTGCACTTTAAATGTTTTTCAGCTTATACCGACTACTTTATTCAGGCTGAAAGCCACAAAGTGCTAATTTCCTGACTCAAATGTATGGAGTAGGTCTGATATATGTTGTTATGAACTTCCAAAGTTAACGCCGCTGCTTGGTTCGCTTTGTATCGTTACAAAACACTCAAGACTGAATAGGAACTGCTTGGCTGTTGCTTAATAGCCACAGTGGCGTCGTAAGAGTTTAGCGAGGATGAGCTAATAGTAAAGCTGTCATTTCAGTATGAAAACTTTATTGCTAGCTGCCAAGACTATTTTATCCACCTAAATATTTCCAATAGTATTCCAAAGTCCTCCAAAAAGGGACATTTTCACAGCACCTTACAGCACATACATGTGTGCATGTAAGCGAGTAACCAGTGCATTGTGCTTGTGATCGTTGCACACTTTCCAAATGGACTTTTTTCTGATTAGACCATTTAGTTGCTGAAATGGTTGCTTTTTTAGCCCAGGCCAGTTAGCCCATCTATGACACACAGCAGCTGCTGTCTGTGGACACCATAGGCTTTCTTGTGGAAACACACACGCATGGCATGCAACATGCAGGGTAAGGCAATGTATTTTGGGCATCTTCAAACTCCTGAAAATTGTAGGCAAAGTATTTAGCGAGCCACCCTCTAGAGCGCTATTTCTCACCTACTGTATACAGTAGTGAAATGTTATTACTGGAAAATATACATATTTTTCGACAACACTATTTCATAATACTTTAGGTGGTTGTTGATGTCAACAATATTGATGTTTCTGTCTAAAACACCATATATTTGTGGTTTGAAAAGCAGGAACAGGCTCTGTTCTGCCATTCAAAAGTTGAAGGAGGGGTCTGGTAAACGGGGAAAAGAGAGGGAATTATGTAAAACTCTGTACGTGAAGAACCAACATGAGTGTTCTTGTTTTGTCAATAAGAATACCATTATTATTATTATACGTGTGTGTCTGTGTATGTACAATATGCATATATAATAATAATTATATATATATATATATATATATATATATATATATATATATACTGTATATTTATTATTATTATTTATGACATTCCATATCCCTAGATAACAGCATTATGTTACAGCTGATACATTGCTAAGTGTTTACTGGCTCAAGTTGTTGCGCACCTGATGGTGGTATGTGTGTGCTTCGCGGAGAGATATATTTTACTGAAGTATTTAGGAGGAAATGTTTCAGCACACAAGTGAAGAGTTAGTGCAAGTCCTTGGGATTAAATGTTTAGTAATAAATCTAAGAATCAAGGTCTGAGCATATTAGAATATATCAAATATTAGCACACAGATTAAGAACAAGTAATCAAGAGTGTGTCTTGTGCAATGTTTTCTTCAGCACATACTGTAGCTTAAGAGAAATAAAGACAGTTGGTCAAATTGCGTTCTGAGATTGTGGGAAACAACTTGACTGATGCAATATTAGGAAAGTATAAATGAAACGATACTGCCAATGATCGAATAACTTGTCTATCTACAATACCTATTATAATACAGTATATAGGTATACATAGTTTTCTGTTTGTAAAAAATGTCATCACCTACTAAGAGATATAATTTATTCTTGATTTAAACAAGGCTGTGCTTCAGTGTTTTTCCCTTCACATCCCATATTACCATTTTAGCCAGTTCCCTATATTGTTGCAAACCAGATTAGGGGATGTTTCCCTGGAATAAATAACCAAACGTTTTTTTTTATTTCAGCTACTCTAATAAAGTCTCACAGTTTTTGCAATGTTTTTGCCGTTTATAAAAAATCTCTAATGCTTTATATTAGTGCTGACCATTTCCAAAGCATGCTGCAGTGCTTTATGGTTATTAAGCATGTGTTTTCCTACATTCCAGGTAGACATTGTTTACTTTGATCAGGTTTATTAGTGGACCACAATCTCCTAAAGATCTCCTGGTTTTATGTGCTTAGCAGAGTGATCAAACATTTTAAACGTTAAAACATACTGACAGAAAACGCACAACAAGGACAAGGGGGAAACGGTGAAGTACCAGCTAAACTAAACAAACTAGATAGACAGTGCAGATGCAAACTTCAGCTCGGCAGGAAGGATGTTCTATACTTTCGGAGCAAAAACACTCAATGCTCTGTTGCCAGATTTGAAATGATTGGTTGTTCTGCGAAATCAAAATCAAAGTTGTGTAGTATTAGAAGCTGGAAATGCAGATTGATTCACCAGAAAACACGATTTTGTAAAATTGTTTTAAGAACAAATAACTGTGGACATGATGACTGATGGATTAATAAGCTTAAAATGTCTGAAAAAGAATCAACAACATACATCACATTATCATATCGCATCATCATCCAGGAATGTCCAGTAAAATGATCACTGCATTTGCACATCTGCATGGTCGGTGCGCGTGTCACTGCTGCTATTACAACTCAGTTTGGAAGCGCTGTGTTCTCCTTTTAGTTCACGTCCACAATCAATCATTTCTTTCCCCGGAGGGCTTGGTTTTTCCTGGCACTTGTCTTGCTATCTCAGCAATATTTCTACTGCCTAGTTATTTTTATTTAAACAAGGAACTCCCATTGGGGCCAGTTAAGCAATAGTATGCTATGATACCGGTGGCTTATCAGCAGCAAATACTTTGAACAGTTTAGCCCTCACGCTCCGTATTCAGAGGCAGCTTTTATCCAATACAAACTTCATCAATCTTGTGCTTGACTACACGTTCTCTCTGTGTTAAACATAAACTGTTGATGCTGGCTGAGATGGGTGAAGATAGAATTACAATGTAGCCGCGATGTCTCGCTTATTCCGTTGCTTCACTGGCGTTTGATTGTGTTACGTGACTTTGGTCATTTAGTACCATATTAGGGGAAATGTGTTGCTATGTGGATGCGTGTTGGTCATATTGTTGTGAGTGCTCAGTTATCACTGTGTTGTTTCTTGCATTAGCGAGAGAGAGAGAGAGCATATTCTATGTTCAACTGTATTTGTGAGATTTCTAGTGTACACTTTATAGCTTCTGATCTGTGCATGACGTGTGTTCCTTGACTTTTGCATTTCCTTCTTTTCTGTGTGTGTCAGGGGCTCTAAGCTGGACACAGTGGAGGTGCTGTGTTTCAGGGACAGAACTCTGCAGGGAAGCCGCTCCATTCAGCACAGTGTCATCTTCCAGATAAAACTACCTGAGCTTCCCCTCAACTCCGGTAATTTCCATTTCTTTTTCATTATTTTTATATATATATATATATATATATATTATTATTATTTTATTTCTTATTTTATTTCTTATTTTTGATTATTGTTGAGATCACGATTATTCATCAGAATCCTTCATTGATTTCTGGGACAAAAATATAAAATTTTTTTAAAGGGGAGCACTGGGTTCACTTTCACACTGAGCTACGTTCCTGCTAATTAACAAATTGTCTCATCAGACCTGAAATAAGGTTCTTCTTCATCATGAATTCGGTGCATTTTCGTTTTGCCCATCTGCTCTCTGTTGTATATATATAACCCTTCCACTCTGGAGGCATAACATCGCCCCAAAAGTGAATCCTAAACATCTCGATCGCGATCAAAATCATAATGACGATAAATATTCAATAATTGTGCAGCCCTAATCGGTACGTAACACGTATGTTTGGTTGTCATGTTTTTGTCTGTGCGTACATTTGTTCTTGTGCGTGCGTGCGTGCGTGCGTGCGTGTGTGTATTGTAACTGATACAAACCCTCAGTCTTGGTCTATTTTCCACTGAGACTTTATGCTTCCTTTTCAAGCCACACTAATCTCACACAGCTTTTCCATTGTTCCGTTATCTGTTGAATAAGGGATGAAAGTAATTAAAATGGTAATGGCAGAACGGGAAAGGGGCTTGAGGTTTTTGTTGAGTTCAGATGAGGTGTCTTTGTTTACGTCAGTCTACCTCTTTAGCACATCATTGCTTTTAATTGACTCACAGAGGCTGTATTCATGCAACAAAAATAACGATTCAGCTGTTCTGTTTTGGTTTTGCATGGACAAATTTGGTATTGTTTTGAAAGGGATTAATCAAGCTACCTCAGCCCAACTTTTCAAATACGCCAGGCTCAGTTCTCGCCACAACCAAAAAGTGTTTTACTCTTCAGCAAGGTAAAATGAATTTCATAATGATTAACATTCACATATCTCATTCCAGAGTCCCAATTAAACTTTATTTAACACACATGGTCTATTTAAATTGTCCACATCCACACAACTTTCAGTTGTTTTTTTCTTTTTTGCACTGAATAACACAGCGGCATTTTTGCATCTAGCAGCCAAAGCTGAACAGTGAAGAATAAACAGTGTGAAGCAGTGTAGCATCAAAACTGCTTGAAAGAGATGGTTGAGCGGACAAGTGAACATTTCATGGCGTTAATTTGAGCAAATTAGTTTTAACACTTTGAGTGGAGCTCTACACTAAAATACTGCAGTTAGCCTTTCAATAACTAACACTCTGCTCCTCCCTGACTCACAGGGAGGGGGGACCCTTGGCCACAACAATCTGTAGAATATCATACTGCTACAACAACTTTTTTTTTTAAATTTATTTATAAGTTATTCTTTTTTTTGTTTAGATGAATGAAGTAATTTAACTGCATTATTTCTAAATGTATCAGAAGTGGGATAGAATCACAAATTCACATACATCAAGTTTTATGATAAAAGTTTTTCTACTTTTTAACCTGGCGTAAACACTTTGTTTTTAACAAGGACTATGTCTTTTTGAGAAAGTAGTTTCAATGATAACTGTTGATAATGAGGTCTGTGTATAATCCAGGACAACTAGGACAATGTTCCTGGAAATGTTCCTAAATGTATTTTCAATGCTTCGAATACTGTGAAATTCCACTTTAGCACCAGTTTAGCAATAGTGGTTGGTATGGAGACAGAAATGCCAAGGATGGACACATCAAAAGTTGAGGAAGTAAAACCAACATTTCTGCATGGCCAGATAACACTATAGTGTAAGTGAGAAACTGTGTTTTTTTTTAATTTTGTGTGACTCAACACAGTGTTAATGTTTCACAGTTTTTTCTGAAAACCGTTTTCATATCTCTCACTTTGTAGTAGGTGATGTTCTGCTTATTTCACACTGTCGACGTGCTTTTTTCACAGAGTGCCCTAAGAGCGTAGGTTGGGAGAAGAACCCAAAGGGGGCAATGGGACCCAGGATGGTTAACCTCAGTGAATGCATGGACCCTAAAAGGTAATAAACACAATGCAAATGTTTTAAAGGTGTAATGGTGTAAACTGGACTTCATCAGCCTAGAGCCCAAAACACATTTCAACACTTATTAAATATAAAGAAGGAACTTATTAAGCCACAGTATTTTTAGCTTAATGTCAAGGGTCTGGTTTGGGTTCCTACACATCTTCCACTCCACCTTCACAATGGAGACTAATGCAATCGTTCTTAGCGTTACTGCAGTCATGCATACAAGCTGTCATCTGTTGCTGTAGGTAGCTGTGGGTAACAAGGTTTTTTTTTTATTTTTTTTTACTAAGTTAACACTTTGTAAGCAAAGAGGGTCTTCAGTTGTCTCCATTGACTTTCTGCAGGCTTGCAGAGTCATCAGTGGACCTGAACCTGAAGCTAATGAGATGGAGGCTGGTTCCTTCCCTGGACCTGGACAAGGTGGTCTCCACAAAGTGTCTTCTACTGGGAGCCGGGACTCTGGGCTGCAATGTCGCCAGGACTCTCATGGTAAGTGTGGAAGGATACATGAATGAACAGACGGACGGATAGATTTAGGATTAAAGTATGCAAATTGCTTGTTGTATAAAAAAAAAATTAAAGGAAATAAATTCCAACATTCTTTTACTGCACAAATGTAACATTAAACTGAACACAAAAAGCACCAATAAACATTAAAAAAAAAAGAATGATACCTAAAGAATGATAGGTGTATTTTAAAGGGCAGTTTTCTACTGACGCTCTCTTTGAACTAACTCAAAAAATCCCTGAGTACAATATCGCAATCTTTCGCGATGGGTTTATTGTACAAGTTTTTATGATGACAATAAAAACATTTTTTATATATTGTGCAGCCACAGTTGCTTCCCAAGTCCTGCAGTCTGTGAAATTAAAGAAAAATGACCTCAATATGATTGTCGAACTGGTTACGTTTCCTTATAGTACTTTTGGGATCAGTAACTGCTAAGTCTGGATTTTGATGAACTATTTAATGCATTGGCAAATACAAGCTTAGTTGATTATCAGTGAAGCACTTCCAACTGTTGACAGAGTAATCAACATGTTCCACAGACTTAGACATGTCCGTATTATACATGGCTCTGCAAAGGTCTTACAAGGATCAACTTGACATTTGCTTTATACTGTAAATAAATGTACTTTAAACTCTAGATTCAGAGCAGAAACACAAATGTGTTTCCTCTAGCTGTTATAATGTCAGAAGCTGGGAACTCTGATAACCCTAAATTATTACCTTGTAGAAAATGATTTAGTTTTCTCACGGCATGAATATTTGTTTAGCTTCATAACTGCATAATTCAGGATTCCACATATTTCCCATGGAGTTTATCCAATAACACTAGGCATAACATAATGCTAATTTACATAAGAAGCTACTGTCATTCTGTGTTTACTGTAAGTCTGTTTCACCATCATCAAATGAATGTGTTCTTTTCAGTGACCAGATCCAAAAGGCTGGTTACCCTCTAGGTTTTAACATTAGAAAAAAGGTCCATACTCCACAACCGGCTATTTATGAATTCAATTATTTTCTTTTCTTTTTCAAAAACTAACTCAGACGTACAGCTTCACTGTGTTTTTTTTTTTTAATTTTTTTTATTTATATAAATCTCACCATAACTGCATCACACCATCTTTAAATGTGGACAAACATCTATTTTATTCGGCTTAAAATAAAAAAATAGTAGAAAAGTTGTATAATGCATAACCTAGAATACAATGTTTTGTCCTTTTTTGAAGGAAATAAAGCTGTAACTGACTACATCATAGCGTTTGTCAGTGTATTGCTGCAGGTAATAAAATGTTCACTTTAATGCACGTACAGGCTTCTTTTTGTGCTCGTCACTTACCGCCCTGAGAGCACTTTAGACGCTGTCAGTCAGTGTAAACATGAAGAATACCCTGGTGTAATGTAAATGATAGTCTGGGTAGACGTTGCATTAGCAGAGAGTGGCATTAATGAAAAAAGCCAGAATAACTTAAGGTTGTGCTACCTTCACACTGAAGCGTCCAATATTTCAAAATGAAAGTGGAATTGCGAGTATTAATTGTTAAACACACTCCGGGAACACAGCCTCCCACTTGTTGTCACTGGAGCTGCTTACAAAGTGCTGCTTAGGACAATGTCCATGTCATTAAATAGAAGTTAAGTATTTAAAAATAATGTGATATTAAAAAGAATCTGAATTATGTTCCTCTCTTGTTCTCCAGGGATGGGGAGTGAGACACATCACATTCGTAGACAACGCGAAGATCTCGTACTCCAATCCAGTTCGGCAGCCGCTCTATGAGTTCGAAGACTGTCTTGGAGGAGGCAAGTCCAAAGCCTTGGCAGCTGTTGACCGCCTCACCAAAATCTTTCCTGGTGTGGTGAGTACCTAAAGTCAAATAATAAAGCCCAAGCTGTGGAATATGATTTCCCTTCGGCTGTGTGGATCAGATCCTCTGAGATTGTACCTTTTGGAATTTGTCTTTGTGAGTTTTATACATAAAGTTGACAAGTATTATGATTCTGTTTATTTATTTTTTTTTAATTACATTTACATTATAGCAATCTGAATTGTGTTTATGTTTATAATTCTATTCCCCTTTAATCATATTCCTGATTGATTGGTCGTGACTGAGATGTGATGGCCAAACCAAGCAGAAAATGAAGAGTCGTGTTACTTGCATATTAATGCTGGCGGTTTCATTACTTCGTTAATTAATGAGTGTGTTCTCTGGGGGAGATAGTTCGGTACATTACTAAATGGGGAAAAAAGCTGCCTCACACTCACAGCAGGCCTCCGGTTTGGTGCGAAAACACCCATCTCTTATTAAGCTACTTGGAAAAACAATGACAGAATGCATATTTATGATGGGAATCATGAGCACATCTGTGTAATGATGCATGCATGTTTCATACTGCAAGAAAGCTTTTTTTTAACATTTAAAAAGCTGTTTATTAAGTTGCATGGGGTTAAAGCTTTTTTGTATGGGGTGAGCAGTTATTGTGTCCTCTAAGTCAGTGGTTCATAACCTTTTTTTCCATCTCAAATAGTTTAATTTGAAGGATTTCAGGGGCCTGGAAATTAAAACAAATTGCGCAAAGTATCATTACTTAAATCATCTGGCGACCTCCGAATGATCTATGGATCCCTGGATTTCAGGTTGAAAATGAGTCAGGTGTAAGTGCCTAACTTTTATTTTTAGCTTCTTCACACTTCTACTCCACTACTTATAAATATCATACTCTTACTCCACTACATTTATTTGACCGCTGTAGTTTAAATTAAGATTTTACTTGCAACACAAATGATCAGTTTGTTAAATGTGATGTACGGTAATAGGTTAAACTACGCAAATAAATCAGTTAAAATTGTCTCAACCTTGGCATACTACAATATTAAAGTACTACTTACATGTTAATACATCAATGATAATTATCCAATAATATAATATAATATTGACAGGGGCAATTAACGAAGAATGCACAAAATGTAGTATTTTGTTAAAGGTAGGTATTGCTACATTTTCTTTCGTAAATGATCTGACTTCTTCCCCCCCCACTGCTGTGATACCAGGAGGAGGTATTCCTGCTACTGTCAGCAGTTTTTGATCTTGGGAATCTTTTGAAGCATCACTTTGAAGTCTAATGAACCTTTTGATTTTTTTTTTTTTTTTCACATTACAGATAGAATTGTAAAATGCACATCATCAGTCCTGCATGAAAGTAGAGCACCGTCTGTGGAACGAAATGTTCTTGCCCTCTGGGCTTCCAGGCGACTTGTGAGTTTTGACAAAATTGACAAAGGGTGCTTTCACACCTGTAGTTCGGTTCATTAGGTCCGGACCAAGGGAAAACAAAGATGCATTGTTGCATTTTAGTTCTGGTCCGGCTCATGTTCACACTGACTCTTTACAAACGAACCAAGAGGCGTAACCGTGAAGTCATACAGACTGACGGGTAACCTGGTAATTGGACAGTTTTGCCGATCATCCCCGCGTGCATCATCAGGACCCACGTGGGGGAAATTAAATTCCGGTGACGAAGAAGTGTCGCAACGAGCTCACGAAGAAATAACTGATAAGCATATATGCCTTAGTTACTATTACTTATACTGCAAATCAGCAGCATGTTATGAATAATAGCTAATGGGTAGAAAGGGACGAAAAGGAGGCGTCTTATAGCCTAATAGTTTGGGGCTTATTACTGTGGGATCGCTATCACATACTTTTTAATGGACTTAATGAACTGACAAAGTACACTGAGTCGGATGAAAGGACAGCTGGCTGGCCCTCTCCGGGCACATTTGTGCGCCGCAGTTTAGCTTTGAAATCGTGCTAAAGTCAGATATCTGCTATCATAAAATCCTTTGGGTGCTTCGTTTGCTTTCACACCACATACGAACCGCACCAGAGTCCACCTTTTCAGGCGGTCTCAGTTCGGTTGTGTGGTACGCACCAGGATTTGATTGACAGTTTTCACACCGGCCCAAACAAACTGAAATAACCGGGCAAATCGACCAGAGTTCATTTTAACCGAACCAATCAGTTTAGGTGTGAAAGCACCCTAAGACTCACTCAGTGTCTGAACGGTAAGCTCTCATGTCGTGTGCCTTGAACTCGGTAAGATTGAAGCCTCATTTTAAAGTCATTGACCCCGCAGAGCCTACAATCACGACTCTGTAATAGGTTGTTCCTAAAACGGGATACAATGGGCCGGGATGTCCCCTTTAAATGCACATGAACACTCACACAAATAATTGGCATGCCATCATGTCATCAACTCCGTCTCTCCGTCTGCTCACGTTTCATTTGCTGCTCCTCTCTTATTCTTCTGGGAATAAAATAGGAAGTGAAGAACAAATGTTTAACACTTGATGGATGGCCCCTTGCTTTCAGGATGTCTGTCTAGACACTTGTCTACCGCCTATACAAGCTGCATCCATACCTGCCCTTCTATTTTTATTATCAGTGTGGGTGGGTGCCTGCTTCTCTCTCTTCCCTTGTTTGGCTACAAACACAGGGGCACCAGGTGCCAGTGTGAAAGATGGAAAGAAATATAAACACAGAGAGCAGAGAGCACAGAAGTGCATCAACTGAACCGAGATGAGTCGGTTCGCACAAGGTCACAATGTTGAAAAGGTCGTAAGCAGATGTCATATTTTGTCTGTGGACAAATACTGTCACCTGACATTTCCAGGATATTTTGTCACGTTGGCACCGACTTCTTTTTTTGGTTTGAAATTTTGTCAACAGTGAGGTCACAGCAGGTTGAAAATATCAACAGTGGCATTGTTGGATTGTCATGAAATGCTGTTTACCTTTTTCCGAAAAGGTTTTTTTTTTTTTGTCTTTGTCGGCTGCAAGTGTTTGTAGTGGAAATTGGAATATGATTATCATCACAGCAATCCCCTCCTCCAATGCTTAGCAACACTTACGTCAAAGTGAAATGTAAATTCAAGCCCTGGTTAACAGCTCCCACTCTTGAAACATGGAGACGACGGCAGTGTGTAGACCTACTGATTCGGGGGAAAAATGGCGTTTCTCGTTAAAAGGTCTCACACCTTGTCTTTGCCCTTTTCTGTCCTTCTCTTGACATTTACATTAGTCTTGAAGTCATTCCTGCAAAGTTTAGTTTTTTTTATACTCTACCATCAACTTATATCGGAGAGTCACATGCAGGCTGGCCTCAGGTCAGCTGTGGCGAGGATGTGATGACGCATTCCACAGAGGGACTGTTTGGTGACCGCAGCTGCTATGCCCTCTTTGTCCCTCTGCAGAAAGCACATCAAAAAGATGATTTTGGTTTAGTTTTGTTAAGTTTTTTTTTTTTTTTTTTTAAGTTTTCAACAAATAAGCTCAATTTAGATGGTGTTGCATTGAGTGATTCTTGCATATGCTCGTGTTGAAAGCAGCAGCAGCAGTTTGGACATGTAGATGTAGAGATGCTAATTTCTACCATCTAGAGTGGAGGAAAATAAAAGCTTTTTCTGAGGGTAGGGTTCTTATCGGTCAATTCCCAACATACCCACACTTTCACAATTTGGAAGTCTAGACACAACAGTGTTCGTTTGAAAATGTTTTAGTCACGTTGAAATGTATGTTTGATGCACATAATTACATTTCGGTAATGCCATTTTCATGGTTGCCGATGCACAGCTCTTGCACAATTAAAAACCAAAAGGAAACCATCATTGTCCATAGACGAGAAAGTGGAATACAAAAAGGAATTTTCACGGAGTATTCAGCCTCTAATGGTAGTTACTGTACATATGGGATCAGTTTGACAGCAGTGTCTCTTTGTTTTTTCTCTGTGTCTCTGTGTCCTCCCGCAGAATGCAGAGGGTTACAACATGAGCATCCCCATGCCCGGTCACCCGGTGAACTTCTCTCAGGCCACTCTTTCCCAGGCCCAGAGGGACGTCGAGCAGCTGGAGAAGCTCATTTCAGAACATGATGTGGTCTTCTTACTAATGGATACGCGGGAGAGCCGCTGGCTGCCTACAGTGATAGCTGGAAGCAAGAGGAAGGTAAGAATAATGGACTGAGTACAGAGGCGTGGGGGCCATTAACGCTGCAGGACGATGAGGCTAAATAATGCTCCAAAGTTGGGCTAAATGTTGGCGAGGGAAAAACGACCATGGCCATATTCACTGGGATCAGATAAGATCTCGTACGTGCGAGATCGTCTTTTTTGCCAACTTTGCCTCTTGTTGCTCTAATATACCTACAGTACCTAGGAGACATTTATCACTTTGTAACATTGTTCCTGTTTTACTCACTTTAAGCTGGAAGTTGAAATTTGGAAAACTTTTCTTCCAGGAAATTGAAATAGCTCGATAACCGTTAACCAGTTGGAATTCTATTAGTTGCCAGGCAACGTTACATTAGGGAACTTTGTGTCATTTATTTGTAAAGCCTCCAGTGGTATCACTAATGCAACTCCTATATTGCTATATTGCAGTTAAGTGTTTTTTGGACTGCTGATTAGGTTTTCTCCGCCGTCTGCTCATCTGAGAGGTTATTTGGTCATTTGTGCTGCGGGGCTGTCTCGGACTTCACCGCAAATTGGCTTCACAATTTATTTCCTTTAGCGTCTCCAAAAGTCTAGATGCTTTTCGACATTGTAAAGGGCCTATTAATGTTTTATGTCATTGCTGTCTGGAATGAATCAACGCATTGCAACCTTATTGTTTGTGTAAAACAAGCCATTCCGTTCATTTCATTTGGTCAAACTTTGTCGTGTGTGTTGTATGAGAAATGCAAAACATCTCTAATCGAGCCAAAGCGACTTAAGACCTTTCTTTGCCACTGCTTTTGTGTAAAGACTTTTTGTTATCATGATTTACAATAATTGTTGTCTTTCACTCTCTAGCTTGTGGTTAACGCCGCTCTAGGCTTTGACACATTTGTTGTGATGCGCCACGGCCTGAAGAAACCCTCTGTCAGTCAGAGTGTTCCTGCAGGGCCAGACTCCTCCACTTCATGTTCTTCTGCTTCCTCTTCGTCCTCCACACCGGCCGGCTCGGTGCCCGCTGTCCAAGGATCCTCTCTGTTCTCCAACATCCCAGGGCACAAGCTGGGATGCTACTTCTGCAACGATGTCGTGGCACCAGGAGATGTGAGGAAAACACACCGCGAACAAGCACAAACTCAACTCATTATCTCACATAATGCAGTTAGAACAAGCGCACAGGCAAAAGTTAAAACATTTAAGAATAAACACAAAGCATGTAGGATGCCAAATGACTACTTGTCACTCACAGTCACGACCCTGCCTCTCTCGGCAACCTTTTTTGCAGTCACAGCAGGCAAAAAAGCTCCGATAAACCAAGTGAACGCTAACCTACGAGCACCAAACGATTTACAGTCAGAGTTAGCTGCTAGCTGGTGAACATAGGGGAGCATTTACTGTAGCAGCTAAAGAGAGATATTTTCTTCAGGAGTTGGTGGAGAGCTAAACAGAGCTCAAATGAGAGTGAATATTGGAATTTCTCAAATGCCCAGAAGCACAACTCCAAACGAATGCAAGCGTTGCCCTGTGCTGACACTAAAAGCTTGTTCTGTTGCCCCCAACTGATCCCAAAAAAAATCAATCAGGATATTGATGCAGGTTTTAATTGCATGGTTTATGTCAATTATTTATACATTTTTGCAGGAATACAATTTGAATGTTTTTTTATGATCATAGCCATAAGCTGCAAAAAGTGTACCATTTTTAAAAAAATAATAATAATAAAATAAATAAATTAAAAAATATGGCATGTTTAATACTGATGGGAAAAAGAAGGGAGATTCCTGAGTGACTCCTTCCTATGTTTGTTTTTGTACCCTTCAAACTTTTTTCTCCCTCATGACCTTTTGATTTGAGTATTTCATGAAAGCAATTCATCAGCTATTGAAGGCCAGACCAATTTGATGGAAGCTGTGCTATTCAGCTCTGACTTCTCCTAGAAATGCCATACGGCTCCAGCCCGCTGTCACAGGTTATAGTGTAGTTGAATTAGAGGCACAGCGTGCTCTCACTAGAGTTGACTTTGCTGAACGAATGAATAGAAAGTTGCAGATAATGTAATGAGGATGCAAGTGGCTTTTGTGTTCGTTTTGTCTGTAGATTGAAGCGAAATGATGCAACGGCACGTGTCGTCTGTCGCTTTCGTGTCATTGACCAGCCGTTATAACAAAGCGAAACATGCTGAGGAAGGAATGTATCTGTAGCATACTTTTATTGTTACTGTTACGCTCACACTTTAGTGGTCGTAGCTGTACTCCTGGTGTAGCTGTGGATTTTGGTTAGCTGGTGCACCCGGCCGTGTTTCCATCTGTCGTTTGTTTGTTGATCCGCACATTTGGTCCGGAGTGTAACATCCAGACAACTTTTAAATGAGTTTCCATGCGATTTAGTGCATGCGTTGATGGGCTCATTTATGAAAATAGTGTGGCATAATTCAAAGGCTACTTAACTGAAAGGACTCCCTTACCAGTCATTGAGTGGCAAGCAGCCCGCCATCAAGACACTTAGCCAATATTTAATAAGTCACTTTGGATAACAGCATCATCTTAACCTGTTTTGAAATTTAACGGAATGATTTTCTGCCTTTCAAAACATATTTTATTTGGGTTCACCTAATTGCCTGAACTTCTCATCTTGCCTTCATTCCTTATTTCAGAAGAAGCTCTCTCAGGATGAGGGACGGCACCTGATGTCACTGATGTTCTTACTTTACATTGCAAGTTGTTTACTTCATGTAATATTTGTTTTTTGTTGTTGTAAATAGTCAACCAGGGATCGGACTCTGGATCAGCAGTGCACAGTCAGCAGACCAGGCCTGGCCATGATTGCTGGAGCCCTGGCTGTGGAGATGATGGTGTCCATTCTGCAGCACAGTGAAGGGTGAGCACAGCAGACTTACACAAGTTATGTACTGTAGGCGAATTATTAGGAAGTATAGTAGTAGTAGTCGTAGTAATAGAAGTACTGGTCTGGCCATACAGTCACACTATGGTGTCTTGAGTTGTACGTACTGTATGTAACTAATAAAGAAGGAGAGGTAAGAAAGGGAAATCATAGACTCCTTAAAACAAGTGAAATAAATATTTTCTACAAATATCTAAAGTAAAAGTCTAATTATACATAGAAACATCATTTATCATGCCCGCTTTGCTTGCTTGAAAAATGCACATGGTGCACTTTGAAGGTTCTCCATCGTTGAATTTAAGTTATGCATAAAATGCACATACTCGGTTATATGTGAACAGGAAAACATCAAAAACAGTGCAGATCGTTTATGGTGAGCCTCAGCCTGGCTTATCCTATTGGTGTGAGGATTGACCCTTATACTCCTGCCTTTGTTGTTCTGGACGCTCCCTCATCACGGCTTGAGTTTACCTGTGCAGCATATCAAGTCCTGTGTCATCTTGCCTTAGACTGAAGGAAGCCTGGGATATACAACACTCAGCACGGCGCTAAGAAAATGGTGACTCCTCCAAGGCAAATAGAAATTTGGTTCCAAAAGATTTTAGTTTCATCTTGATTTTTTTTTTTTTTCCCCCAACTAAAACTCAATGAAATCAAAATCCAAGAAAAGATCCTTTCAAAAACGTGTACTGTTGTGCTAGGTCAGACAATCACCCACCATAGTGAGACGCCCTGATCACCAGTAGGCGGTTGAATGACAAATGGACTGCGTTTATACAGCGCTTTCCAAATCGCTTTACAACACAAGCCAGCATTCACCCATTCTCTCACACACACACACACACACACACACACACACACACACACACACACACACACACACACTCTTACACTGGTGGCAGATGCTGCCATACAAGGTGCCACCTGCTCCTCAGGAGCGATTAACATTCACACACCGACGGCTGTGCCCTGTAGACTACAGGGGCCAGGGATCAACCCACCGACCTTCTGATTGGTGGACGACGGCTTTACATCCTGAAGGGATCTCCTATAAGAGATTGTGCCTTTTGAGGTTGTGGCTCTTTCAGTAAGCTTTACTTGCTTACGTTTGCTCTTTGATGATGCTGCCATGCAGCTGATCTCTTACTGCACCGCAGGTCGTATCCTTCATTTGGCTGTAGCACAGCTCCCCGAATTTACTTGAGCCCAAAAACTTGTGTTCACTGTAGAAGCTTTGTTGCATTTTATAATCCATCTCTCACTTTCATGCTTCAAAAGCTTGAACACTGTGATTCAGTCAGCTCTCAAGTTAACTTGGCAATCTGTAATAGCTCGATATTTTTAACTCCTAAAAGTGTGTGCCGTTTTTTTTTTTTTTTTTTTTAAACACTGATGGGGAGGTTTTCATACTTATTAAGTGTGCACAAATGTGTCTTTGTGGAAGTGTAATTGTGTGCGCATGTTTCGATGAAAGTCGTACTAAAGTGCCCGCTTGCTGGGGCTGATAAGACAGCTATTTTCTCTCAGAGTGTTTTGAGATGTTATAAGCCGTTGCAGAGCTGCTCTGCCTATCCTGGATAAAAAGCTTAGAAAGCAAAAAAGAGAATAAGAGTTTTTATGTACACTCTGTACCTCCTGTGGTTGTGTAACTCCTTCCTTTACAACAAGATCTCCCTGGCTTGCGACTGCCCACTCTGTGTCCTTGTTTTTCCACTTCATAGCTGCATTTCTTCCTTTCTTTTTAACACCTTTCCTCCATCTCTTTATCCTTTTTTTAAGGCCCTTACGCCAACGTTTATATGAACAACCATGGGCTTTAGAAATTGTCACGTAAGAGATCAATGTTGCAGCCGTTTGACAGACATTTCTTACTTTGCAAAGCCACTCTGAGCTCAGTGTGAGACTTGATATTTCCGTTATTGTTAAGCATGCAGAGTCAAATCTTTTAAACCTGGCTAGATTTACTGGCGAGCAGGAGCTCTCAGATCTCATGGAAAATGTAAAACTTTTCAACGTTCAAGCAAATGGGATCTCTTAGATCTCAATATGGGCAACCGAATTCACAGTTTTGTAACATTAGGATATGTATTAGGCTCATATCTGACATATAATGTTTACTATTGTGGGTTGTTTGGGAGATTTACTGCCTTTTTTTTTTCTCCGTCAGTCAAATTCTAGTTTTAAAAGGCCTGGCAGGAAAAACATTGCCTAAGTGACACATGTGGTAGTTTTATTCATGTACAAAAAGGAAAAATGAAATAAAAAAAATAAAAAAGTGTCAAGTATATAATTTCCCCTCCAACTCTTTCTCCATCCTCAGCGGCTATGCAGTGGCCAGCAGCAGTGACGACAGAATGAATGAACCTCCCACCTCTCTGGGACTAGTGCCACATCAGGTCAGACACACACACACTCACACACACTCCCATGCATCCACATGTTTGATAGCGCAGGCACTCTGTACTGCTCGTCCACTCACCTCCACCTGAATGTTATGTAGTGCAGCATCTTCAAAAGAGTGCTGATCATACCTGGCCACATCATTATGTACACCTATACAATTGAAGTGAGTCCAAAACAGCAGATACAGCATTTATGAAGATACCTCTCTGATGCAGGCGTGGTTGGGTTTAGGTGTGTGTGACGCAACACGGAGACAATGGTGGCTCCTAAAGAGGTTAGCGTAATAGCTGTAATAGCATCAGTTATATCAGAACTGGAGTATTTCCTCATTGAAAGAAGAGCAAAGACGGCACTATTTGCTTTTTTTTTTTTTTCCTCAATGGAAAATATGTTTTTGCTTACGACAGAGTTTTGATTGACAGATGGTTTATCCAATCACCTGTAAAGTATTTTTTTGGAAGTGCCTGCCCTTTTCCAAACAGTTTCCAATGACGGTTTCTCAGATAGTTCTGTTTAACAAACCAATAATACAATAAAATGCACTACCGTAATTTCTGGACTAATCAGCGCATCTGAATATAAGCCGCACCCACTGAATTTTTAAAAAATATGTATTTTGTACATAAATAAGCCGCACATGTCTATAAGCCGCAGGTGCCTACCGGTACATTGAAACAAATGAACTTTACACAGGCTTTAACGAAACACGGCTTGGAACAAAAATAAATAGGCCTTTAAACGCCTTCAACTTGAAAGCTGCATCATATGCCTTTCTCCGTGTCTTTGCCATGATGAGGGTGACAACATGACCGTAATCAGAATCGTGACCATTCATAATGTCCGCTGTTTAAAATGTCCGCTGTTCATAATGTCCGCTGTTCATAATGTCCGCTGCTGAAGACATTCCAAGAACTAATAATGCAATTGAAGGTTGGCATCATGTTTTTAGAGGTTCATTTGGTACACTGAATGAAACACCGAGAAATTTCGTAAAAAAGTTAATTATCGTAATGAATGGGAAGTTTGAGCGCGCACGATTTACGTCATATTATGCGACGGTGCTCAGTTTTTTGGCGACATGAAGCTTGTGAAAGCGGGAAAAATCCATAAATTAGCCGCGTCATTGTATAAACCGCGAGGTTCAAAGTGTGGGAAAAAAATAGCGGCTTATAGTCCGGAAATTACGGTAGTTCAAGTCGAATATTCTCTCTCCTGTTAGCTCTGGTTAGCTCTGGTTTGCTCTCTGCTCTTGCTCTTCCCTCTCAAGGGAAATATCCGACTCTTTAGCGACTACGTTCACCAGCTAGTCGCTAACTTTGTGTGTTGGCCATTTGGTGCTGGGCATGTAGCATGTAGCATACAGCGGGTTAAAACAAGGTTTGATGAAGGCTGCGATAGTCAACCAACACAGTAAAGTTGCAGGCCATGACTTATTACCACTCCATAGACTTTTGTAAAGCTTGGGAAGCAACATCAAACTGGTTGCAAGCAAGTAGACGGGAACAAAGGCTTTTATGTAAATATAAATTGCTTGCCACCGTGAGAATCCTCCCATCACACCTCAATCTTTCCTCACAGTGTTTGTGTGGGCCAGTGTGAAAACTGAAAACTGTAGGAACTGAAATGAAGGAGAAGGTTGCCTTTCTGACTATTTGTTTTGAAACCAGAACTAATCAATCTGAATCAATGTTTCTAATTTGAAGGGATTTGGTTAATGTTTCCATCCTGTGGATTAGTCTGAAAGTGGCACATGATTTACATTTTACAGAACCTCTCTTTGTGTTTGAGTGGCCGCCTCAGGAACCGTTCACTTGGATGTCGGCAGCTTTTGGGTGGTATGTCTTGGCAAAGATGCATAAATATCAGCCAGTCTCTTAGTTTACAGGAATTTCAGGAGGCATATTATAATAAAACTAGAATGGCACTCGGATAGCCCTGACCTCCGCTAAGGCCAATGGTGCATCGATATGCTCTTCGGATGGTCCCACTTCCTGATTTTGGAAGTCATTCTTCAGACTTCGGTGTGTTCATGAGCTTTAAGTCGTAATGTAGAAACGACATGGACGCTACAAAGGAGATGTGTTGTATTTTATTGCTCAGAGCCTTTAAACAACGCGTTTATCTGTTTGTGAGATGTTCCGACTTGAGGGGGCATTCACGCACATTATCCCAGTAGGGCACTCATTTTTCCTATTATTCCGACATCACACGTATGCAGCACAAAT
>CALSCE010010661.1:13896528-13912417 GCA_943593645.1 Bovichtus variegatus
TTCATTGAAGTTTCATTGTTGCTAAATTTGTCGCTTTATTGTTCAGTTTTTGAAATAGTGAACATTTCCCAGAGTAATTATAACAGTAATAATAACCGTAATATCGGCAAATGTAGTACTTGAATGTTTTTGTAACGTCGGGTCTTTGAGTTCAGACAGAGGTTGAGCTCATTTCTAGTTGGCATTTTTTATGACATACTATACTACGATATTTTTTTTTATGACATTTTTCATATTTCTTGAGATATGAGAAGGACATACCCATAGACATATGAATTTTTTATGACGTGTGATTTGCTTGCAGTCCTATGACGTAACATAGTAGTGATGATAATAATAATAATAACAATAAAATAACTTACTGGTTTCAAAAAGCTCCCTAATTGAACCGAACTGAGAAGTCATTTATTTTGATCTCGGCTTTGCAGAAATCTGCTTCTCTGCTCATCCATCGCAGCAGCCGAAGGTAAAAGGTTGAGAAACATAGAAACATCCCAAGTGCTCAGTCGTGCTCGAAAGAGTGTAGTAAAGTTTGTCGGCTTCAGTTTGCCGGAGCTATTCACGTTACATAAGGTCTTCTTTCCCCCCTTCAGATTGCGCCCTCCCCTCCCCACCCCCCCCCCTCTTTCATTTCGCACAAAAGATTTCTCAAAACACACACAGACGCGCGCACACACACACACACACGCCATCAGCGCGACATGGCAGCCATCCAGAGAGGGGCTCCAGTGTCGCTCCGTTTCAAAGAGCTCTTTGCTCGCTGTCCTTTTGATGCCCGCTCCCCAGCAGCAGTGGAGCAGAAATGCCGAACGTCCAGCTTTGATATGAATTTGTCCCTCATTCTCCACACTGGCCTGCAACTCTCCAACCACACTCTGTAGAAAAAAAAAAAAAAAGGACTGCTGAAGTTACAATATAGAAAAACAACAAACAAATCTCAGTTTTCGCGTGTACACAGTGGACTGTTAAAGTTAACAAGCTGCGGAACAGGTCTGACAACGTTTTTGCAGAGTTCCTGTTCAGGCCGAAGTACTGTTACAGATGTCTTTTAGCCTTATTACTTCTATTTGCCTCCCTGGTGAAGGCGGATGGACATGCGTGTAAGCTTCTGACTGCAACGTCCAAAAAAACGTCCTTGTTAAAATGGAATCCAAATGGAGAAAAAAAGGATGAATGAACTGTTGTTCTTCAAGAAATAGTTGAAGCACGTAACCCTTAAAACATACACCATTTATTGTACTTATTTTAGACAAACAAGCTACAGTTATGAAGTGTCAGAATTAAAAAAAAATTTACTTGGGGAAAAGACCACGCTAGGTGTTTGCATCCACTTCCAGTCTTTATGCTAAGCTAGGCTAATCAACTCCTGGCTTTAGCTCTGCAGGTAACGCACAAGTAAGAGTGGTATCGACCTGCTCATTTCACTTTTGGAAAGAAAGCAAATTAGTGTATTTTCCCAAAGCTATTTGCACCTTTCTTGTGAATGCACACATGTTTTCATACAGAAAGATTTCGTATACGATGCACTGTAGTACTGAGATAAACGCTGCGTGCAGTGCAGCTGCTGGATCAGAGTACTGGCTCCTCTTTCTTTCTTTTTTTAAAAATCCAATTCAAAGACGGGGCTCAGCTCAGGCGCGTCAGTGATTTGTTTTTCTAGCCTTTTCTGTGAAAGAGGTTTCGCTGTAATGCATCATCCCAGAGCACAATCTCTTTCAGAATTAAAAATAGGTTCATCTCTGTTTTAATGATGCACACATTCAGCTTGTACTGTTTATATTGAATTGATGTATTACATGGATTGTTCGACATGAACCTGCCAAATCTGGATCCACAGTATAAATAACTGAGAGCTCTTGATGTGTGCTGTCGAGGGAAGATTACATTTTAATTTGCTGCGGGGCCTCAGCAGGCAGCATGTACTGTTATAATGTGTACAGATATAGTCTCTTTTCCCTGTACTCTCGCCTCTTTTCACAAACGTGACAGAGGCGCAAAGTGTCAGAAAAACAGGGTACGATTTATTTATTTATTTTTTTTATTTTTACAGGTCTGTTATTTACTGATATTTTCCTCTGAAGTTTCCAGGAAAAGAAAAAACGTCATTTGGTACTAATTTTACAGAATTTCCCTGAAAGACTGAACCTGTGTACTGTACATTTTCTTTCACTATTTGTGTATTATTGGAACACTTTTTTCATAAATGAGGCTATATGGTGCTCGCAATAGCTTGTCACATTTCAAATATTTGCTCGTTCCACTGACCAGGAAATCTCCTATGGAAATACTTTGGGAAATTGCAGAAAAAGATTAAGAGCTGAAACAATAAGTCAATTAATCAAGTCGCTGAGTAACTGAAAAGTCAACTATTTTAATAATTGATTAATCGTTTGAGTCAGTTTTCCAGTAATAATGCCAACTAGGTCCCCAAATATGACAATTTGCTGTTTGTTAGTTTTTTCAGTTAATACCATTGATAATTGAATATCTTTTGGTTTTGGACTGACTCAGATAAAATAAACCATCTGAAGCTGTCATCTTCAGCTCTGGAAAATTGTGATTATTTATTCATTTTTTTTAAACCAAATTATTGCTCAATTCATCAAGCAAATAATCTGCATATTTATCACTTTATAATAATCCTTAGTTGTTAAGATGCAGGTTTCTTAAGGCTCCTAATAATGCGTTTGGGTCTGCACGTGTGTACACGCTAATCCCTGTTTTGTACTCCTGGCACAAAAAAGAAAGAAGAAAAGTTGAAGTTAATTACATTTCTTGCATTTTCGCTGGGTTTCAGTTGTTGCACTGGCTTTCACATTTCAGCTCTTTGAGTTGCGAAGCAGCCCATTCGAAGGAATGCAGCATGTATGTGTCAAACTGTGTGTGTGTGTGTGTGTGTGTGTGTGTGTGTGTGTGTGTGTGTGTGTGTAACATTCCAGACAGTGTTAGAGGTATGTGAATTACGTCTTACAGAGAGAGAATGTGAAGAATCTGCTGCCATGAGAAGGCCACTGTTGTTTACTGACACAGTAGTGAAAAGGGTGTGTGTGTGTGTGTGTGTCTCTCTCATGCTGCTGTCTCTTCCTGGTAAGAAACGTCTTAGCACTGATTGTGAGTAATTATTATCAAAGCTGTTATACAATTGCTGCATGTGACCAAGATATGAGCGCTGCAGGCGCGCTGCGTGGCCTCTGAAGTGTGTTCTGTTGCGACTTACAAGTCGCTTGTTTAGACGGATATCTGTGTGTTTATCCTGTTTATCTGTCGCCTCCTGTTTTTAAAATTGAATCAAACATTCATGCCTATTAGCAGAAGGGTATTACATTACTGCAGCCTCTGTGGTTCAAACACTTTGACCTAAATATGTGGCTAGCCACAGTCCGAGCCCGTCTTGGATTGTGTTCCTATGTACTGGGGTTTGTACTGTATAATTCTGGAGACTCGGTGCATGTTTACATGCATGTTCAGGTCCAGGAAAGTAAATTGAAACAGCTCAACATGCTGACGATACCTTATGACTCTTATGTACTGCACATACTGTGAATAGACATGAGTGCACTACGTATATCACACGAAACAATGCATGTTGCAAAGTATCTTAATATGTGGTTTTATGAGGGAGGAAATGCACTGGATATGTTAGTTGGAGCTCAAGGATTCACACATGCGTTGTGGTGAGAAACACCGAATGTAAACATGACTTTTGTTTGTATTCACACAGGGCTCTTTGAGGTCCACTTTCCAGCTTTTTCTAGAGTTGTCAACCGCAACTCACTGAGCAAACTCCACTGAAGGCTGTAACAGGAAGCAAAAAGCTCCCCCGAAAAAACCTTGAGTGAACACTATTTAGCCGAATGTTGTTTGGTAGACAAAATATAGACTTCTGTGTTTAAAAGTTTCTTTTTACTGTTGTGTCTTTTTCTCCTTTAGATTTGGGACATGAGCGATGATGAGAGCATCTGAAGGACTGGAGGAAGAGACCCTGAGCCTGCGAAGGACTGAAGACTCCAATCCTTCTGTTTCTGCCTGTTTTTTTTTTTTGTTTTTTTATTAAAGAACTCGCATTTACAAAGGACAAGGGCTTTGCAGGCGACAGTAGACACAGAATACTCCAAGTCAAGTAATCCAAACCAAGCATATTACAAAAACTTCTGCTGAAAAGTAGCTGAAAGAAAAGCTTTAAAATTCCTATTAGTCTTCATTTGGAGATCAGACCTTTGGAATAGAGCGGTAATACGGTGAAAATGACAAACGATTCAGATTTACTGCTAAAGTATTCGGTGAACGTCTGTTTTTCACTGTGACGTTAGTTTTCCGCAGCGTGTGTAAAGCTGTCGTATGTACAGGAGAGTGTAGCTGTTTCTATCACTTCATGATGTTATCAGTCCCATTCGCTCAGTGTCGCCCTGAGACAAAACCCAAACGAACACTCTGCGTTTGTATTGAGGGACTTTTCTTTCTTTGTTTTATTTTCTTGTCTAAAAAGCTTCACTGTTTGGTCACAGGTTCAATCCCTCCCACAGTCTCTCCATCAACACATTTAATGGGTTTGCTGAGTCCTTTGGCAAGACATTGACTAACTACATCTGCTCGCTCATTCAGTTCGCTTCAGATAAATTATGAAAATACAAAAACACAGTTGACATCTCGGCAAATCCATCCATCGCCCTGTCTGTTTACTGGAGACTGTGACACGTACAGTACGGTTACCAGCACACACACACACACACACACACACGTTACTGTGCAACTGTGGCTTCTGACGTGGAAACTATTTACCGTTACTGTTTGACAACCTGGAGCCGACAACTGCACGGTTTAATCTAAAAGAGCCTACGGACACACTGAAGGTCTTTAGGGTTCGTTTGTGTTGACGCATGCTCGTGTTTTGTCTGTGCAATTCATGTTGCTTTTCTTCCTCTACCGTGTGATATTTGTCTGAACTGATGACTTGTGCGATATTCTCGGTGTAATGACATGTAGATTTCGACAGCCGTTTGGATATTTATGGAAGACTATAAGTGCAATGCGAGAAAGATCTGACATTCATTTCAGAGTTTGAGATTTAAAGGTTTTGTCAGAATTGTGAGAAAGTACATCATTCCCAGATAAACCCCAGAATTAAGATTTTCTTTTTTTTTTCCCTCAGATTTCTTTCTCAAAATTGAGATTAAAAATGTATAATTCTGACTTTGTTTTCAGAATCGTTTTCTCAGAGCTGCTTTTGTCATGCTTTTACTCTTCTGTAAGTATTTAACCAAAAACTGGAATAAAATGTCTGTTTATTATTTCTGTTTACATCTGTGAGCTTTTCTGTTGTGAAAATAGTAGTTTATGTGGAATCCAGAATTCAGCACATCCTTCCATATGTTCAATATGTACACTTTTCTAGCATATAACACACCAACACAGTTACAGAGGCCCACACAGTCAGACGGTGGTTTAAAAGCACTTTATTGTTCATCAAGGCTACTTTACGTACAAAAAAGGTGGCCTGCCATAACCTTTTTAGTAGGAGACACAGAGCCACAAATTGACTGTAGTTTTCTTGATACAATGTCTTTTTTTTGTTTTTTCTTTTATACAGAGTATTACTACCACTAAGTACATGCTACTTCCACTTCAAAAAGGACCTGGAAAATGTGGTACAGTCAGAGTAAAGACCAACTCCTCTTTGATTTATCCGCACAATTTTCATGATGATTACTTGATAACAGGCCAAAATGGGCTCTACAGATGGGAAGAGTCACGGGTGACGACCCAAAGTCCATTTTCTGCTTAGATCTCAGCCTGACTGACTGGTAACGGACATGAAGCAGATGAATTTGAGCACAAAAAATTTACAAAAACGCTGTCAGGATTTCATCAGTTCAGCTTTAATGTTCCGATTTCAAAATTAAACCAATTTGACAATTGTTGACAAATGGACTGATGGTTTTGTTTGTAGCCCTGTTCCCATCTGTAGAGCAAAAACAATCAAAAGACCTTCAAACCCCAGAATGTATGTTCCTTACATGCAGTTGTGGAATTCTTACCTGCCTGCTAGCCCATCACTAATGTTTTTTTATTTTTAAAGTTAAATGTAAATGGCTGGCAGGACTCACTGGGCTAGTGGCAAAATTATTATGTTCCATCACTGTAAAACTTGCAACTTGCTCAAGAGGCCTCAAAAATGGTCAACCTCTTTTGTTCAGATGTCTCCGAAGTCACATGATCGAACACAAGTTAAATGATTGCAGAACATTGGGGACCAATGGAAGTAGCGATTGTCCCCGACACACCAGTGGCCTTACTGTGGTTTCATACGTTTACTGTGTTCCTGCACTTGAACCTTTTACTCTAACGAGACAAACTCTATAAACAAAAAAGATCAACTTTTTTCACAAAAAAGAAAATGCAATGATTACAATATAAGGACAGGGAAAAACAACAATTAAATAGCTACATATCATTAACAAATTAATTGTTCCTCAAAAAAATACCTACGATTTTTTTCTCTGTACATTCGTTACGCACAGCGTAATGATGGTCTTATAGTTACCTATTATAAAAAAGTATTTTTTTATTTTTATTAAGTGATTTTCCTACAGTGTGTAGGGAGTGTGTGCCGGAGCAGAAAGAGAGCCTCCTACCTACAGGGTGGTAGTGAAATAATAATGCGAAAGAATAATTGAAAAACAAAATCCTCTGGACACTGAGCCTTTTTCCCTCCTGTTTTATAGCATGTTGCTTACTACATCAAATCTTAAATCAGGATAAACTGAATCTGAGAGGGGGGCATCGCATCGCTGTGAGACCTTCAACACAACAGACTTTCAGTGGCAGCTGAACGTCTCCCGGCTCACAGGTCGTGGCTACAGAAGCTCAGCTTCTGAAGCTCTGCTCCTCCCCAGAACCTGCCCGCTAACAATCTCCATCCAAACCGCTCTGAACCGGTCACAGAAAGCCCATTTAGACAGAGTGCTTATTCGTTTTGGAAATGAATTCACTGGCAGTCGCGTTCTAATTGAAAATGCTGCGTATCTGAAGATTCTAGAACTTTCATCATCAGTTCTGGTCAGTTTAGGATGGAATGTGTGGACATTTTAGAACACGGGAGAAAGCATTCCATTTAGAGAACGCTGGTTTAGGGTCATTTTTATCAAGTATGATGAGGAGTACATCCATCACAAACAAATATGAACCTCGTCAACCTCAGAGATATGAAATTATTGCTACAGAATGACTCACATCCCTGCCCACTGGTACAGGCCCAGTTCTCGAAATTCTATGCGCTGAATGTCCTCAAAAACGTTGTCTGTATTTATAACATGAATGCTTTTTTTGTTCCTTTATCCTACGGTATGAATTTATGGCCAATTTGCTTGATGCAAAGAGAAAAAAAAAAAGGGGCAAAAGTAGACACCTTGTAATTCCGGTGAAGACACCAAAAAAAAAAAAAAAACCCTGTTGGCAGGGAACTCTGGGACAGTTGGCCGTGGCTGGTTATTAGCGCTGCCTGTTGATATGGAGATTCTGAGGCCTGTACAAAGTTCCCTATAGGAGGAATGTAATGTATGGCGCAGGCTCTTTAACAGAATAAAATGAATTTTCTCTGACTGCAGCCATCTAGCTCAACTGCAGCAACAATACAATGTTGTTCAGAAAAGAAAGCATTGAAGTACAAAAAGAAAAAGGAAAAAAAAAAAAAAAAAAACACTCTGGACACCAAGTCAAGACACAAAAAGTCAACTGATGAAGTTTGAGAGCAGTCATCACAATCTCTTTCCATAAACAATACCTTGTTTACCAAAAGCACCGTGGCGTGCTAGCCTGTGCTGTATGTAGTACTTTTTGGACTGCAGCAATAATGCGTGTAAAGGCTGATCCCGAGGTGGTTATTTTTAAAGATGACGGCCAACTGAATCAAAAGAATTGACAGCATTTTATCTCAGACTGCAGATGCTTTTTTTGGGGGAAAACAAGGCCACGTAGACTAGTTTGTGCCGATTTGGTGTCTCAGCTCGGTCCTGCTGAAGGTTGTAGCATCCTGTACCACCGATGGATCAACATCTTAAGAAAACCTTTACTTGCTGCGTATCCCGAAGCCATCTCCGCACCAGAAAGATCGCTGTACTGCGGGAGCGAGCTGAAATCGATAGCCGGGCAGAGATGGTTTCGAGAAACGCAGCTCTCATCGTTAAACAGAGCCTGTCCGGAGGCTGTCCCGCTGTAGATGTTTGTTACCATACTGATATTAATGGAAAACAAAAATACAAAATTGTAATAATAACAATAACAATAATAATATGGAGTACGACTGACCCAGCAGTGAGTGTATAGTGTCTATGTCTGTTACTGAACGAAAGAAGTAACAACTAACGTCCGAATGAAAAGGCTAATATTAAGATTGAAATGCTGCTTAAAAACATTAATAGATACCAGCTATTAAAAAAACAAAACGATAAAAACATGCATCTGTAAAAGCATTAGTTTACCCTTCAAACCTTGTAGAAATCTACCAAACCACAGTGTGTAGGAGAGGGCGGGGCAGCAGGGCGTAAGCCAAGTATAATTACAACATCCGTGTTCAAAGAGAATCAAAAACAAAAAGGTGTGTTTGAAGACATCTGAATAATCTTCTCTCCCCCGGTCGAGAAACCAGACATACTCTTTTTTCTTTTTTTTCTTTCCCCCAACCACAAAGTGACATGCAGCGTCATCTATCCCCTCATCACTGTCAGCAGTTAAGCCTGTGAAACACATCAAAGCACATTGTTCAGCAACACACTGCAGGTCGTACAGCTGTGTTTTCAGCCCTGAGCTCCTCTCATAATGGCCGGGATGTCCATCGACACCGCAGTGGGCTGGTCTGGTAACCTGCCTGTGCTTGCAACAATTTGGCACTATTTAAGCATGTGACGTAGTCTAGACCCGGCGGTGGTTGCCAGAGATGGCAATGCAAACAACTGTTCTTTTTTCTCCTTTTTTCGTTTTGCTCACCTTCTCTTACCGTGCAAGCATGTGTGTGTTCGTAGTAAACATTTGCACTAAATCAACATGCAGCGATGTGACAAAATTCACTTTAAATTGGAACATGTGGTATCCAAATCTGTATTACTTTGCTTATCTCTATTTTATACTGCCCAGCCTCACTAGTATGCTTTTTCCATTAAAAAAATGAATGCATAATAATGTGGCTTGAACGTTTCTGTCAGGGCCAGGGTGAAATTATGCCCAGGTAGCTTTCTAAAAATAACTGTTAATGGGCTCGAATAGAGGTTCCTACAAAAGATGGATTATACCAGACTGTGTCAAAATGAGCCTGATCAGTCCCAGATTACAATATTGACATGTCACCTTTTACCCTCTATGGCAGTAGTGCAAATCAGACTAAGTCACCCACCTAAGTATACATACAGCAACAACACCAGCAGAACACATACACAGGAGCGAGAGGGAGAGAGAAGGAAGGTGAGAGAATGAAAAGAGATTTAAAAAAAAAAAGGGAGATCACAAGATGGCTTTTTGTTGTTTTGTTTTTCGAGGTGGTGATAAACATCAGTGTCTGAGGTTTCTTTGGTAGCACAGCCAGGTGGTTTGTGATTATTTTCTCCAAAGTGTTTCTCGCTTATCTTTTCTGTCAAAAGTCGGGCATCTCATAACGCAAAAGCAGTACACAAAACTACTGTTAAAGAAACAAAGGAAGAAAATTAATAATTAAAAACGCCGCTTTTCCTCTCTCTTTTTATGTACATATAACTACAGACTCTTTGCTCAGCTCCAAGCTTGACATGCAGGGATGATGAATGATTGCACGGAGCAGCTTGATGCTCCGGTCGAGTCCCAAAGTCGAACCCTCTTCACTCATTACTGATTATTGTCTGGCATTACCATACCAAAGGGCAGAAGGGGGGGGGGGGGGGGGACCGGCCGTGTTGTTATTGCTTGATTGATCCTCTATGAGTGCATAGAGAAAGAGAGCAGGCTTGAGGGTTTTTAGATGTTTTTAGCAGACCAGCAGGCAGGGATTCCCTCTGGGATGCTGGTGACAAACCAAAGTGACAAGGGCGTGGGTGTTGGAGCCGGGATGATTGGGAGGGCTGGGGAAAGAGGGGCAAATCCCTCTCAAACCCCTCTTCCTTCAGGAGACCACAGAAGGGGAGTGGTTGTGATTGACCATGTGACTGTCGGGGGAGGAGCTTGGGCTGCTGCCGGACGACGAGGGGCTCCCCTTGTTTTTAATCTGCAGCCAGGTCTCGCCCAGTGCCTTGGCGAAGTGGTCGTCCACCGAGCCTGTGATGGACACAGAGTTGGTGGCGGTGGGCTCGGGCTCCTTGTAGTTCTTCCCGAGACTGCGGCGGAAGTGCTCCTCAATCACCGGGTCACAGGCTGTGTTGGCTACAACAGTGAGGAGAGGAGAAGGCAAGAGAAAGAGAGTTTTTAGTTCCCATAATGAAAATGGAGACCCCTCTGAAACTCACTTGTATAATAAAGTTCAGTGGGCAATTTATTGCCAAGCTCAGGCTTTTTGTTGTTTTGAGTTCAACATTGGTAATGTGTATTTTAGGTCAACGGAAAAATACTAACTCCGACATCTACTTTTTCATTGCAGTTTTCTTTATTTTAAATCACCGTTTTAAATTTCACTGTTAACCTCAATGAGATCATAGGGATTTCACTAGGATCATAAAAATGGCCACAGTTGAGTTAACCCACAGAAAACATGACCGACACTCAGACGGGAGGAAAACAGACGTGTGTTTGGCTGAAGCCTCGAGTGACTTTTACAGTACAGAGATAACAGACAAGGTAATAAATAAAGTGTGTTGAAGCCTCTGAGACTCACTGACAGAAAACCGGGATGATTAAAAAAAAAACATTTTTTTTTAGCATCACTAGTTATATAAGTCAGTCTGACATGGAGAGTATGAGCGGTTGTGTTTTCTCTGGAGGGCGATTTGCACTCGTGGAGAGGTTTCCCACAAACTGCACTGTATGGGAAACTCATTTTTCCAAAATGATATCCACTTTCAGGGACAAATGTGCCCAGTAAAGGTTACTTGGTATCAATCAGTGTCAATTAATTGCTACAGAGAACTAGGATTTCACGTGTGTCCGTCTGTCTGTTTGCACTTGCATGAGTGCACTCACTGTTGATTCTTCTGTAGTTGTTAGCGAGACTTGCGCAGCCGTTGTGGGAGACTGGACAGTGAGACAGGTTGCAGTTGCGGTTGTTGGCTGGTGCGCATGTGATCACTGAAGGACGATTCTGAAACACAAAAAACACCAATTCAACATTTAGGAGTCATCAAAAACAACATAAACAACTTTGTCAAGAGTGAGTGCAAGACAAAACTGGGAAATATTCAAAGAAAGAAGACAGACAAAAAGACAAGAAGAGGAAAAGAGAATGCTTCAGGGGCCACCGAGGTTTTAAAAATGGAGAAAAAAGGAGACTGGCTAATGAAAGCACATTAGTCAAATCATGTGAGGGACCTACCACAGTTGAGGTGTTTGCCCAACAAATTTGAAAAAGATGTAGTGGGTGCTAGAGCCAGAGAAACAGGAAGTGCATGTTACCTGCTGGCGTTCCACGGCGCTGACTGTGTGCGGCACTGTGGCCATAGCTGCCGTGCTGCTGCGTGCAGACTCCACCATGCTGTTTTTGGTGAGTGCCAGTGGCTGGTCCATGCCGGCTAAGCTGGCCAGGTGGTGGTGATGGTGGTGGTGGGCGTGGCTGTACAGGTGGTTGCTGTGGACTCCCAGACCGCTGGGCACCATCACACGCTCGATGGGGCTCCGGCTCCGGTCCTTGGAGATGGCAGAGCTGCGGTAGTCTCCATTAGGTTTCCTGAAAGCAGAGAGGTAAAGAGAAGCACATTCATTTATGTTCAGTACATTGCTCTTTACAACTAATAGAAGAGGAGATTTGATTAGAAATATGCGGCTTGAAAAAAATTATCTTTGTATTTTAACGTGGCACCTAAAAAGTTATCCAAAACCCAACACTGTGTGAGGGAAGAGCTCAAAAAAAGAAGAAGAAAAAAAAAGGAGAACTGGTGGCAGATGGTGTATCGTGGTAGAAAATGGACTGAGAGAGAAAAAAAAGGGGCTCAGAGAGAAAGTTGAGATGAGGGCGAAAAGAGGGAAGATAAACAAAAGAACGATTGTAAATGGGGCTCTGTGGAACAGCAGAAGCTATTAATACTGACCTCACACACACAATCACACACTCTTACTTTTCAGATTGCTGGAGGGTTTGATAAGACTGTTTTGTACAAGCACATGCTCACACACACACACACACACACTTTTTAAGGAAGGAGGAAGGAACACTCCTAACTTTATCCAACGTGGATGGACTCCAAACGTATCCCTGCACAGAGGGGCAAACGGGCAAATAGTTCAAAGCTCTAAAGTGGTTTCATCAGCACAGAGAATCAACTTTATCTCTCCAGTGAGCCTGAAGCCGACTGCAATCACTGCCGTCCAATGAAAAAACTTGCAGCGTGGACACAAGCCGAGGAGTTGCCATTGCTATACCCTTTTGGATGTTTTTTATTTATTTTTTTGACTCTTCTATACCGCAACACACCGTCCACACTCGCAGCCCACGAGCTGAATACTAAAGTTGAAAGAAGGTAGACGGGCCACACACTTTCCATATGAAAGAGAATTACTTCCCACCAAAACAAAATCCCTCTCTGTTCTCTCCAATCTATGAGCTCATATTTTAATCATTGAAAAAGCAGCGATAAGGATAAGGGATTAAAGCAACGACAGTTTGACAAAACACAGATTTTGGCCTCTTTTCTTTTTTTTTCTCTCCAGCTCCCTGCTCTGATGAGAATGACTTTGAAATGTTTGATATGTAGTGAACTGGCGGTGCCTGATACTGTGCACACTTGCTTGCAGTTTAACAGGTAGCAATTATTTTGCTCAGTGCGTCAAATGTGGCCTCTCTGTGTGTGTGTGTGTGTGTGTGTGTGTGTGTGTGTTCAACTGTGTATTACACCCTTACTGCAGCTCCACTCCCCTCCTAAAATTTGAGGCCCAGTTACAGGGAGCAAGATTTACTGTACTCGCCTCTTACTATCTCTGCTTTTCTCTCCTACCCCAAAGCCACATGCATAGACACAACCATTCACAAATCAAAACTCACGACTCCCTCCTTCCGACACGGACATATACGCTATACATAGATGCAGACGCCTCAATTGGAGAAAAAACAAAACAATAAACCTTCCTTGAAATAACAAGCTGCACTCAAACATTGGTGGACAGAACATTTAATTCCCTCTTTATTCTTCACCAGATACCGTGTTGAGGCTGAAAGTCTGAATGAGAAAACAAAAAACGACTCAAGAGTGAAAAAGCTGCAGCAGCCCTTTTTTTCTTTTTTTTTTTTTTGGTTTGGATGCAAAACAACAAGTTTAGGCAAACAGTTGTAGATCCATGTGACCAGGCAACCTGACTGCTGGGTCAAGCATCTGGAGCCCACAGCAGCGTCCTCCACAAATAAATAGTCTCTACAGAATACAGAGAGGGAGAGAGGAAGAGCTGCGGAGAGGGGGGGGGGGGGCTGCATGTGAATGGTCCGGACCTCTACTATAAGAAAGAGTGAGGTCGGTAGTTTCCTTCGTTTGTGCCGAGAGCTTACATTAGCAGAGCCCCCCCCCTCTTCTTTTTTCTCTCTTTGTCTTTCTTTCTCTTTTTTTCTCACAATTGCCAGCAAACTTCCTGAGGGTTAAAGAGGGAGAGACTTGGCAGCGCTTTTATAAACCCCGGCCGACAGCTCACCATCGAGCTTTCATGTTTTCCCATAGTGGCATCAGTTTTCTGTTTAAAAAAAATCAAAAAAATCTAATAAACTGCATTATTGACTTAATCGCATTAAAACCAAGTCATTAGAATGAATATATTGTTTTGATTATTTCTTATCAACTTTTAATCAAAAGCTACAAACCAAAGTCCTCCTGTATAACTCGGCTATCTTCAAAGATAAACAATGAGCAGATTAGCTTAGAGGCAAACGGATAATAAAGCTCTCCCTCTCTCACCCCCTCCCAGCAGGTGGGTCGTGAGTTAGGTTGTGGAAGTTGTTCCAAACTTTAATCATTGCCAAAGAGCAGGCATGCCCACATCCTCGCACAAGAGGGGCCGTTGCAGGAGCCAGTGAACGGGATCAACAAATCCGACCAATGAATGGTGTAGCTGTCGTATCCACCGCAGCCCCCCGCCTTCCCCTCGCCTGATTGCCCACCAAACCCGGGACCGCATTTCATGCCAGGGATCGCCCTGTGTCTTTGTCTCTCTTACTCACCTCTCAATTATCGTTAGGGTCGCAGCTGGGGAGAGAGGGAGAGGATGCTAAGGGCGGACGGCGAGGGCTACACATGGGGTGGCATGGGGTGGTAACAAGGGCTAGAGCTGAAGAGAGAGGGTTGCCAGGTCTGGGGCTAGAGGAGAGGATGAGAGCTGAAAGTGGGAGCGATGGAGAGAGGCACCTACAAGAGGTATGGGGGGAGAAAGTGAATAAAAGAGGAGTGGAGACAGGGGTAGAGGTTGGGGACCCAGCTTATTGATGCTTAATCTTGGATCAATATGGAGTTGACACCACTCTGAGGTGGGGGCAGACAGAGAGAAGCTCTGTGTATAGATTCGAGAGAAAGCAAGTTAGCTCTCATTACCAGCAGTTTGACTGCAGGCATTTATAGCGAGAAATGTCCTGCTGAAGTGACTGTCCCCGCAAATTTTACCAGCTGAGGCTAAATATTATTACTCATTCATTACTTACTATATAGTAGTGCCTGAGAGTGGACTTTATTTCATACTCATCCCCCATTCTATAGTGATTTTAGACTTAGAAGATTTTTCTTTATTATTATTATAAAATCTTTTAATTGTCATCTTATAAACATAGACAGTATAAAGCCACCTAGCAGAGGGTAGATCAGATTATCCAGAAATTCGAAACGTTTTCAAACTGTAGGTACAACGAGTGGTACATCTCCTATTTGGCTTGTTAGCCAAACATGTTTTAAACCTTGGTGGTCACTGAATCATTCTCTCTCCCTCAAGCTTCAAACCTCCCTGTGGTCCGTCTTCTATACTTGAATATTTCCCTCTCTTTTTTTTTTTTTTCCACCCAGCACTTTTTCGAAAATGAGAACCATGTGACTTGACATCAGAATGGACATCTTGACACAATGAAATAGAGAGCAGATATCTATTTGATTCTATTTTACTAGGATCATGGGTTATGTGTAGCCTGGCATTAGTGGTAGTCACTGTGGTGGACATCCACTAGAAGATCCCTTCATTTAAAACCTGGAGAGTCCAACCGTCAAATACATAAATGATTTAGTCATACATCTTGAACAATATTACACCCGTCAGATCTGTCATTAAGTACAGCCTTTTAAGTAACCATTCACATGACACCCTGTCTTCAAGTTAACCTCAAGTTAAAGATCAGGACTTTGATCATGTGTTTTAATGACTTAAAAAGAAAAAAAATCTATAATATAATCTGAAAACTTGTAATTTGTTCTTATTGTTTTAACAAGCAGCTTTGTATGAGCTAACTTGCCTAATTGTCACAGTGGAAAACATATGAACTGAATACTTTAAAAAATATGGTTTAGTTTTCCAGGTTTAGCTCTATAATAGACTGCCAATTTGGTGAGTTAGCTATATTTTACTTTGAGGCAAAGATACAGGAGCTATAAAAGTTCTACGCCTTTTCTCACAATTGTCCTCTAAAGTCTTCAGAGAAAACCTCACTGTAAATCTTTGGTTGGGAAGAGGTTCATATCCTACTCCTTTAAGAAATAAAGAGTGAGCTAGAACAGACAGACAGACAGACAGAGAGAGAGAGAGACAGAGAGAGAGAGAGAGAGAAAGA